>JALIZF010001777.1:0-112500 GCA_029948255.1 Telmatactis stephensoni
TTTTTTTCAGACAATTTTTCTGTGCAGGGAATGTTGTCACCCCTTCCCACGATTTCTAATGGTCCAACCCTTAGTACACTCCCTTTCGGTATAACATTTTTGCAATAAGTATACAGAATACATGCTACTATCGCATATCCAATGTCAGTCATAGTATAACAGGCGACATGGTAATATAATTATAGAAGTGTCCTTTGTAGAACTATATTATTAATTTGCACGAGTGTGTTTTTCAAAGATTATCAAAATTGCACGAGTCCGTAGGGCGAAATTATAAAAACGTAAATTGTTACAAATTATAAAAACGTAAATTTTTAGACCGTTTTCTTCGGGTTGACCTTTTTGAATTGTCGTCAAGCATCTCCATTGTTCAGTTTTTTCTGAACTTGTGAATTCCTATATGCCACATTTGATTGCCTTTTGTAAACCTTCAGAGTAGCTTCGAGTATGACAGCTCCGAGTATGATAATTTTTAACAGCAATTTCCGTGGCTTACATTCAAATAACAAAGGATGAGTGCAACGAACGGAATCGGAATTCACAAGCTATTTGACCAATCAGAAAGCGTTTAGAAATACCACATGGAATTGTTGATTTTGATTGGTCGAAAAACAATGGATTGATCACGTGTATCATGTACTTATTTCTATGCGAGAGAGTTCGACTTCACACAGCAGCAACTCTGATGGTAAGTAGAACTCTGAGATTTTTATTAATTTATTAGGGGTTTTCTTCTGAACTCTTCTTGTTTATGTAAAGAGACAGTGAGGGTATTCTTGCACAAGTAAATGTTTTGTGTTTTTGTATCAAGAAACTTTTTTCAAAGCGAGAAAAGAGTGGTTTTAGAGTGCAACTGTCTCGGTGCTTCTACCGTTCTATGTGCTTTTGAGTCGTTACTGAATATTACTCGTTTTCTAGCTGAAAGTTCGAGCGTTGAGAGTACAAATTTGCGTTTCTTTAGCGCTACTAGAAAATTTTTATTACCTCCAAACCTCTCTTACAGTATAATTCAAAGACTTCGATTACGGCTCTCGTACAATTTCGCTATATAACCGCTGGATGACTAGAATACTAGCAGTAAATTCGAAGTTTCCTTCAAAATATATCAACTATCTAGCAAATATTGTTTCAGTTGAATACGGGTTTTAAGTCTTTTCTTTTGGAATCCATCTAAGATCAAATTTACTGTTTTTGTTTTTTACTGCATGAGAAATTGCGCAATTGTGAGTTGGAAAACCACGATCGCACAATATAAATAAATCCATTTTTTCTGTCATTAGTAGCAGTATTGGAATATTTTATTTAATGCAAGAATGGGGGTGTTTTTGTACACTAGTTCTCTATCATTGCCTGATTGGATCCTCAACTGCTCAATGCTACGAAATCCTTAGGCAATGTCATCAAAGTTAAAAAAATAAGAAGAGACCATATTACTAAAAGAGCGAAACTCAGTGTTGATGTTCGCCGCGGCTAAGACTATTTTTAGTAATTTCGCCATCGCGCGCGCAAGGCCCCTAGACAATCAAATTCTACTGTTTGAGAACCTCGCGCGCGCGATGGCAAAGTTACTAATACTGAGTTTCGGTCTCTTATAGTATTATGGTCTCTTCAAAATAATGATTTTTGTTTTAATCAACTATTGATCAATTAATCGTTTTTCTATCTTTTTTCTAGCTGCTGCACCTACAGATGAAGACCACAGGGTTTAGTATGACAACAGACCTCGAGTAAACCAAATTCTAGGATATTTTTTCATATTTAGCCTTTAATTGGCTGTATTTGTTAAATTCCTCGAGGTTCTGGTTGTTTTGTGTGGGTGTGCACGTGTGTGTATGTAGAAGCAACTCGCAACATAATTCCTGTTCACTGATAGGAATTAGAATATACTCAGGAATGGATTCTTTTTACTTGTGATGAATCAAATTGTCATCATCGCTTTTGTTCAGTGTTGTTATATGTTCATATTTTTATAAGCGTTGTTTTGTGCCTGCGAAATCAGACGCCCCTCATGGCCTGCACTCGTCTGTTTGCTTGCAAATATGGCGTGTCATGTCCGGCGCCTGTTGGCTGCAGGCTGTGTTGGAGGTGTTTTGTAAACCCGTCTGTGTATGTTGCTGCTGATGCATTGTTTTCATTCTCATTTTGGCCTGTAGTCACAAGAGCAAGGGTCCATTTCATCTAGTACACCAAAACGTATGGGAATTTTCACTTAGCATTAGTTAGGACTAGGAGGGATCCATAGTTCATACATATGGACCAAGCGAGTTGCATTAGAGCAAGCTACCACATGTAAACTAGGTCGGATCTATTAGCTTTTGGATCGGCATTTCGGGCCGGGTGCAATTGACCTGCTTAGCTAGGTTAGCTTTCAATAAATGCTTAGGCCTACGAGAAGACAACTCTGGATCACCGATGGAGCCATTGGACCTGATCGACCATATGCTCTCAAATTGAGAGACCTCCTTTGTAGTCTGAGTCTGTGTCGTGATCTTTAGATGTAGAGTTCTACCATTATAGTTGCTAACTGGCCGGTTTACATACAACGCGCGTAGAGCGCTTAGATTTCTGGCGACATAGGTCTTAAGGTTAGCGCTGGTCAGGCTGCAACGTCGGTCGATACGCACAACTACTTTTTTGTTTTGTATTTACCCCACTCCCCCCCCCCCTTCCGCCCTCCCCTCCCCCAAACCTCCCTCTCCGCCCTCCATTGTTGTGCGTGCCGACGGTAATGGTCGTACTCTGCATTAGCTCCACCCAAATTTAGTGTTGATCAGATTTGTTTTGGCCCGGCCTAACCCAACGTAAATGACATGGTTTGTCACAAATAGTGATACCATGGCATTTGCACCTTCTGTTTCAGCCAAGTCTACCAAGAACAACCAAACTGGGTTGCGACGACGAGTGTTCAAGTACCATAGCTTTTTCATTTATAGTGGTAGCTTTAGATAAGGAACTAGGGATTAAAATTTCGGCTGATTGGCAGTAGTTCTACGAAAACTTATAATACATGGCAAAAGATGAGGTCTTGCACTTGACTTTTGTCATTATGTTTTTGAGTGGATGGCAGAACATGCGCTGTGATCCCAACTCCTTTCGTTCGACTAACGACTTACAACACACATTAATTTCCCTTCACTTTTTAATTAATTTTTTTCCCTTGTTTTTTCCCTACTTTTTTCTTTTAAGTTTTTTGGATTTTTGGATTTTGGGTTTTTGGTTTTTGGTTTTTGTTTTGTCTTTTTTTTTTGTCTAGGATAGGTCTAGGACTAGGATTAGGTATGTGTTTCCGGCACTGGTCCAGTCGGGACCAATCAACGACTTCCACTGGCTTAACTAGCAACTTTTGCCGCATTTTTCAGACAAATTTTCTCATTTAAAGACGAATTGGATTTCTTCTGATGAGTTGGATTTCTTAATTTAAACGATGAGTTGGACTTTTTTCTGACGGGTTGGACTTCTTAATTGATGAGTTGGATTTCTTTTAAACGATGAGTTGGATTTCTTTAGAGGATGAGTTGGATTTCTCCAGACGAATTGGTTTACAATACATTTACCTGCTATATTATAATGGTTCCAAGACTTCATCATCCGCCAAAAACCTGTGGGTATGAACTATGGCTATATCACATCAACTACATTAACAAGGAGTCCACGGCCTCGAGATCCTCACTTCACGAAACCATGGGCCTTTATTACATATTACCCGAATTACAATGATTCCACGATTTCATCACAAAAACAATTATGGGCGGGGCTATTTTTCAATCATGACTACTTTTTATCAATCTGTATGGGCAACATTGATACGTTAATTTAACATTATATATAGATATGTTAAATTGTTAAACTGTTTATAGATATGTTAAATTGAACGTGTTTGCGGCAATGTGTGTGAGTGAGCGTGCACCATAGATATTTACTGTACATTATCATTATTGCAAATTATGACTTGTAATTTTTCGCAATGATGATAACTTTATTGTACAAATGTGAATCCGGCAATGTGTGTGAGTGAGTGTGCACCATAGATATTTACTGTACATTATTATTGTGTATTATTGTAAATTATGACTTGTAATTATTTACAATGAGTATAACTTTAATATGTACACGTGTGTTTTCGGCAATGTGTACTGAGCGAGTGTGAACCATAGATGTACGTTATGAGTAAACACTGTAAATATGACTTGTAATTATTCAAAATCATATTTCTGTATTGAACTCGGGAAATGTATCCTTTCCATGGGAGTAAGCGTTGACAGCCACTTTACCCCAATTTAATGATTTAATACCATGCGCACGTTTGAGTTGTTAATAATTCTAATAATTAACAATTCTTTGTTTTATTGAATTTTTCAAAACTATCAACTGTAAACTACATAGCATCTCATCTAAAAGTTAACGAAAAAATACATATTAGGGTTTCCAATGAAAAGACGGGGAATTCTGACATTTTTTCAAGGGCAGGAAATCGTCGGGATTTTTTTTCAGGGTCGGGAAATTGAAAATATGTCACAAATGTCGGGGGATTTTGGGTTGGGATAGGTGTTAGTTGGTCTCGTAAACGTTATTTTTGCCAGTTTATTCATTGTGGGAAATTGATTTTGTTTCATTTGTTTTGTGGGGAATTACAGCATTGATATGCAGTATGTAATGCATTCATTGACGTTATTCATCATATTTATTCATTATATATTTTATTCTATTGATACATTTGTTTAAATTAGTCGACTGTTATAGTACTAACAATATATAGAGTTCGAAAACTGAAGCCATGAAACAAAACTGAGAAAATCAAATATTCTATCTTTCTTTCTAGAAACGGTTTGTTTTGGACCAGTCAGAAATGTTTCATAGGTTCAGTATTTGAACTCTACATCTCTTCCAGCTTATACTAATTTTTCCTTCACTATTTTTCAGTAGTTTTCGACCTTTCACTAACACGTTTTGTTCTTCAGGTTTTACTTACGATTTCCCTTTTTGTCTTTCAGATGTTTGCAACATTGGTCTCCATCTTCCTTTCCTTTTTGATTCTTCCCTCGTCGTACTTTTCTTATTTGATTTACTCTTATTTAACCCATAGAGTCCATAAACTCAGTCCATGAAACAAAACCTGCAAAATTTCCACCCCATTTTTCTCGTGTGGCTATATCTTGTGTGGCTATGTGGCGATTCCTATATTACCCAGTAAATTTTCATGTATTCAGTATATGAACTCTACATCTCTTTCAGCTTTTACTAACATATTTTCTTTGTATCTTTCAGTTGTTTTCAACGTTTTTACTAACTCGTTGTTCTTCAGGTTATATGTTACTCACGATCATGATTTTTTTTTCTCATTTCAGATGTTTTCAACGTTGCTCTTTCTTCCTTTCACTGTTAATTCATTCCTTTGTATTGAATTTTCGTACTTCATGAACTACTAACCTCATAGAATCCAAAAACTCAATCCATGAAACATAGAATTGATCGGAACGTTGCACTTCGATCGCTAGAATTTTCTCTTGTGTCAGTGCATGTTTGACTTTGCTATAAGACATGATTCCTACCTAGTATTGTTTTGTGGGTTTAGTATTTGAACTCGACATTTCTTCCAGGTTACACTAACATTTCCTTCTAGTGTTTTTCAGTTGTTTTCAAAGTTGTCTTGACGTCAAAGAGGTTCTTCCAATATAGTGTCTGATCTTGGATCACGTGTTGGTTACATCGTATCTTTTGTTTTTCTGTGGAATTCTCAATTCTTTCTGACAAATGATTTGTTTTTATCATTTCAGACTAGAACAAGAAGTTCCGATAGCCAGGGAAAAACACCGTTCGATTTTGTATTATTTTTGTTCCTTTTCATTTCTTTTTCCAGTCTTTCTTCTGACTATTACTACCACTACTTTTCTTCTCTTGTCTTGAATTCACTGTAATCAGTCGAAATTAAAAAGAAAATAAATAAAACAAAATATAATACACTAAAATATAAAAAACTAAAATAAAATAAAGTAATAAAAATAAGGCATAAATATTAACTTTTCATAAAATTTCTGAAAATCTTTCTTTTCTTTTTCCTTTTTCTTTCTCTATTTTGTTTTGGGTTTTGCTATCTTTTCAGATGTCTGCGGCGACACGAGAAATTCCTGCTCGATCGATTCGGTATCCACGCACTATTGGCAGCTGTTGACAGTGATTTTTAGATGAGGCCATGTACACATACAGGTAGTTCGCTGTCCTACTGTTGCATCTATCAATTCGAATTGTTGTGTCTAATTACGGATTTTTTCTCCGTTTCAGATGTTTGCAACGACACGAAAAATTCCAGTCCAATCGTGTTTGTCGACATTAATTCACCTACACCTTCTTTGGCTTCTGACATGATTTTACTGAAGGATTTACGCAGGTAGCTCGTGTTATCTACAAAGATGCGCACTGAGAGTAGAGCAGAAACGGGAGAGGATGGAGTACTGAGCCTTGGGGAACTCAATAAGTGAAAGGCTGAAGAGATCTGCGTCCTACTAATTATTATGCCATTCCTCTTTAACTTGTTTGATTATAGATTTCTTTTTTGTATCAGATGGCCATCCAGCGCGATGTCTTTTTTCTTCAAGTACCAAATAAAAGGAGAGTGATGGGTTACTAGCCAAGAAGTGCACAGCAAGAGCCTTATGTATTCAAATAAATGCAAATTAGAACTTTCTGTAATCGAAATAACAAGGAATTAATGTAAAATGTACCACTGTAAAATGTTTCAGTGCCACGTGATCAAATAGGAATAGTCTTAGCTTTGACATCCTTGAGTAATGCTCCTGGCAAGTTTCATATTGTTCAAGCAGGCAACCGGGTTCGTAATTGGCAAGTTTTTTTGCAGTCAACCAATCGCGTTGGAAAAGGCGCCGTCCAACCTGATTGAGTTCACCAAAATATTTGTACACGTTTTGGCCTGCCTTGCTATACATTGCAAAAGGATAGCCTTGTGTAAGAAGTAGTTTGTTGGTAGATCTAGACAACGCAGTAACGTGCATGTAAGATAGATATTAAAGAAGACTAATAAAAATGTCACAATCGTCGTCTAGCTGTCTCCTTAGGCCTGGTTTTCACTACGACGCAAGCAAACTCGGCAAGTACAAGGATCAAAAATTTTCCTTCTGCTTGCTTCTGAAAACGGAGCATCGTGCTTGCGGTGCGCTTGCGCGTATTTGCTGTTGTGCTCGCGTGCATGTTATCTCAATGAAAACGAATCATTATGATGCTGCTTGCGCTTGTGTTTGCTTTGCTAGTGAAAACCAGGCTTTGGCAATCGATGATCTTGTTTAAAGGACAGTACAGTGAACTTTCTATAAGGTCTCGACTCGTCCGTCTCCCCTCTAAAGTTTAACACTACACCTACGTATATATATGCGTTGGTTGTTAGAGCGAAAACAATATAGAGTGATGGCACTTAATCCGTGAAATAGATATTAGTCCAATAGACATTAGCAGACACTATTTCCATTGTTTTCTTTTGTTTTGATTAGACTATTAGACATTGACTAATAGATTTTGTTTCACGGATTAAGTGTCGTCACTCTAACCATGAAACGAGCACTAACTAACTAAATAGTATGGTAAATGGAGTGTTTTTCATTTGACCATAGAGTGATTTTCACCGGACTGTGAAATAGTTACTATGCTAATATACACTAATAGACTCTGCACTCATTGGTTTCTTTTGTTGCGATACAACTATTAGACACTATTAAACACTGACTATTAGTAATTCTTTCACAGTCCGATGAAAATCACTCTAAAGGAATTGACAAATATAGTTGGTAGTAGCATGTATACAATTTGTCTGCGCATGTCTGTGTTTTGGGCTTGAAATCATTTGCATATCGAATGCAAGAAATTTTATGTTGACACGGAATATTTGGCTGGCTATCTCGTTCTTCAAAATTATGTTCAACTACCGAAATACTGAGACAACTAAAACATGAGCAGTCTACCTACCGCTAGTGCGCTGTGGATAATTATCCAAACTGAAGGCACTCCAGATGGGAAAATATCGCGTGTCAAAGCCAGTAGAAAGTTGTGAGAAGAACCAAAACGCCGCACTTTCGAGTAATATTGTGGGCACTAAATTTATATGTAAGGTACGTTAAGCAGTGGAAGCCATTAACAACAAGTTACTGTGTACATTAGACCCGATAAGGGAATTTTAGACTCCATCGATCGTTGAATAATTAGCCATGTTTACTGGAATGTCGTACTTTTTCGCTCAAAATTCTTGCAATTCACTTTCAAAATTTTACATCTTAGACTGCGCCCCCCAGCAAATTTATTTAGTAATTCGCTTTTTCCACGTTTCTTTCTTGCAAAACTGAGCTTTTTTAGTCCAAACTCGTGGCCCCTACAAGTGATCTAAAGCATTTTTGTGAACGTGTTTCCAAGCACGTTAGTTTGCATGCAAATTTCAGCGATGAATTTATTGCTCTTTTATTAAGTATAAAACGCTGCTTCATACGGCACAAACTGTATGCCTCACAGTGTATAAAAATAGTTCATTAACTTCTAGATAAATGTTGCAGATTATAGAATATAGGCTACCGAATTTAGGTCAATTTTAACAAGGCTTGAACCCGGCTGTAAACATTGCTTGAAATCACATGGAGGGACCAGGCGTTTCCACCAAGAAAGCTCTGTTTTACAAGAACGAAGCATGGAAAAAGCGTATTATTAAATAATTTTGCTGGGGGGGGCGCTGTCACAGATGTAAAAAAATTGCAAGAATTTTGCGCGAAAAAGTACGAGATTCCAGTAAACATGGCTAATTATTCAACAATCAATGAAGTGCAGAGTACTCTTATTGGATCCAATTCACATAGTACCATGTCGGTAATGACATCCATTACTAAATTTACCTTATACATGAATTCAACGCCAGCATTATAACTCGAAAGTGCGGAGTTCTGGTCCTTCTCACAACTTTCTACTGACTTTGACGCGCGATATTTTCCCATCTGGAGTGCCTTCAGTTTGGATAATTATCCACAGCGCACTAGCGGTAGGTAGACTGCTCATGTTTTAGTTGTCTCAGTATTTCGGTAGTTGAACATAATTTTGAAGAACGAGATAGCCAGCCAAATATTCCGTGTCAACATAAAATTTCTTGCATTCGATATGCAAATGAATTTCAAGCCCAAAACACAGACATGCGCAGACAAATTGTATACATGCTGTTGGTAGTACTACTACAAACTACATAGTCATTTTTCTTTCACCGTCAAATGAAAATCACTGTAGTATAAATCCCGATTTTGTTACTATTTGGTACATGCTATTTACTTGCCAAGTTGTTTCATGGTTTTAGTGTTATCGCTATAACGCAAACGCTAATAATTAACGGAAAGTGCGCGTAAGTGTAATGTTTTCTAGGCCATGATAGGGATTTCACTGCATCGCAATAAGCCTTTAGCATTACGGTAATACGGGCAATAAATACGTGCAACGTATCTCTAAACTTTGTGCTGCAAAATTGGTCGTATTACCACTCTGGACGCAATACGTTTTTTGTTGCAACTGGAGATGACTTCTACTTTGTGCAACACTGAAAGCTTGAGAGCGCGGAGTGGGCATGCGCGCGAGGTTGCATATTTTTATTACATGTATTAGAGATCATGCATATAGCAGGTGGGATGATTCGCCTGCTAGGATGATCCTAGTGCCATGTAAATACCCCCTTAGTGCATTCTGTTCAGTAGGATGATCCTAGTATCCGAAGTGAAGACACATATTTCCATGTAAACAGAATGCAGTAAATGTATAGCAGGTGGGATGATTCGCCTTTTTTATTACCGAAATGCAAGTAGGGGGGGGGGAGTGTTTATAATTTACATGGAACTGGGATCATTCCAGCACTAGGATTATCCTAGCAGGCGAATCATCCCACCTGCTATACATTTACTGCATTCTGTTTACATGGAAATATGTGTCTTCACTTCAATTCATGCAGGTACTAGGATCATCCTACTAAACAGAATGCACTAAGGGGGTGTTTACATGGCACTAGGATCCATCCTAGCAGGCGAATAATCCCACCTGCTATACATTTACTGCATTCTGTTTACATGGAAATATGTGTCTTCACTTCAATTCATGCAGGTACTAGGATCATCCTACTGAACAGAATGCACTAAGAGGGTGTTTACATGGCACTAGGATCATCCTAGCAGGCGAATCATCCCACCTGCTATACATTTACTGCATTCTGTTTACATGGAAATATGTGTCTTCACTTCGGATACTAGGATCATCCTACTGAACAGAATGCACTAAGGGGGTATTTACATGGCACTAGGATCATCCTAGCAGGCGAATCATCCCACCTGCTATACATTTACTGCATTCTGTTTACATGGAAATATGTGTCTTCACTTCGGGTACTAGGATCATCCTACTGAACAGAATGCACTAAGGGGGTGTTTACATGCACTAGGATCATCCTAGCAGGCGAATCATTCTATCCGCTATACATTTACTGTATTCTGTTTAGTAGGATGATCCTAGTACCCGAAGTCCGAAGTGAATTAAGACACAAATTTCCATGTAAACAGAATGCAGTTAATGTATGGCAGGTAGGATGATTCGCCTGCTAGGATGATCCCAGTGCCATGTAAACACCAAGAAATGAGCTGCTGGCTGTTGAGGTGTTGTAGTAGGGCATCTGTCCTGAAACGGTCGCTAATGACGAAGAAATCATCGACGTAGCGTTTCTGTAACATAAAATGACGCGAAAAATTGATGATTGATATTATAACATTTAGTAAAGGAAGTATGCATTTATTATTGCCAATACATGCAACGTTTTCAAGTTCTCCTCCTATTCTGATACATGTGCAGTTTTTTAGTTTTTATCATCACCGCTGCCTTCTTCACCAGCCTCAAACAAAGACTTCCTTGGTATAGTCATCAAACTGCATCGACTCATGACAAAGCAGGACATAAAGAAACATAACTAGTATTGTTTTAAATGCATATAAATACTAGTTATACAGTGGTTTTGAGTGGAAACCATGAGTCACTAGTACTTTCTAGTATACGCACGCCGCCTTTCGGCGAGTGTGTACATATATAAAGAAAATATAACGAGTGGGATATCCACGGTATGCCACAGGAAGCCATTGTATAACTATTTCATTCCACGCCATAGAAACGTCATCCAATTACCGCAATGTCTCATGGGAAGAGACAGCTGAATACCGCCGAATATGCAACAGCTTTCCTGCTTTCTGGTTGTATTTTTATGGTGCGCGGTAACAATCTGTTTTGACACGTTGGCCACTTTAAATTCGCGGCATCTAAGTGAGCTTATTTATTTTTGTTAATTAATTCCTAAAACTTGTGCAATTTAGGTACTAACAATCAATTGAAAATAACCACAAGCATATTTGAGAATGCTCTATGAGGAAATGTAGATTTTATTGGGAGAGGGAGCGTTTTAGAAAAACGAGAAACTATCTCTACCGTGTCAGTAAGTATCTTCAAGTATCTCCAAGTCTTTGTATTTTAACATACGATATCATGCATGCATAAAGTAGTGACGTTTTAAATCAAGTGTAAATTTCTGTATGTTATATGCCATGATGTTATTTTCTGATACGTTTAAATATAGAATGTATATGGACTATTCTTCATTTTGCTATCTTGTTATATTGGTTTTGTTGTCCATATCAGTACTGGTCAGAGTTTTCAGATTTATCAATTATGATCGTAATTTACTAATAATATCTTGTCTGTGTTGTTGACTTATACGTAGGTGCTGAGGTGATGTCTAATTATTCCAAACACTTAATAACTGAAATAGGCGGTTTAGGACTCCTTGTTCGGTCCTGATGCACAGTTCTGGACTCGGACTCCATTCTTTCTGATTGGTAATGACGTTACTATTGAGATTTAGGATGATGAGCGATCTGAAAGGCACCTTTAGGAGGATCCATATAAGCAGAGCCTACTTCTGCAAAGTTATCAACAAAAACGTTCAATCCTTCAAAGCTTCAAATAAATAGTTCGAGTAACTGATATAGAACAAATAAGTCATTAGTAGCTCCACGCCCTCCATGGTTCAGTAATAAGCTATCATGCATACATAAATTTGTTTATATCAAGTGGTTTCAAGTAGCCTCCACTGAAATGTAAATTTCCCTGTTTTAATTCCTCGTTCTGGCAGAGGTTCATATGAAGCTGTTTACTGAAAGCTTCAAATCTAAGGTAAGGATATTGTAAAATCCCAACACGTTTTTTACCCAGTTTACTAAATACTTTGTTTTACTGGAAGCTTTTGGCAGGAGATTGAAGTTTCCGAACTTCACAACGATTATATGATTAGTGTACTGATTTGATGATATTAGTGTACTGCATGAGTTTGACCATTTGTGACGGACTTGAAGCTGAATAGACTTCGTTACCATTCACTAAGTCGTATCGGGTGGTTATGAGTGCCCAGCTAAATCACCTGGATATGGAAATTGTCGATATCAAAATTGACCCTCGTTCGAAATATATTAAAACTGATCAGCAGTCATTTCATTATTCGAATAAAATTCGATTTCGTTACCTTTTTTGAATATTTTCTATCCAGAATAATATATAATAGCTCGCTCACAGTAAACCTTGAATTGCTAGAGGTCACTGACAGAAATAAGAACAAAATTTATTCACTAGCTATAGCTATTTACGGAGTTATGCCTACAGTTTTCTAAAAAGCCTGGTTTTAGAATATCTCTCAGTTTATCTCTTAAACTTTTACTTTATTTGCTTTAAAAGTTATACAGTTTTAAAAAAGAAATATGTCTTATCTTGCGTACCAAAGCTTTCAGAAATCGATTGATATTTATCCACTCAAAATTTGAGCTAAAAAATCGAGCCTCCGCCACAATGAATAACTGCGGGACGCCTAAAATTGAAATGCTGCAGTCTACACATATTTTACCAATCTTTGAACTTTTAAAATGGCTCAAAGATTTTTGAAGGTAAAGAGTTTTTGTGCAAAGAAATGGTTTCCGACTTTTTGTCATGCTTCATCATACAAATTTCAAACTCAAAATGAAAGTCGCGACCCCCTGCTTCAACAGAAAGACCGATAACGAATCAGCTCCACAGTTCAGTAACAAATTATCATGCATACACAAACATGTTTTTTGATGTAGCTTCTAAATGTAAATTTTCCTGCTTTTCGTTCCAGTAGAGGTTCTGAGAAGCTGATTAGTGAATGGCTCAAACCTACGGTAAGAACATAGTAAATCATCCAGTTTACTCAACAGATTTGACGGTTTTATTTTGGACGACGAAAATTTCGTCCAAGACGCAATTTTCGTCCGAAACGAAATTTCAGTTTAACAAGCTAAATGCCTAAAAGAGATGAAATTTTCGTCACACGAAATCTTAATTGAGAATTGTATGTCGTTTGGACGCACAAAACAGCAAAAATCTTTGTCATGAACGAAATTATGCGTTTTGCATTTATTCTGACGAAATTTATCAAGACGAAAATTACAACATGGACGAAACTTTCGTCGTCCAAGATATAAACAACTATTGAAGTGACGCTCGTGACGGACATATTGGATGCTGGAACTACAAACATTGTAAACTATAGACTCTTACCTCACACTTCACTAAATTATAAAATAGGTGAATAGGTAAAATATGATTCCCCACCTATTGAAATCACCTGGATAAGTGCCAAATTCACTTCTTTTTTTAAAAATTCACTCATTTGATGTTCGATAACTCGGTTCGGTCAGAAAGATGCGGCACTATATAATTGCATCTGTTGGCTCATCTCGTCCGTGCTTTACCTTATAAAATCTCATTCTTTAATCTCTCATAGTTTGTGGAGACAGATAAGACAGTTACGATTTGTATAGTTTGAGTTTGCACTGACCTTGAATATTTTTTATTACAAGTGGGGTTAGGGTTAGTACATTTCTCAGTATTTCGATCTATTGTCGGTTCTACAAAGAACTTAATTCAGATATATACGTAATTTGTGGCCTACTCGAGTTGTCACATCTGTAAAATGTTAGATTATATTTGTCAACTCAAGCTTTGTGCATATTTTTACAATATATACTACGCTTATCACTTGAGTGAGAAACGAGACAGTTTTGAGACCTATGTTTTGACGTTAAAACGACAATGTTGTTAGGGGCAACGACATAGGTCTCAAAACTGGCTTGTTTCATCTCACTCAAGTGATAAGCGAAGTAGGATTCTATCGAAAAGCTAGCCTTTGGGTTGAGAGAGTTTCATTTTTGTGTATGCTGTGTATATAATAAATGTAAGATGTGCTTCTAAATATACACGATTCCCGGAAAAACAGGTCCAGCTGTTTTCGCAGACGAGGTGTCAAATACAATAGTGTTTTGCTCAAGCGTTTATGAAATTTGCATGTTTCATTGGCCAAGATATCCCACTGCCAGTTCTATAGCAATTATATCGCTTTAACATAATGGGGCGTACAATTCATCGTATTCAGTTTCAGAAAAACACATACACACGGAATTAAATCTGTTAACTACATTAAGCTATTTTTACTGTAAAGGAAAATGTTTAATTTTAATTAAGTGATGAGGACTATAGTGATATGTTCTGCAGGTCCATAGAAGAATATTTTACAACAAAGTTTAGGGCCTTAAGTTTGTGAAATCCTTCAATTTCTCTCCAGTGAACGACATCAGACAGTCATGGAGTCGGTTATGAAAAGAGTTGAAAATCACAAACAAACCGAAATTAAGACCAGAGAATGGAGCAAGAAGCAGATGTTTTATTTTTTGAATTGCCATTGCACCCAAGCGAAAGCCGTTGAAAATTATGAAAGAGATTTGGAACTTGCGATTAAAAATGTTCAAAAATGATGCAGCATCATGGGGGTCCGTGGGTCTTCCGTCCAAATGATTTTCATTCAAATGGAAAAATTGAAAATTACTTTCCATTTTCCATTTTCCATTTTTAATTTTTAATTTTTAATTTTTAGGTCGACAAAGAAAAATGGAAAATACAAAATTACGAAAAGAAATCGTAATTTGATGGATCTGGACGGCATGAAAATTGAAACGCGAACGGAAGTTCACAATTTTCGACAGTTACACAACAAGAAAAACCCTCCAGATATACATCCTTTTTCGTGTACGAAGGCAAAATAATGCGCAAAATTGGATTTTTTGTAACCTGCGATCAATTTGCCAATAGTTTTCTATTTTCGACTAATTCAAAGTTGAAAATTGACAAATCAAGCACTAGTGGGGAGGGGAGACAGCAAAAAAATTCCCCACTCGGTGGGGGAGTCATACAGCCAAAACTCAAGGAGGGGTAGGAGGATCAGACGTTTTATGCGCCGTCCAAAATGGCGGACGAGTCTAGTTTAATCGTGTCAGTTTTGAACTTGTCTTCGGCGTGATTTTTTTATCCACTCAACCGTAAGACTGAGACACGAGAATTCTGGATGACAGAAGGTCTGAAAAAAAGCTGTTCAGAAATTTTTTGGATGCAGGTAGGTCCATCAAGCTTAATTCAATCATTTTTTGCTGTCTCCCCTCCCCACTAGTGCTTGATTTGTCAATTTTCAATATTTAAAAGATTTCTATGGAAGCGTTTTCGCCTATAAAACGCGCTTGAACTTTTACGCACAAAAAAGTACTGTAAATGATTCTAAGCATTTCTCGAGAAAGATTCTTTCGAGCTCGTTCTGCTGACACACTCTATTTCTTTGTTTGAACAAATGACTTTGCGTCATTTTGAGAAATATGAATTTCTAGGTCTAGTTGATAGAGCTGCGCCTTTTCATCTTTTGCGTATCTTTTACGTATCTTTATCAAAATCTAGAAAACTTAAGATTCCTTCGATGATTTTTTAGCTTCAGTGTCAGCATTTTGACCAAGTTGGTTCTTTTAAAACGGCACTACACATTTCATTTAATCGAAGCATTGTAATGTATCTAAAATAAATTATAAAAACGTAAATTTTTAGACCGCTTACTTCGGGTTGACGGTTTTGACGGTTTTGACGTCCAGTATCTGAGAATTCCGATTCTGTTACGTTCGTTGCGCTCATCCTTTGCTTTTTTATGATAAGCCATTAAAGTTGCATTTTCAAATTATCATACCCGGATCTACTCGGAAGGTTTACAAAAGGCAATCAAGAGTGGCAAATTTCTTAATGTTTTGCGATTCGGCTGTCCAGTACACAACTTTCGGCAAGTATTGGCGTATGTTTTACTTGTAATTGTTCTGGCTTAAAAGCAAGTAAGTGACTGTAGCTGTTGTGCTTTTTTGCAGATACTAATGGATATTGACTATTTGACCAAAGCGAGGACATTTGTCCGCGTTTGCCTGCACTGCGAAATGTCTGGTGTACTTTCTCTGAGTGATGAGAATTGTCTTCATTTGTATGAAGAAGTTTCCATCATGGCGGACTTCCTACAAGATAAGGACACTATGATGTTGGCATTGAGTCAGCTTGGCTCAGTATTTGAGAAGATGCATCTTTACAATGAAGCTCTGCAAGTTCATAAACGGTACCTCTCATCTGCAATCACAGACGATGATAAGGCTGCTCAGATTAAGGCTTACAATCATCTTGGAAATATCTATAAAGTTGTCGACAAGTACCATGACTCGCTCTTGTGCTATGAAAATGCGAAGATCATAGCAATGGAGATTGGTGACAAAAAGGCTGAAGGACGTTGTTATGGGAACATTGCATCTGTATACTGCATGCTACGTCAATACAATGATGCCATCACCTCGTCCAAGCAGTGCCTTGCTGTTGCGTTAAAGACGAACAATACAATGGATCAGAAAGTTGCATACTTTAACATGGCAACTGCTCACAAAGCACTACGTAAGGACTTTCCTCGTGTCATCATCTGTTGTAAAGAATGGTTGAAAATTGCCACAAAAGACGATGAACAGGAGAAAGGGAAGGTATATTATTTACTTGCATATGCCTATTTCGCCCAAAATAATCATCAACAGGCCATACAATTCTGTAAAAAGTCCTTGGAAATCGCATTGAAACTGCAAGACCAGACAATGGAGCGAGACGCTTATATAGCTTTAGTAAATTCCCATTTCACCCAAGCAAATTTCCAACAATCTCTTTATTATAATGAGCGACAGTTACGTCTTGCCATTAAAGTTGATGACAAAAACAGCAAAGCACTTGCATTGAGATCTCTCGGTGTGACGCATATGCGCTTAGGAAATTATGCTAAGGCCATTGAGCAAAGTAAAGAGGCTGTAGCTATTGCTGTGACTATTGGAAATAAGGATGTTGAGGCGTCAGCTTATGGAACACTCGGAATTGTTTATCAAGACCTTGGTGACTATCATAAAGCAATCAAATATGATGAACGCCAATTACAAATCTTCCAAGACATTGACTCTAAGGTTGGACAAGCACGAGCTTACAATAGTCTGGGCGTCAATTACAGTTCGCTGGGTAAATACTACGAGGCACTAAAGTATCAAACTAAGAATCTGGAAATATGTGTTACCTACAAATACAAGAGTGCAGAAGCAATAGCGCGCAATAATCTGGGGATACTTTATGAAACGCTTGGCCAATACCATAAAGCAATCGAACACAGGAGGAAAAGCGTAGAAATTACGAGAAAGATAAAAGACAGATATAACGAGGGAATAGCTCTTGGCAGTTTAGGACATATATTACATAAGATGCAGAACTTTGAGGAAGCAACTGATTGCCTCGAAGAATCTTTGAAAATAGCTTTGGAATTAAATGCTAGAGAAAACATAGAAAGTTGTTATGGAATGCTTGGCGAGTGCAAGATGATGTTAGGCCAACACAGAGAAGCACTAGAGATGATTACTAAGCAGATTAGCTTAGCTGAAGAGCTCGGAAACGCTACACATCAAGCCAAAGGGTACACTGTCAAGGGGGAGGCTTACCTTGGATTACATGACTTCCAACGAGCGATTGACTGCTTTGAAAAGGCATTGAAAATTGCCCAAGAGAAAGACAACAAGCTATTGGAAAGAAACAGCTACCAAGGCCTTGGTAGAGCACATTGGATATTTTGGATGTTTCACATAAACAGCGATGGATATGAGCAGGAAATAAAGAAGTGTATTGCTAAGTCAAAACATTACTTAAGACAATCACTGCAATGCAGTGAGTGGCTATTTGATAATCTACAAGAGCATGACCATCACAAGATCTCCATACTTGAAGATTTAATCTGGGACTACAATTACTTGACTACCGTGCTGTTACACAATAACGAGGACAAAGAGGCACTTTTGGTTTCTGAGCGTGGAAGAGCTCGAGCATTGAATGATATTTTGGTCCCGAAGTACAACCTAGACCAAAGGAATCAATCAGCACGCGATCCCATATCGTTTACTGAAATAGAGAAGCTGGCTTCTAAATGCTGCATCCTGTTTTATTCTTCGATATTCAGTACGAATATTCCAGTGTGGATTATAGGAACAAGTCATGCATCAGCTTTCCTCCCACTTAAAACAGATGAGGCTGGACTTGCCGATATTTTGAAAAGTGTTTTTAGCACATTGAAAGTCAGGGAGATGAAGTGTGAAGACAGATCAGTTCAGGCAGATGACCTCGAAGATCAACGGAATGTGGTAGTTCCGCCCAACAAGTCTTGTGCCCTTGTGACAACCGAGCAGCTGCTGTTGTCGTCATATGACAAGATGAAGGAACGATGCATATGTGACGAAGATCTGTACGACGGCGACAATCTCAGCCCACTTGAAGTTTTATATAAGGTTTTGATATCTCCAGTGCTACATATGTTGACCAAAGACGAGATTGTCATCATCCCTGAAGGAGTCCTATTCACTATACCTTTTGCAGCGCTACGAGATCCCAACACAGGAGAGTTTCTTTCTGAAACAAAGCGCTTTCGTTTCGCCCCATCGTTGACATCATTGAAGGCCCTTGAAGAATGTCCAGCAGACTTTCACAGCAAGACAGGCGCACTGATAATTGGAAATCCCAAGGTTGGTAAAGTGATGTTTAAAGAAAAGACAAGAAAAATCTGCGATCTTCCGTGTGCAGAAAGGGAGGCACAAATGATTGGTGATTTGCTTGGCATTCAGCCATTGATAGGATCAAAAGCCACCAAAGAGGCCATCAAACAAAACCTCAGAGAGGGCGTGGCTGTCATTCACTTTGCAGCACATGGAACTACAGATGGAGAAATATTCCTGACACCATCTGCAACTGATGAGTTGCCCAGTGAGCAAGACTACATGTTAACAATGCAGGAAGTACAAGAGATCGGTGTTAAAGCACAACTTGTTTGTCCTGAGCTGCTGTCACAGTGGTCGTGGTGAAATCAAAGCAGAAGGAGTGGTTGGAATGAGTCGAGCTTTTCTTGCTGCAGGAGCTCGTGCTGTAGTAGCATCACTGTGGGCCATTGCTGACGAAGCTACCATGGTGTTTATGGAAAAGTTTTACCGTCATTTGAAAGAAGAAGAAAGTGCAAGTAAGAGCCTCCAACAAGCCATGAAAGATATGAGAAAAATACCAAGATACAGCGATGCACAGTTCTGGGCGCCATTCTTTCTGATTGGTGATGACGTTACTATCAAGATTTAGGACGAGTGTTGTATTCTAGTGTTGATTGGATGGTATAAGCTGACGTGTATCATACAAACCTTGTGTGGTTGATGTCAAACTAAAGAACCGGCAATAATGCAACACCAATGCAACTGTATTTAAAAACAAAAAAAAAACCATTTTATTATAGATAGAAATATATAATCGCCAGTGTAGTCAAGGCTAACGTGCTATAAGGTTCTTTTTTGATAAATATAAATCGCCCCCCTTAGCTAACCTTCGGCATACACAAGCTATGGACCCCTTGCAAGTGACGTCAGAGCTGCTCAATTAATCTGGGGGACAAAACAAAAGCCTTTTGCTCTCTTGAGAACTGAAATTCATTGTTTTGTCCCTCAGATTGAGCTGAATTCCAACATGCTGCAAAGGGCCTATTGCTCAGAGAGGTATCGCCCATTCCTCTTAAGGGTTGATGTGGAGAAATTTGTACTAGTTACTGGCCTATTACTGAATTAAATAAAAATATGCAAGTGACTTCGTGCCTCACATAAAGGATAGTGCGTGACCGATAGTAAGGTTTCCCTGCTGATTTATAGATTTAGAATCGCATTTTAACTTTTCTTCGGGAAATTATGCGAATATCAAATAAATGAAAGACATTTTCTGTTGCTTTTATGAACTGGTTTTCTTACAGAATTAAAGCTACGGCCTAGGGGAGTGAATTATGCCCTAAGCAAGAGACCATAATACTAAGAGAGCGAAACTCAGTATTGATGCCTGCGCGATGTTCGTGGCGACTAAGGCTATTTTTAGTAACTTCGCCATCGTGCGCGCAAGGCTCTCAAACTATAGAATTTGATTTCAGACGTGCGTGCTGACGGGAACGTTTGCTTTCGGCATTACTAAAAATAGCCTTAGTAGTCGCGAACATCGCTTAGACATCAATACTGAGTTTCGCTCTCTTATGGTCTCTTTATCCTAAGTGGTCAGTTCATTAGTAATTACTGACAGAACGTCCTGTAAGTGTATTCATTTAATACAAATCAAATAATTGTTAGTATCAGTAAACCTAGGGTACAGTAATTGTAAATTGTAGTTTAATTTAATGTGAGAAATAAATGTTTTGTATCAATTGCAAAAACCAAGAAAACTGAAAATATTTTTTTTTGCAAATTAAGCTTTTTAGAAGCGGATCTATTTGATTTGTAAGGAGATATGGGTGAGGACTTTGAGGTCTTCGGCATGCCGTATCTTCGTTTTCTTTATAAGACATTTCCAGCATGACCATCAATGGTTTTCTTTAGAGTATGTCCTGGACTGGCGATTTTCGGGACAATTAGAATTGCATGCAATTGAGAACAATTAAGCCCCAAAATTCTCATGCATAGTATTGGATCCATTGTGGTGTGAAGACAAAAAAGAACCGGTTTATATATGATGATAAAGATTTTGAAGCTTTCTTTTGCGGTTTGAAATCATTTAATGAGTAAATGCCGAAACGAAAATTTTAAAATTTAAGACTGTTAAGTTGATGTTTATGGCCCCAAATCAAATCCGATTGAAAACGTTTCATTATTTTACGTAAAACTTTACCCTTTGATACTACCATAGTTTTGTTGATTTGATTCTCAAAGCTTCTCAACCATCAAGATTTGTTACTGATCTAGATTTGTTACTGAATTATCGTGTTGTGTATAGTTTTCGTAAATTTGCGACTTTCGATACAAAAGGCGAACCTTAAATACAAATGCTTTTCAGTTTTGTTACACCAGGCATCTCTAGAAAGTGAAATTGTTCCAGTTTCTCTAGCTGTAAATTTAGGTGACAAATGATATACATCACGCATATATTGCTTCGGGAAGTACTTTCCGACATACGGAGTAGAATTTGGGGAAATTCTAAATGCCAATTTACACGATACAATTTTTGCTTACAACATCGCATGCAACAACCCTACAACTTGCTTACAACTGTTGCGTACGACAAGAAAATAAGGTTGCATGTAGGATTTTAAAACGTTTCAAAAGCTTACAACAGTTGTAAGCAAGTTTTAGGGTTGTTGTATTCGTCAAGTTGTGAGCAAAAATGAATCGTGTAAATTAGCCGTTTTAATGACGTATGAATACAAGAATATTAATGAGATCAGTGCATTATAGGATGCACTAAGGTGCCACTGAAATACGCAAGAAAATTTGAGAGAAAATGGTGAAGAAAAGTCTTCATAAATAAACTATATTTGGTATGACTCGCTACTAAACAACAGTTGATGATGTATACAGCACTGAACCGTTTAACCAGAATTTTCACTAAAGTAACACGGGAACAGTGTAATAATTCAGATTAAGATTCTAAACTGAGATGCTCTCAAAATTTACGATCGATTCATATTAGAATGACCAGGGCTGTGTTCTGTAGCAAATTGTCTCATTCCACCAACCCCAACTATCAGGCACTGACCCACTTATTCAACATTAACATGATAGATCTAGACACTATTCATGCAATTTAAGATATATGCTTCATAGTTTTTTGTTGCAGAACATGTATCTAGTTGCTGACGATGGCAATAGGAGCGATATTATACTGAAGATATCTGTGGAAAAGGAAAAAAAAAAATAGAACTTGACTGCTTCATTAAAATGCAAATAAATACATGATCCGTGAAAAAAATGTTATCAAAATAAGTTTAGAATTGGATTGCACAGGTAACAAAGAAGGCTAGGAGTGGTGATTACAGTATACCTTATTAATGTTCACCTATTTTCGCGTCATGACTAAAAGGGAATTTTCAAAAAATAGAGTTGCATTATTCTTACAGGTCTTACAGAAATGGAAATCGCTACTATAAAAGCCTAAATAGTCGCCCATACAAAAATCGGTTATTTTTAGAATTCAGCTTACTGGTATAAGAATAACGTGATTCAAGGCTTTAGTACATAAAGAGATTGCACAGGCAAACATAAAGAACTTAAGCCCGTTCGAACATCGTTTAGACAAGATTCCTAGCGCGTGGGAAAATTGTAAGTAGTTCAAACCGACGGTAAAACGTCTTAATATTTAGTTATGTTTTGCGATTCGGCTCTCCAGTACACAATTTTCGGCATTGAAATATTGGTGTATGTTTTACTTGTAATTGTTCTGGCTTAAAAGCAAGTAAGTGACTGTTGCTCTTAGCTTGTGTTTTACAGATACTAATGGATATTGACCACTTGACCAAAGCGAGGACATTTGTCCGCGTTTGCCTGCACTGCGAAATGTCTGGTGTACTTTCTCTGAGTGATGAAGATTGTCTTCATTTATATGAAGAAGTTTCCATCATGGCGGACTTCCTACAAGATAAGGACACTATGATGTTGGCGTTGAGTCGACTTGGCTCGATATTGGAGAAGATGCAACTTTACAATGACGCTCTGCAAGTTCATGAACGGTACCTCTTATCTGCAATCACAGACGATGATAAGGCTGCTCAGATTAAGGCTTACAATCATCTTGGAAATATCTATAAAGTTGTCAACAAGTACCATGACTCGCTCTCGTGCTATGAAAATGCGAAGATCATTGCTATGGAGATCGGTGACAAAGAAGCTGAAGGACGTTGTTATGGGAACATTGCATCTGTATACTGCATGCTACGTGAATACGATGATGCCATTAATTCGTCCAAGCAGTGCCTTGCTGTTGCGTTAGAGACGAAGAATGTAATGGATCAGAAGGTTGCATACTTTAACATGGCAACTGCTCACAATGCACTTGAGGACTTTCCTCGTGTCATCATCTGTTGTGAAGAATGGTTGAAAATTGCCACAAAAGACGATGAACAGGAGAAAGGGAAGGTGTATTGTTTACTTGGAGATTCCTACCAAGAACAAACCATTCCTCAACTTCAACGTGCCACACAATGCTTTGAAAAGTCCCTGGAGATCGCATTGAAACTGCGAGACAGGACAATGGAACGAGACGCTTATGTAGGCTTAGTAAATTCTCATTACGACCAAGCAAATTATCAACAATCTATTGATTATAATGAACGACAGCTACGTCTTGCAAATGAGGTTGATGACAAAAACAGCAAAGCACTAGCATTGCAATGTCTCGGTGTGATGTATATGCGCTTAGGAAATTATGCTAAGGCCATTGAGCAAAGTGAAGAGGCTCTAACCATTGCTGAGACAATTGGAGATAAGGATGTCGAGGCATCAGCTTATGGAACACTCGGAATTGTTTATCAAAAACTTGGTGACTATCATAAAGCAATCAAATATGATGAACGTCAATTACAAATCTTCCAAGACATTGACTCTAAGGTTGGACAAGCACGAGCTTACAATAGTCTTGGGGTCAATTACAGGTCACTGGGTAATAATTACGAGGCGCTAAAGTATCAAACTAAGAATCTGGAAATATGTGTTAGCTGTAAGATCAAGAGAGGAGAAGCAGTAGCGCACAATAATCTGGGATCACTTTATGAAACGCTTGGCCAAAACCATAAAGCAATCGAACATTTGAGGAAAAGCGTAGAAATTACGAGAGAGTTAAAAGACAGATATAACGAGGGAATAGCTCTCGGCAATTTAGGACACAAATTACATAACATGCAGAACTTTGAAGAAGCAACTCATTGCCTCGAACAATCTTTGAAAATAGCTTTGGAATTAAATAATAGAGTAAGCATAGGAAATTGTTATGGAATGATTGGCGAATGCAAGATGATGTTAGGACAACACAGAGAAGCACTAGAGATAATTACCAAGCAGATTTGCTTGGCTGAAGAGCTCGGGAACGAAACACATCAAGCCCAAGGGTATATTGTCAAGGGGGAGGCTTACCTTGGATTACATGACTTCCAACAAGCGATTGACTGCTTTGAAAAGGCATTGAATATTGCCCAAGAGAAAGACAACAAGCTATTGGAAAGAGAGCTACCAAGGCCTTGGAAGGGCACATTGGATATTTTGGATATTTCACATAAACAGCGATGGATATGAGCAGGAAATAAAGAAGTGTATTGATAAGTCAAAACATTACTTAAGACAATCACTGCAATGCAGTGAGTGGCTATTTGATAATCTACGAGAACACGACCATCACAAGATCTCCATACTTGAAGATTTAATCTCGGACTACCATTATTTGACAACTGTGCTGATACTTAATAACGAGGACAAAGAGGCACTTTTGGTATGTGAACGTGGAAGAGCTCGAGCACTGAATGATATTTTGGTCTCGAAGTATAACTTGGACCAAATAAATCCATCAGCACGCGATCATATATCGTATACTGAAATAGGAAGCCTGGCTTCTAAATGCTGCATCCTGTTTTATTCCCTGGCTCCGTTATTTATTGAATGTACTCTAGTGTGGATTATAGGAATTCATGCATCAGCTTTCCTTCCACTTAAACCAAATAAGGCTGGACTTGCCTATATTTTGAATAGTGTTTATAGCACATTGAAAGTCAGGGAGATGAAGTGTGAAGACAGATCAGCTCAGGCAGATGAACTCGAAGACAAACGGAAAGTGATAGTTCCCAACCAATCTTGTGCCCTTGTGACAACCGAGCAGCTGCTGTTGTCGTCATATGACAAGATCAAGGAGCGATGCATATGGGACGAAGATCTGTACGACATCGACAATCTAAACCCACTTGAAGTTTTATACCAAATTTTGATATCTCCAGGGCAACACCTACTGACCAAAGACGATATTGTCATCATCCCTGATGGAGCCTTATTCACTGTACCATTTGCAGCGCTACGAGATCCCAACACAGGAGAGTTTCTTTCTGAAACAAAGCGCATTCGTTTCGCTCCATCGTTGACATCGTTGAAGGCACTGCAAGAATGTCCAGCAGACTTTCACAGCAAGACAGGCGCACTGATAATTGGAAATCCCAAGGTTGGCAAAGTGATGTTCAAAGGGAACGCAATAGAGATCTCCGATCTTCCGTGTGCAGAAAGGGAGGCACAAATGATTGGCGATTTACTTGGTGTTCAGCCATTGATAGGATCAAAAGCCACCAAAGAGGCCATCAAACAAAACCTCAGAGAGGGCGTAGCTGTCATTCACTTTGCAGCACACGGAACTACAGATGGAGAAATATTCCTAACACCATCTGCAACTGATGACTTGCCCAGTGAACAAGACTACATCCTGACGATGAAAGAAGTGCAGGAAAGTGGTGTTTGTCCTCAACTTGTTGTGCTGAGTTGCTGTCACAGTGGTCGTGGTGAAATTAAAGCAGAAGGAGTGGTTGGAATGAGTCGAGCTTTCCTTGCTGCAGGAGCTCGTGCTGTAGTAGCATCACTGTGGGCCATTGCTGACGAAGCTACCATGGTGTTTATGGAAAGGTTTTACAGTCATTTGAAGGAAGGAGAGACTGCAAGTAAGAGCCTCCAACAAGCCATGAAAGATATGAGAGAAATACCAAGATACAGCGATGCACAGTATTGGGCTCCATTCTTTGTGATTGGTGATGACGTTACTATCAAGATTTAGAAAGAGTGTTGTATTCTAGTGTTGATTGGATTGTATAAGCTGACGTGTATCATACAAACCTTGTGTGGTTGATGTCAAACTAAAGAACCGGCAATAATGTAACACCAATGCAACTGTATTTAAAAACTCAATAACATTTTATTATAGAGAGAAATATATAATCGTCGGTGTAGTCAAGGCTAACCTGCTATTAGGTTCTTTTGTGATAAATCGTAAATACTTACAGTTCACTGTATACAAATTCATGTCACGGCGGGAATTTCTAGCGTGTCTCCCCTCATTAAAATATATCTTCATGCCCGAACCACACGCTTAACTTACCGAGGCCAGCTATTTTTTCCCTGGTTTAATTTTATCGCTCCCCTTAGCTAACCTTCGGCATACACAAGCTATGGACCCCTTGCAAGTGACGTCAGAGCAGCTCAATCTGAGGAACAAAACAAAAGACTTTTGCTCTCTTGAGAATTAAAATTCATTGTTCTATTGACTCAGTGAGGCATCGCGTATGTCTCTTTAGGATTGATGTGGAGAAAACTGTGCTAATTGCTGGCCTATTAATTAAATAAAAATATGCAAGTGACTTCGTGCCTCACATAAAGGATAGTGCGTGACCGATAGTAAGGTTTCCCTGCTGATTTATAGATTTAGAATCGCCTTTTTTTAAACTTTTCTTCGGGAAATTATGCGAATATCAAATAACTGAAAGACATTTTTTTTGCTTTTATGAGCTGGTTTTCTTACAGAATTAAAGCTCTACGGCCTAGGTGAGTGAATTACATCCTAAGCAAGAGACCATAATACTAAGAGAGCGAAACTCAGTATTGATGTCTGTGCGATGTTCGTGGCTAAGGCTATTTTTAGTAACTTCGCCATCGCGAGTGCATGGCTCTCAAACTATAGAATTTGATTTTAGAAGTGCGCGCGGACGGGAACGTTTGCTTTCGGCATTACTAAAAATAGCCTTAGTCATCGCAAACATCGCTTAGACATCAATACTGAGTTTCGCTCTCTTATGGTCTCTTTATCTTAAGTGGTCATTTCATTGCAAGTAATTACTGACCGAACGTCTTGTAAGTGTATCGTATTTAATGCCAATCAATTGTTATTATTAAATTAAAGGGCATGCTCATTGTAAATTGTAGTTTAATTGAATGTGAAAAATATATGTTTTGTATCAAAAACCAAGACAACTGAAAATAATCTTTTGCAAATTAAGCTTTTTAGCCAAGCGGATCTATTTGATTTGTAAGGAGATTTGGGTCAGGAGTTTGGGGTCTTCGGCATGCCGTATCTTCGTTTTCTTTATAAAACATTTCCGGCATGACCAATGGTTTTCTTTAGAGTACGTATGTCCTGGACTCGCGCTTATCGGAACAAATTGCAAAACAATCGAGCCCCAAAATCCTAATGCATAGTATTGAATCCATTGAGGTGTGAAGCTAAAAAATAACCGGTTAATATATGATAATGATGATAAAGATTTCGAAACTCTTTCTCTTGCGATGTGAAATCATTTAATGAGTAAATGCCGAAACGAAAATTCTAAAATTGAAGACTGTTGATGCTTATGGCCCCGAAAGCAAATCCCATTGCATAAAGATTCCATTATTTCACGTGAACTTTCATCCTTTGATACTACCATAGTGTTGTTGACTTGATATTCTAATGCTCAAAGCTTCTCAACCATCAAAAGATCTATAGATTTGTTACTGAATAATCGTGTTGATGTATAGTTTTCTACAATTTTCGTACATTTCGATACAAAAGGTGAATCTTAATTAAATACAAACGCTTGTCAGTTTTGTTGCACCAGGCATCTTTTGTATCAGATTCTAGAAAGTAAAATTGTTGTATGAGATTCTAGAAAGTGAAATTGTTGCACTTTCTCTAGCTATAAATTTAGGTATGATAAATGACATGCATCACGCATATATTGCTTCGGAAAGCAGCTTCGTACAATTTTAGTACCTTCCGGCATACGGAGTAGAAGAAGCTTGAGGAGAAATTCTAAAGAAGCTATCGTTTGGGGGACTTTATCAGTTACAAGTGACAATGGTTCCATGCAGTTGCAATGGCTGATATAAAAGTCATTTAAAATTAAACGAGTAAATTCATTTAAAATTAAAATGTTCGAGTCAGTTGCATCTGAGCGAAAATACTAGACCTAAAGCATGTCTTTATTGATTCCATAAGTTAGTCTAAGGCCGGTTTCTAAAAGCCCGATTAGCCGAAATAAAAATAAATGGTTTTCTTTAGAATATGCCCTGGACTCGCGCTTATCGAAACAATTAGAATTGCAAAACAATCGAGCCTCAAAATTCTCATAGTATTGGATCCATTGAGATGTATAGCCAAAAAATAACCGGTTTATATGTGATTAAGATTTCAAAAGGTTTTCTCTCGCGATGTGACTCTATTGTTAGAAAATACCGTTTTGATGACGTATAAATACAAGAATATTAATGAGGTCAGTGCAGTATAGGATGCACTGTGAACAAAATGGCTTTTTACTCAAGATGTCACTGAAATATGAAAGAAGATTTAAGGGAAAGTGGTTACGAAAAGAAGAGATCTAAATTTCTTCATAAATAGGCTATAATTGGTATCAATATGACTCACTACTAAACAGCAGTGTGAATACAGCTACCGTTTAACCAGAATTTTCACTAGAGTCACACGGGAACAGTAATAATTCAGATTAAGATTCTAAACTGAGATGCTCTCAAAATTTACGATTCTGTAGCAAAATTGTGTCATTCCATCAACCCCAACAGGCACTGACCCACTTATTCAACATTAACATGATAGATACAATTAATTTTAGATATATGCTTCATAGTAGCTAAGCATATATATCTAAAATTGAATAGATTTTTCTACAGAACACGTATCTAGTTGCTGAAGATTTCATGGCAATAGGAGCGATACTAATGAAGATATCTGTCGAAAAGAAAAGAACTTGATTGCTTCATTAAAATGCAAATAAATACATTATCCGTGAAAAAAAAAATGTTATCAAAAAAAATGTTATCAAAATACGTTTAGAATTAGATTGCACAGGTAACAAAGAAAGGCTAGGAGTGGTGATTAGAGTTTACCTTCTTGATATTCCCCTATTTTTGTGTCATCACTAAAAGGGTATTTTCTAAAAATAGAGTTGCATTATTCTTACAGAAATCGAAATCGCTACTATAAAAGCCTAAATAGTCGCCTATACAAAAATCGGTTATTTTTAGAATTCAGCTTACTGGTATAAGAATAACGTGATTCAAGGCTTTAGTACATAAAGAGATTACACAGGAAAACATAAAGAACTTAAGCCCGTTCGAACATCGTTTAGACAAGATTCCTAGCGCGTGGGAAAATTGTAAGTAGTTCAGACCGACGGTAAAACCTCTTCATATTTAGTTATGCTTTGTGATTCGGCTGTCCAGTACACAATTTTCGGCACTGAAGTATTGGTGTATGTTTTACTTGTAATTGTTCGGGCTTAAAAGCAAGTGAGTGACTGTAGCTGTTGTGCTTTTTTGCAGATACTAATGGATATTGACTATTTGACCAAAGCGAGGACATTTGTCCGCGTTTGCCTGCACTGCGAAATGTCTGGTGTACTTTCTCTGAGTGATGAAGATTGTCTTCATTTATATGAAGAAGTTTCCATCATGGCGGACTTCCTACAAGATAAGGACACTATGATGTTGGCGTTAAGTCGACTTGGCTCGATATTGGAGAAGATGCAACTTTACAATGAAGCTCTGCAAGTTCATGAACGGTACCTCTTATCTTCAATTACAGACGATAATAAGGCTGCTCAAATTAAGGCTTACAATCATCTTGGAAATATCTATACAGTTGTCAACAAGTACCATGACTCGCTCTCGTGCTATGAAAATGCGAAGATCATTGCGATGGAGATTGGTGACAAAAAGGCTGAAGGACGTTGTCATGGGAACATTGCATCTGTATACTACATGCTACGTCAATATGATGATGCCATCATCTCGTCCCGGCAGTGCCTTGCTGTTTCCTTAGAGACGAATAATACAATGGATCAGAAAGTTGCATACTACATCATGGCAGTTGCTTACAAAACACTTGAGGACTTTCCTCGTGTCATCATCTGTTGTGAAGAATGGTTGAAAATTGCCACAAAAGACGATGAACAGGAGAAAGGGAAGGTGTATTGTATACTTGGAGATTCCTACCAAGAACAAAACATTCCTCAACCTCAACGTGCCACACAATGCTTTGAAAAGTCCCTGGAAATCGCATTGAAACTGCGAGACAGGACAATGGAACGAGACGCTTATATAGGCTTAGTAAATTCTCATTACGACCAAGCAAATTATCAACAATCTCTTGATTATAATGAACGACAGCTACGTCTCGCAAATGAGGTTGATGACAAAAACAGCAAAGCACTTGCATTGCAATGTCTCGGTGTGACGTATATGCGCTTAGGAAATTATGCTAAGGCCATTGAGCAAAGTGAAGAGGCTCTAGCCATTGCTGTGACAATTGGAGATAAGGATGTCGAGGCGTCAGCTTATGGAACACTCGGAATTGTTTATCAAAAACTTGGCGAATATCAGAAAGCAATCAAATATGATGAACGTCAATTACAAATCTTCCAAGACATTGACTCTAAGGATGGACAAGCACGAGCTTACAATAGTCTGGGGGTCAATTACAAGTTACTGGGTAACTACTATGAGGCACTAAAGTATCAAACTAAGAATCTGGAAATATGTGTTAGCTGTAAATTCAAGAGAGGAGAAGCAGTAGCGCACAATAACTTGGGACTACTCTATTCCTCGATTGGCCAAAACCATAAAGCAATCGAACATAAAAGGAAAAGCGTAGAAATTACGAGAGAGATAAAAGACAGATATAACGAGGGAAAAGCTCTCGGCAATTTAGCACGCATATTACTTAAGATGCAGAACTTTGAAGAAGGAAATCGTTGTCTCGAAGAATCTTTGAAAATTGCTTTGGAATTAAATGCAAGAGAAACCATATACGATTGCTATGGAATACTTGTCGAATGCAAGATGATGTTATGCCAATACAGAAAGGCACTAGAGATAATTACCAAGCAGATTTGCTTGGCTGAAGAGCTCGGGAACGAAATACATCAAGCCCAAGGGTATACTGTAAAGGGGGAGGCTTACCTTGGATTACATGACTTCCAACAAGCGATTGACTGCTTTAAAAAGGCATTGAATATTGCCCAAGAGAAAGACAACAAGCTATTGGAAAGGAAGAGCTACCAAGGCCTTGGTAGGGCACATTGGATATTTTGGATATTTCACAAAAACAGCGATGGATATGAGCAGGAAATAAAGAAGTGTATTGCTAAGTCAAAACATTACTTGAGACAATCACTGCAATGCAGTGAGTGGCTATTTGATAATCTACGAGAACACGACCATCACAAGATCTCCATACTTGAAGATTTAATCTGGGACTACCATTACTTGACTAATTTGCTGTTACAAAATAACGAAGATAAAGAGGCACTTTTGGTATGTGAGCGTGGAAGAGCTCGAGCACTGAACGATATTTTGGTCTCGAAGTATAACTTGGACCAAATAAATCCATCAGCACGCGATCCTATATCGTATACTGAAATAGAAAGCTTGGCTTCTAAATGCTGCTTCCTGTTTTATTCCCTGTCTTCGAATTTCAGTAAATGTATTCCAGTGTGGATTATAGGAACAATTTATGCATCAGCTTTCCTTTCACTTAAAACAGATCAGGCTGGACTTGCCGATATTTTGAATAGTGTTTTTAGCACATTGAAAGTCAGGGAGATGAATTGTGAAGACAGATCAGTTCAGGCAGATGAACTCGAAGACAAACGGAAAGTGATAGTTTCCAACCAATCTTGTACCCTTGTGACAACCGAGGAAATGTTCTCCTCATATGACACGATGAACGAGCGATGCGTATGGGACGAAGATCTGTACGACGTCGACAACCTCAGCCCACTTGAAGTTTTGTATAAGGTTTTGATATCTCCAGTGCTACATCTGTTGACCAAAGACGAGATTGTCATCATCCGTGAAGGAGCCTTATTCACTGTGCCATTTGCAGCGTTACGAAATCCAGACACTGGAGAGTTTCTTTCTGAAACCAAGCGCATTCGTTTCGCTCCATCGATGACATCGTTGAAGGCCCTTGAAGATTGTCCAGCAGACTTTCACAGCAAAACAGGCGCATTGATAATTGGAAATCCGAAGGTTGGCAAAGTGATGTTCAAAGGGAACGCAATAGAGATCTCCGATCTTCCATGTGCTGAAAGGGAAGCACAAATGATTGGTGATTTGCTTGGTGTTCAACCATTTATAGGATTACAAGCTACCAAAGAGGCCATCAAACGAAGTCTCAGAGAGGGTGTGGCTGTCATTCACTTTGCAGCACATGGAACTACAGATGGAGAAATATTCCTGACACCATCTACAACTGGTGAGTTGCCCAGTGAGCAAGACTACATCCTGACAATGAAAGAAGTGCAAGAAAGTGGTGTTCGTCCTCAACTTGTTGTGTTGAGCTGCTGTCACAGTGGTCGTGGTGAAATCAAAGCAGAAGGAGTGGTTGGAATGAGTCGAGCTTTTCTTGCTGCAGGAGCTCGTGCTGTAGTAGCATCACTGTGGGCCATTGCTGACGAAGCTACCATGGTGTTTATGGAAAGGTTTTACAGTCATTTGAAAGAAGGAGAAAGTGCAAGTAAGAGCCTCCAACAAGCCATGAAAGATATGAGAGAAATACCAAGATACAGTGATGCACAGTTCTGGGCGCCATTCTTTGTGATTGGTGATGATGTTACCATCGAATTTTAGGACGAGTATTGTATTCTAGTGTTCACTGGATGACATAATAACAACAAAAACTGTATGTTAGAACACAATAACATTATATTATATGTATAGTATAAAGAACGAGAGAGAGTGTTTTATCGGATATAAAGATCCGAGCCGTAGGCGAGGATCTTTATACCGATAAAACACGATCTCGAGTTCTTTATACGGCTTAAAAAACTCCAACACATATTAGAGTTGTTCTCTAAAAGAAATTCAAAAATATCTTCATTTATCTTGGAGAAAATCGAGGTTAAAGTTGATGTAAATTAGGCCGAATCTTTATCAGATATAAAGACACTCGTCACGGTGGCGATTTTCAATGTGTTTGCCTTATGAATTATTAATGAGTTTTTTAAAGAGAAATAAAGACTCGTCGATGTACATGTAGTCAAAGCTAACCTGCTATCAGGTTCTTTTGTGATAAATCGTAGATACATACAGTTTACTGTATAGAAATTCATGTTACGGCGGGAATTTCTAGCATGTCTCCCCACATTAAAATATATCTTCATGCCCGAACCACACGCTTAACTTACTGAGGCCATGCATCTTTTTCCCGCCGGTTTAATTTTATAGTCCCCCCTTAGCTAAGGTTCGGCATACACAAGCTGTAGAGCCCTTGCACGTGACGTCAGAGCAGCTCAATCGCGGGGACAAAACAAAAGCCTTTTGTTCTCTTGAGATTTAAAATACATTGTTTTATCCTCCAGCTGAATTCCAACATGCTGCTGCTCGCAAGGCTTTCAAACAGTAGAATTTTATTTTTCACGTGCGCGCGGACGGTACCGTTTGCTTTCGGATTTTCAATTTCAATTTGAGAGCCTTGCGCGCGACGGCAAAGTTACTAAAAATTGCCTTAGCCGCCACGAACATCGCACAGACATCAATACTGAGTTTCGCTTTCTTAGTTGTATGGCCTCTTGGTCAAATATGAAATCTGACAGTGAATCTGAATATTAAAATATATTGTAATATAGGTCACTGAGCTTACAAGCCCATACAATTCACAGGAGACCAAATTAAAGGGCTAGAGTATGTAAAAACTAAAGCAAATGCCTTAACAATCTTCATTTCAACTTTTTCAAGTCCTTTACGATTGGGCAATTACCACAGGAAGCCCAATTCATTTGAATCAAGAACATAGAAATATTAATATTGAAATGGGAGCTCTGCTATTAGGTAGTAGTTGTTTTGAGTTGTTTTACAATTTCATCTAAAGTCATGATTAGTGTAACCTGGAAGAAACAATTCTTGTTTCCTCTAAAGACAACTATTTATCTGTGTCATTCTATTCTCACATAGTACAAAACAAGATGCCACAATACTGTCAAAACAGAAAATATAAATATAATTTAATGTTCTGCAATGACCAGTTTAATTGAAGGCTGTTGAAATGGTTCAGTATGTGTGTGAATGAAATTAGTTGGACGGATTTTTGCATTCTATTTCTGAGAATTATGAACCACTACTATAAAGTCAATTATAAAATCTGACTGAATCTGAATAAATATCTGAAAAAGGTGACTGAGCTTCAAAGCCTTATAATTCTCAGGAGACTGAAGGCCAAGAGTTTTTTCAAACCCTGAAGGCAAATGCTATAAAGCTTGATCTATAATCTTTATTTTACCTTTTTCAACAAAATGCAATCTTTGTTTGCCTATTACCATAGGAAGCCCAATTCATTTGAATCAAAAACGTCAAAAACACAGTATTTAAAATTATTATTATTATTTATTTAAATGGGAGCTCCGCTATTAGGTAGTACCTAATTTGTGTATTACTGATTCTTTCATTAGTTTACTGATTCTAGAAAGTGAAATTGTTGCACTTTCTTCGCCGGCTTAGTTATAAATTTAGGTATGACAAAGAACATATCACCGCGCATTTATTGCTTCGAAGAGCTCTTTCCTATAATTTTAGTTCTTTGATTGAAAATCCTCAATAAACTATTTAGTTAAAGAACTTTGTTAGTTGCAAGTAAAATGGTTAAAAATCAATTTGGAAGATAAGATATTCCAGTCGCTTGTACCTTGAGGCAAATCTAGCCACCTCCAAACGTTAATGTGTTTTCAATGATTCCATAAGTTGGTCCTCTCTTTTGGCTGCCTTTACGCGTGGCGCAGCCTATACTACGTACCGATGCAAAGACGTCACCTTGGAATCAGTCAAATATGTTTCGAGCCCCCAGCAAAGCTAAGATCAACAACAACAACAACATCAAATCGTAGAACAATTGAGGAAAACCATTAAGCCTCAAAATCCTTATACAGCACTGGATCCAATGGAGTGTGAAGCCTAGAAAAACAGATTTTTATATGATAGTAAACATTTTGAGGTTATAATTAAGCGGTTTTGCTCGTGCAATGCGACTTCAAAATTAGAAAAAAGTCATAACGTTTTGGATGACGTATAAATAGGAGAATATTATGAGATCATCGCATGCAGCATAATATATTGCTTTTTACCAACTTGAAGGAAGAAGTTCCTTGAGCAAGATATCTTTGTCCTCAACAAACTATTAATGTACGATATTTCCAATTTAAGCACATGACGAAAAGAATGTATACACAGTAGACGGCTTCTTCTCGGAAATTTCCCATGGGAAACTTATTGATATTTCTTCACTTGTGCGTCATCAATTACAGAGCTTTTTCTCAAAATAGAGTCGCATTCATACACCGGATGGACTTTCGAAATCCTATTAAAGTCTAAAGGATTGATATAAAAATGATTACTGTTAGTATTCAGCCTTCCTAATGAGGATAACAGCGTGATCCAATTTGCAAGGTCTTCGCGGATTTGAACATCTTTTTAGCAAGATTCCTAGCGTGGGAATACTGTAAGTAGTTTAATTAACGGTAAAGCGTCTTAATAATGTTTTGCTTTTTGGCTGTTTTGAGTGTGGCAAGCATTTAGGGTATGTTATATGGCATCTTCATCCGTTCTATACCTTAGCGGTAAAATCGCCGTCTTTCAAAGACCTGCAACTAATGTGGCCAGTTTCTTATTTTACAGGAAAAATATTTAGAATTTTTAGGTTGAGTTTGCATTATCCTTGAATATTATTATTACAAGTATTTATAAATCAGTACACTTCTTAGTATTTCGATCTATATCGTCGGCTCTACAAACACATCTCTATCTCTTGTCTGTGTCTATGCCTTATGTCTATCTCCTCTCTAGCTCTAGCTCAAGGACAAGGTAACCTTAATACGACAAAATAAAAGAATAAATGGATTAAAGAGGTGACGCTAAATGAAACTCGATCGCGTATTGACAATAACAAAACGATCGAAAATGCTACGTAACTTGATAGAATCAACTATAAGAGTCACAATCCGTCGTATTGCACACAGGCAGCACAGGAAGTGCGTGTGTCCCCTGTGGCTGTAGCTGTAGCTCTAGTTCTAGCTCTGTCTCTATCTCTGTCTGTCTGTCTGTCTGTCTGTCTGTCTCTCTAGGTCTAGGTCTAGCTCTTTCTCTAGCTCTAGCTCTAGCTGTCTCTGTCATCTCTATTTCTAGTTCTTGCTCTACCTAATAACCTCTGCTTTTGATAATAAATAAAGAGCGTCGAGGCAGATATTCTCTAAATTAAAATATTTAGAACAAAGGAATGCCCGGTAAAATTGATTCTCAGCGCGGGCGCACAAAACCTGCGCAAAGGCTATGCGCACGTATTACCTTAACCAATAGCGTATCGTCCTTTGTTGCGTGAGTTTTCTAGATAAATTAAAGTGGTTGAGTCAGTGTTTGAAGGGTATTTGTCATTGCTATTCTAGGTACAAGCATATTGAATACAAAGAATTGAGTTTGCTCAGATAACATCAGCGTTGCAGAGAATACGTTTGGAACACAAATTTGTTACCAAGTCCTCTAGCCAGTCAGTATCTTGCTGTTGCCATAGAGACCCAATAATTTCACTGATCAGAAGATTACCAACATCAATATGGCAGTATCCGCTTATAAGGGATTAAAGGATTTTCCTGAAGTCACCAGCTATTACGAAAAATGGTTGAAAACTAACGCAAAAGACGACGGCGGCAAGGTAATGCGTGAACTCTTTCAAAGTCTTCGATATTCTTATCAAGAACTGTGCAGCTTCCAACAAGACATAGAGTGCTACGAAAAGATTTTGGAGATTTCAGTTGCAAATAAACTACAAATCCAAACTGAAATGGACGGAGAAGCGTACACCTCTTTCGGATTTTTCTATTTCATCCAAGAAAATTTCCATAAATCAATTGATTATTTTGAAAAAGCTTTGGATCTTGCCATTAAATTAGATGATAAAACCAGCGCAACACAAGCCTGTAAATTCCTTGGGATTTCATGCTTCTTGTCAGGTCGGTTTGAAGAAGGTATCAAGTTTACCAAGCAGTACCTTGCTGTGGCCATAGAGACCAACAATTTAATAGATCAACAGCATGCATACCTCAACATGGCAGTTGCTTATACGGAATTGAAGGACTTTCCTCAGGTCATCCACTGTTACGAAAAAGGGTTGAAAATTGACACAAGCGACGATGACCTGCTAAAAGGTGAAGTCTTTCAATGTCTTGGAGATGCTTATCAAGAACTGGGCAGCATCCAACAAGCCATAGAGTGTTATGAAAAGAAATTGGAGATTGCAAAGAAACTGCAGGACCAGACGATGGAGATACAAGCTTACATGTGTTTAGGATATTCCCATTTTATTCAAGAAACTTTTCCGAAAGCGATTGACTATTATGAAAGAGCATTGGATCTTGCCATCAAGTTGGATGTTAAAACCAGCGCAACAGAAGCCTGTAAATTCCTAGGGATTTCATGCTGCTGTTCAGGTCAATATGAAGATGCTATCAGGTTTTCCAAGCGGTGCCTTACTGTTGCCTTAGAAACTAACAACACAAAGTATCAAAAGCATGCATACCTCAACATGGCAGTTGCTTATACGAAATTGAAGGACTTTCCTCAGGTCACCCACTGTTACGAAAAAGGGTTGAAAATTGATACAAACGACGATGACCTGCTAAAAGGTGAAGTCTTTCAATGTCTTGGAGATGCTTATCAAGAACTGGGCAGCATCCAACAAGCCATAGAGTTTTATGAAAAGAAATTGGAGATTGCAAAGAAACTGCAGGACCAGAGGATGGAGGGAGAAGCTTACAGGAGTTTAGGATATTCCTATGTCATTCAAGAAACTTTTCCGAAAGCAATTCATTATTATGAAAAAGCATTGGATCTTTCCATTAAGTTGAAAGATAAAACCAGCGCAACGGAAGCCTATTGTAATTTAGGGAGTTCATACTTCTTGTCTGGTCAATATGAAAATACTATCAGGTTTTCTAAGCAATGCCTTGCTATTGCATTAGAAACAAACAACACAAAGTATCAAAAGATTGCATACAGCACCATGGCAGCCGCCTTCAAGGCAATAAACGAGTTTCCTCAGGCCATCAATTGTTACGAAAAATGGTTAAAGATTGCTACGGAAGACGACGGGCAGGAGAAAGGGGAGGTTTATGAAAGCCTTGGATATATTTACAAACAACTCAAGAGGCCCCACCAAGCCATAGAGTGCTATATAAAGGCGTCAGAAATTGCAAAGAAACTACAAAATGAGACAATGGAGCAAGAAACGTATCTACAGTTAGGTCTTTGCTTCTCCATCCAAGGACATTTTCAAGAAGCTATTGATTATACTGAAAAAGGACTGGAGATTGCAAAGAAGATGGACGATAAACAGTCTAAAGTCAACGAAGGAAAAGCACATGTCCTTCTTGGTGAGATCTATCGAACACTGAGTAATCATGCTATGGCCATTCAGCTAAGTGAAAAGGCCCTCGCAATTGCTGCAAATACTGGTGACAAGGAAGTCGAGGAATCAGCGAATAGAAATCTTGGTCATGTTTATCAAAATCAAGGCGACTATCACAAAGCAATTGAATATTATGAACGCGGTTTAACAGTCAGTACAGAAATTGGTTTTATATGCGGAGAAGCACAAAATAACAATGGTTTGGGACAAGTTTACATGTCACTAGGCAACTTATACGAGGCAATAGAGTGTCAAATAAAGGCTCTGGCAATTTGGATTAAGATAGACAACAACGAGGGCATAGCAAGCACACACACTAACTTGGGAAGACTCTATGATTCACTACTCGGCCAACGCCATGATGCCATTACACACTATAAAAAAAGTCTAGAACTTACAAGGCAAATGAAAGACAGATGTGGCGAAGGAAGAGCGCTTGGAGGCTTAGGAAGTTGTTATTTTAATATCCATGAGCTTGAAAAAGCCGTTGGTTATTTTGAAGAATCTCTAGAAATCGCACTAGAAATAAAGGACAGAGACAGTGAGCTAACTGCCTCCCTAAACCTTGTAAAGTGCAAGACGTTGTTGGGTCATTATAGCGAGGCATTGAAAGCGAGTGAAAAGCAAATTCGTTTGGCTGAAGAGTTGGGATTGAAAGAAATGCAAGCCATAGGATATGAAAACAAGGGTGGGGTCTTTCTTCAGATGAATGACCACCAACAAGCGATTGCTTGCTTAGAAAAGGGATTGAAAATTGCAAAAGAAACAAGCAACAAAAGACTAGAAGCAGTGATCTTTTTCAACCTTGGGAGTGTGCATGGACGTTTATTTATGTCTCACATGGACAGCGCCGAAGAAGAAAAACAAAAGGATTTTTATAACAAATCCGTACATTACATAAGAGAATCACTGCAATGCAGTGAATGGCTATTTGAACATCTTCAAGAACAAGACCATCTCAAGATATCCATACTTGAAACTTTTATCAAACAATTCAGTTTGCTAACCATCATGTTGTTACTTAACGAGGAGTACAAAGAGGCACTTTTGGTGTCTGAACGTGGAAGAGCTCGAGCTTTGGATGATATTTTGATCTCAAAGTATAACCTGAACCAAAGGAATCCATCAGCACGCGATCCCATATCGTTTACTGAAATAGAAAGCCTGGCTTCTCGATGCTGCATCCTGTTTTATTCCCTGTCTTTGTTATTCATTGAATATATTCCAGTGTGGATTATAGGAACAAGTCATGCATCAGCTTTCAATCTTCCACTGAAAACAAATAAGGCGGGACTTGCTGATATTTTGAATAGTGTTTATAGCACATTGAAAGTCAGGGAGATGAAGTGTGAAGACAGATCAGTTCAGGCAGATGACCTCGAAGACAAACGGAATGTGGTAGTTCCACCCCACAAGTCTTGTGCCCTTGTGACAACCGAGGAGTTGTTCTCTTCATATGACAAGATGAAGGAGCGATGCATATGGGACGAAGATCTGTACGACGTCGACAACCTCAGCCCACTTGAAGTTTTATATAAGGTTTTGATATCTCCAGTACTACATCTGTTGACCAAAGACGAGATTGTCATCATCCCTGAAGGAGCCTTATTCATTGTACCATTTGCAGCGCTACGAGATCCCAACACAGGAGAGTTTCTTTCTGAAACCAAGCGCATTCGTTTCGCTCCATCGTTGACATCGTTGAAGGCACTGCAAGAATGTCCAGCAGACTTTCACAGCAAGACAGGCGCACTGATAATTGGAAATCCCAAGGTTGGCAAAGTGATGTTTAAAGGAAACGCAATAGAGATCTCCGATCTTCCGTGTGCAGAAAGGGAGGTACAAATGATTGGCGATTTACTTGGTGTTCAGCCACTTATAGGATCACAAACCACCAAAGAGGCCATCAAACGAAGTCTTAGAGAGGGTGTGGCTGTCATTCACTTTGCAGCACATGGATCTACAGATGGAGAGATATTATTTTCTGACACCATCGACAACTGATGAGTTGCCCAGTGAACAAGACTACATTCTGACAATGAAAGAAGTGCAGGAAAGTGGTGTTCGTCCTCAACTTGTTGTGCTGAGTTGCTGTCACAGTGGTCGTGGTGAAATCAAAGCAGAAGGAGTAGTTGGAATGAGTCGAGCTTTCCTTGCTGCAGGAGCTCGTGCTGTAATAGCATCACTATGGGCCATTGCTGACGAAGCTACCATGGTGTTTATGGAAAGGTTTTACAGTCATTTGAAAGAAGGAGAAAGTGCAAGTAAGAGCCTCCAACAAGCCATGAAAGATATGAGAGAAATACCAAGATACAGCAATGCACAGTTCTGGGCTCCATTCTTTCTGATTGGTGATGATGTTACTATCGAGATTTAGGACGTTGACTTGATGGTATAAACGTGTATCATACAAACCTTTTTTGTGTGGTTGATGTGAAACTCAAGAAGCTATAATATAAGAAGAACTGTATGTAAGAACAAATGACATTTTATTATATAGCGAAATAAACACTCGTCGATGTAGTCAAAGCTAACCTGTTATCAGGTTCTTTTGTCATAAGTCGTAAATACATACAGTTCACTGTATACAAATTCATGTCACGGCGGGAATTTCTAGCGTGTCTCCCCACATTAAAAATATGTCCTCATGCCCGAACCACACGCTTAACTTACTGAGGCCAGCTTCATGCATTCAATTTTATCTCCCCCCTTAGCTAACGTTTGGCATACAAGAGCTTCTATTGCACGTGACGTCAGAGCAGCTCAATATGGGAACAAAACAAAAGCCTTTTGCTCTCTTGAGAATAGGCCATTTGCATGATGGCGTCATATACTACAACTACCAGAATGCTTTGCCCACTTTGTTTTGTAAAGTAATTAGTGCCAATTGTTCGACTATTCTCAAAAGGGAATAAAAATCTGAATAAGAAAGAAAATTCGTAGAGCATTCTGGTAGTTGTAGTAAAATGACGCCATCGTGCAAACGGCCTATTAAAATTCATTGTTTTCTTCCTCAGATTGAGCTGAAATACAATATGCTGCAAGGGGCATGCTGAGTTGTTTTACAATTTCATCTAAAGTCATGATTAGTGTAACCTGGAAGAAACAATTCTTGTTTCCTCTAAAGACAACTATTTATCTGTGTCATTCTATTCTCACGTAGTACAAAAACAAGATGCCACAATACTGTCAAAACAGAAAATATAAATATAATTTAATGTTCTGCAATGTCCAGTTTAATTGAGCGGAGAGGAACAGGAGTCCGCTAAATCTCCCTCCTCCCTACTTTTTGAGCCTATTTCTCCCTCCTCCCTACTTTTTTCGGCCATTTCTCCTTCACTACATCTCATAATTGTTTTACTCCCTCCTCCAAAACCGATTTTTCTGCCTCTTTTTCTCCCTCCTCCCTACTTTTTAGGGGCTATTTCTCCCTCCTCCCTAAACCGTTCCTCTCCGCTCTTAATTGAAGGTTGTTGAAGTGGTTCAGTATTTATGTGAATGAAATCAGTTGGAGGAATTTTTGCATTCTATTTCTGAGACTTATGAACCACTACTACAAAGTCAATTATAACATCTGTCTGAATCTGAATAAATATCACTGTAATAAAGGTGACTGAGCTTGAAAGCCTTATAGTTCTCAGGAGACAGACTGAAGGTCAAGAGTTTTTTCAAACCCTGAAGCAAATGCTATAAAGCTTGATCTATAATCTTTATTTTAACTTTTTCAAGAAAATGCAATCTTTGTTTGCCTATTGCCATGGGAAGCCCAATTCATTATTTGAATCAAAAACGTCAAAAACAAAGTAATTAAAATCATTATTATTATTTATTTAAATGGGAGGTCCGCTATTAGGTAGTAGTACCTAATTTGTATATTACTGATTCTTTCAGTAGTTTACTGATCAGCTTTGGCGGGTCGGAAAGCTGAATTTCTTTTAACCTGACTTTCCCTCATCGTTCTTATTCTGTTGACTTGATATCTCATTCTTCAACGCTAAATGATTTGTTAGCGACTATTCGTGTTGATGAATACTTTCGACTCAACTTATGACAAAACTGAGGTAAACAATTAAATACGATACAAACGCTTTTCAGTTTTGTTACACCACACATCTTTTGTATCTGATTCTAGAAAGTGAAATCAAGTTGTTGCACTGTCTCTATAACTATAAATTTAGGTATGATAAATAATATATCACCGCGCATTTATTATATCTTTGATTCAAAATCCTCAATAAACTATTTAGTTACAGAACTTTATCGGTTGCAAGTGAAATGGTCTAACTACGTACCGATGCAAAGACGTCAACTCACCTTGGAATCAGTCAAATATGTTTCGAGCCCCGGCAAAACTTAGATCAACAACAACAACAACAACAAATCGTAGAACAATTGAGGAAAACGATTAAGCCTCAAAATCCTTATCGAAAGCACTGGATCCAATGGAGTGTGAAGCCTAGAAAAACAGATTTTTATATGATAGTAAACATTTTGAGGTTAAGCTGTTTTGCCCGTGCAATGCGACTTCAAAATTAGAAAAAAGTCATAACGTTTTGGATGACGTATAAATAGGAGAATATTATGAGATCATCGCATGCCGTATATATTGCTTTTTACCAACTTGAAGGAAGAAGTTTCCTTGAGCAAGATATCTTTGTCCTCAACAAACTATTAATGTACGATATTTCCAATTTAAGCACATGACGAAAAAGAATGTATACACAGTAGACGGCTTCTTCTCGGAAATTTCCCATGGGAAACTTATTGATATTTCTTCACTTGTGCGTCATCAATTACAGAGCTTTTTCTAAAAATAGAGTCGCATTCATACAGATGGACTTTCGAAATCTTATTAAAGTCTAAAGGATTGATATAAAAATGATTACTGTTAGACAGTATTCAGCCTTCCTAAATAAGGATAACAGCGTGATTCAATTTGCAAGGTCTTCGCGGATTTGAACATCTTTTTAGCAAGATTCCTAGCGTGGGAATACTGTAAGTAGTTTAATCAACGGTAAAGCGTCTTAATAATGTTTTGCTTTTTGGCTGTTTTGAGTGTGGCAAGCATTTAGGGTATGTTATACGGCATCTTCATCCGTTCTATACCTTAGCGTTAAAATCGCAGTCTTTCAAAGACCTTCATCTATTGTGCCTGTCTTTCTTAATTTACCGTCAGGAAAAATAGTTAGACTTTTTAGGTTGAGTTTGCATTATCCTTGAATATTATTATTACAAGTATTTATAAATCAGTACACTTCTCAGTATTTCGATCTATATCGTCGGCTCTACAAACACATCTCTATCTCTTGTCTGTGTCTATGCCTTATGTCTATAATAAATGGACGAAAGAGGCGACGCTAAATGAAACTCGATCGCGTATTGACAATAACAAAACGATCGAAAATGCTGCGTAACTTGATAGAATCAACTATAAGAGTGACAATCCACCGTATTGCACACAGGGAGCGGTGTCCCCTGTGGCTCTAGCTCTAGCTCTATCTGTCTGTCTGTCTGTCTGTCTGTCTAGGTCTAGCTCTTTTTCTAGGTCTAGCTCTTTCTCTAGCTCTAGCTGTCTCTGTAATCTCTATTTCTAGTTCTCGCTGCACCTAATAACCTCTGCTTTTGATAATGAATAGGTGAAAAGCGGTAGAATATTTTCTAAGACGTAGAGCGTCGAGGCAGATATTCTCTAAAATATTTAGAACAAAGGGATGCCCGGTAAAATTGATTTATCAGCGCGTGCGCGCAAAACCTGCGCAAAGGCTATGCGCACGTATTACCTTAACCAGTAGCGTATCGTCCTTTGTTGCGTGAGTTTTCTAGATAAATTAAAGTGGTTGAGTCAGTGTTTGAAGGGTATTTGTCATTGCTATTCTAGGTATATGTACAAGCATATTATTGAATACAAAGAATTGAGGTTGCTCAGATAACATCAGCGTTGCAGAGAATACGTTTGGAACACGAATTTGTTACCAAGTCCTCTAGTCAGTCAGTATCCTGCTGTTGCCATAGAGACCCAATAATTTTACTGATTAGAAGATTACCTACATCAATATGGCAGTATCTTATAAGGGATTGAAGGATTTTCCTGAAGTCACCAGCTATTACAAAAAATGGTTAAAAACTAACGCAAAAGACGGTGGCGGCAAAGTAATGCGTGAATTCTTTCAAAGTCTTCGATATTCTTATCAAGAACTGTGCAGCTTCCAACAAGACATAGAGTGTTACGAAAAGATTTTGGAGATTTCAGTTGCAAATAAACTACCAAACCAAACTGAAATGGACGGAGAAGCGTACACCTCTTTAGGATTTTTCTATTTCATCCAAGAAAATTTCCATAAATCAATTGATTATTTTGAAAAAGCTTTGGATCTTGCCATTAAATTAGATGATAAAACCAGCGCAACACAAGCCTGTAAATTCCTTGGGATTTCATGCTTCTTGTCAGGTCGGTTTGAAGAAGGTATCAAGTTTACCAAGCAGTACCTTGCTGTTGCCATAGAGACCAACAATTTAAAAGATCAACAGCATGCATACCTCAACATGGCAGTTGCTTATACGGAATTGAAGGACTTTCCTCAGGTCATCCACTGTTACGCAAAAGGGTTGAAAATTGACACAAACGACGATGACCTGCTAAAAGGTGAAGTCTTTCAATGTCTTGGAGATGCTTATCAAGAACTGGGCAGCATCCAACAAGCCATAGAGTGTTATGAAAATAAATCGGAGATTGCAAAGAAACTGCATGACCAGACGATGGAGATACAAGCTTACATGTCTTTAGGATATTCCTATGTCATTCAAGAAACTTTTCCTCAAGCGATTGATTATTATGAAAAAGCATTGGATCTTTCCATTAAGTTGGAAGATAAAACCAGCGCAATACAAGCCTGTAAATTCCTAGGGATTTCATGCTTCTGGTCAGGTCAATATGAAGATGCTATCAGGTTTTCCAAGCGGTGCCTTGCTGTTGCCTTAGAAACTAACAACACAAAGTATCAAAAGCATGCATACCTCAACATGGCAGTTGCTTATACGAAATTGAAGGACTTTCCTCAGGTCACCCACTGTTACGCAAAAGGGTTGAAAATTGATACAAACGACGATGACCTGCTAAAAGGTGAAGTCTTTCAATGTCTTGGAGATGTTTATCAAGAACTGGGCAGCATCCAACAAGCCATAGAGTGTTATGAAAAGAAATTGGAGATTGCAAAGAAACTGCAGGACCAGAGGATGGAGGGAGAAGCTTACAGGAGTTTAGGATATTCCTATTTCATTCAAGAAACTTTTCCGAAAGCAATTCATTATTATGAAAAAGCATTGGATCTTTCCATTAAGTTGAAAGATAAAACCAGCGCAACGGAAGCCTATTGTAATTTAGGGAGTTCATACTTCTTGTCTGGTCAATATGAAGATACTATCAGGTTTTCTAAGCAATGCCTTGCTATTGCATTAGAAACAAACAACACAAAGTATCAAAAGATTGCATACAGCACCATGGCAGCCGCCTTCAAGGCAATAAACGAGTTTCCTCAGGCCATCAATTGTTACGAAAAATGGTTAAAGATTGCTACGGAAGACGACGGGCAGGAGAAAGGGGAGGTTTATGAGAGCCTTGGATATATTTACAAACAACTCAAGAGGCCCCACCAAGCCATAGAGTGCTATATAAAGGCGTCAGAAATTGCAAAGAAACTACAAAATGAGACAATGGAGCAAGAAACGTATCTACAGTTAGGTCTTTGCTTCTCCATCCAAGGACATTTTCAAGAAGCTATTGATTATACTGAAAAAGGACTGGAGATTGCACAGAAAATGGACGATAAACAGTCTAAAGTCAACGAAGGAAAAGCACATATCCTTCTTGGTCAGATCTATCGAACACTGAGTAATCATGCTATGGCCATTCAGCTAAGTGAAAAGGCCCTCGCAATTGCTGCTTAATTCTTCCAACCCTTAAGCCCTCATACCAAAATAGTCATGACAACATTTGTGGGGTAAAGGGGCATAGGGATAGGTGCTCCATCTGTGCATGCATTCACACAGGCATACTGGTCAGGCAAAGAGAGGTGATAATCCTCTCTCTAGGGTTGATCATTCCCTAGACCACTGGCTTGGCAGGAGGTGCACCACACACTCACTCTCAGGGGAGATACACAACACTCCCCGAGGCCGCCCAGGGATGCTCCAAAGGAGGTGGCAAAGAGAGGTGATAATCCTCTCTCTAGGGGTAATAATCCCCTAGGCCACTGGCTTGGCAGGAGGTGCACCACACGCTCACTCTCCAGGGAGATACACAACACTCCCGGAGGCCGCCTCATCCCCTCATAGGGGTAATAATCCCCTTAATTACCCAATAGACTCCATGGCAACGTAGACGGAAGGGTACCTATCACCAGTAATTGTAGCAGCCATAAAAAGTCTATGGGGCAAAGAGCGACCAGTATGGGAGCACTTCTCCCTAACCCATGATTTATTTATCCAAATAATCTCAACTCTAGATGATTACAATGATGATGACTTAACCTAAAGCATCATAGCCGGACACGTAAACCCTAAAACCACTTTGTGGAAAAAGGGACCGTGTACCCCCAACCACTGCTAAAATGCGAACCTTTGGGGTTATAAGGTTTACAAAGTATACTCAATTTCTGCTAATCTTTCCTATTCTCATAACTTACATTTGGATTACATAGAATCGTTCCAAACATTAATTACAATGTAACAATACTGTCAATAACAAAAAGGGATGGGTGGGAGGGAAACAAAGTTATAGCTTGCAGTGTAAACTTGCATCTGACTGAAACATGAGCTAATCACAAATATAGTAAACACCTTGACAGCATCGGCATGCTGTACTGTGATTGGTTTGTAAATATAAGCACATGAACAACTTGTAGTAAAGTGACCCTTTGAACCCTAGTCATTCTAAACAATGCACCGCAATGATAGCTTGTTACATTTGCATTGTTGAGCATTGCAGAGCTTAAGGTTGAATCATTAACTTAATTTATATGGATATAAATTGGCTAAATATTGGTCACAAGGAAGTCGAGGCTTCAGCAAATAGAAATCTTGGTCATGTTTATCAAAATCAAGGCGACTATCACAAAGCAATTGAATATTATGAACGAGGTTTAACAGTCAGTACAGAAATTGGTTTTATATGCGGAGAAGCACAAAATAACAATGGTTTGGGACAAGTTTACATGTCACTAGGCAACTTATACGAGGCAATAGAGTGTCAAACAAAGGCTCTGGCAATTTGGATTAAGATAGACAACAACGAGGGTATAGCAAGTACGCACACTAACTTGGGAAGACTCCATGACTCACTCGGCCAACACCATGATGCCATCACACATTATGAAAAAAGTCTAGAACTTACAAGGCAAATAAAAGACAGATTTGGCGAAGGAAGAGCGCTTGGAGGTTTAGGAAGTTGTTATTTTAATATTCATGAGCTTGAAAAAGCCGTTGGTTATTTTGAAGAATCTCTAGAAATCGCACTAGAAATAAAGGACAGAGACAGTGAGCTAACTGCCTCCCTAAACCTTGTAAAGTGCAAGACGTTGTTGGGTCATTATAGCGAGGCATTGAAAGCGAGTGAAAAGCAAATTCGTTTGGCTGAAGAGTTGGGATTGAAAGAAATGCAAGCCATAGGATATGAAAACAAGGGTGGGGTCTTTCTTCAGATGAATGACCACCAACAAGCGATTACTTGCTTAGAAAAGGGATTGAAAATTGCAAAAGAAACAAGCAACAAAAGACTAGAAGCAGTGATCTTTTTCAACATTGGGAGTGTGCATGGACGTTTATTTATGTCTCACATGGACAGCGCCGAAGAAGAAAAACAAAAGGATTTTTATAACAAATCCGTACATTACATAAGAGAATCACTGCAATGCAGTGAATGGCTATTTGAACATCTTCAAGAACAAGACCATCTCAAGATATCCATACTTGAAACTTTTATCAAACAATTCAGTTTGCTAACCATCATGTTGTTACTTAACGAGGAGTACAAAGAGGCACTTTTGGTGTCTGAACGTGGAAGAGCTCGAGCTTTGGATGATATTTTGATCTCAAAGTATAACCTGAACCAAAGGAATCCATCAGCACGCGATCCCATATCGTTTACTGAAATAGAAAGCCTGGCTTCTCGATGCTGCATCCTGTTTTATTCCCTGTCTTTGTCATTCATTGAATATATTCCAGTGTGGATTATAGGAACAAGTCATGCATCGGCTTTCAATCTTCCACTGAAAACAAATAAGGCGGGACTTGCTGATATTTTGAATAGTGTTTATAGCACATTGAAAGTCAGGGAGATGAAGTGTGAAGACAGATCAGTTCAGGCAGATGACCTCGAAGACAAACGGAATGTGGTAGTTCCACCCCACAAGTCTTGTGCCCTTGTGACAACCGAGGAGTTGTTCTCTTCATATGACAAGATGAAGGAGCGATGCATATGGGACGAAGATCTGTACGACGTCGACAACCTCAGCCCACTTGAAGTTTTATATAAGGTTTTGATATCTCCAGTACTACATCTGTTGACCAAAGACGAGATTGTCATCATCCCTGAAGGAGCCTTATTCATTGTACCATTTGCAGCGCTACGAGATCCCAACACAGGAGAGTTTCTTTCTGAAACCAAGCGCATTCGTTTCGCTCCATCGTTGACATCGTTGAAGGCACTGCAAGAATGTCCAGCAGACTTTCACAGCAAGACAGGCGCACTGATAATTGGAAATCCCAAGGTTGGCAAAGTGATGTTCAAAGGAAACGCAATAGAGATCTCCGATCTTCCGTGTGCAGAAAGGGAGGTACAAATGATTGGCGATTTACTTGGTGTTCAGCCACTTATAGGATCACAAACCACCAAAGAGGCCATCAAACAAAGTCTCAGAGAGGGCGTGGCTGTCATTCACTTTGCAGCACATGGATCTACAGATGGAGAGATATTTCTGACACCATCGACAACTGATGAGTTGCCCAGCGAACAAGACTACATTCTGACAATGAAAGAAGTGCAGGAAAGTGGTGTCCGTCCTCAACTTGTTGTACTGAGCTGCTGTCACAGTGGTCGTGGTGAAATCAAAGCAGAAGGAGTAGTTGGAATGGGTCGAGCTTTCCTTGCTGCAGGAGCTCGTGCTGTAATAGCATCCCTGTGGGCCATTGCTGACGAAGCTACCATGGTGTTTATGGAAAGGTTTTACAGTCATTTGAAAGAAGGAGAAAGTGCAAGTAAGAGCCTCCAACAAGCCATGAAAGATATGAGAGAAATACCAAGATACAGTGATGCACAGTTCTGGGCTCCATTCTTTCTGATTGGTGATGACGTTACTATCAAGATTTAGGACTTAGGACGAGTCTTGTATTCTAGTGTTGATTGGATGATCTGAGATGACCTGTCTCATAGAAGATTTAGGACGCGTAATCTTTTACTGTATTTTAATGTTAATGAATGAATATATAACCAGTGCTGCATGTCAAATAAACCTTGTGTAGGTGACAATGAAACTTAAAGGAAAACGAATCAAAACAAACTTGTTTAAATTTAGACCGCAGCCATATAGCATGTTATACACCTGTTTCAATAAATGTTGTCGGTATAAAGCCTACGCGAATCATCCGAAAGGGAGTATTGGAAGAAATCATGCACTAAAGTGGAAAAGAAAGTTTTCGGTCTAGTCGCGTGGGCTTGAGAGCTCTCATACGACAACCTTTATTGAAATGGGTGTATATGCATTCAGTTTAGATATTGATAGTAACTAGGATCTTGACTTGGATATACTTTATTCTTCACTTGACTCTGAAGATGACTTCCGCTCAGGTTGTCGAAACGTCAGTCACACCAAACTGTCCTTCACAGGACTACATCCACCCAAATGATCACATTACAGATATTGTTACTTCGACAAATATTGTTACTTCGATAAACATTGGCTTTGATATAGTTTGCTCTCTTGCTTGTTATTGTAATTATTTCTCCTGTAGTTGTTTTTTATTGTCAATTATTAAACTTTTTTGAACATCGTCAATATAGTGTGTAACAAACACTGTAACAAAATAATGTAGCGATTTTAATCAGAAAATTTGCATTTTATATAAGGAGTATTCAATGATGTGTGTACTAAAGGGATTTCCTCCGTTCAAATATTTTACATGGTAAGGTGGTCGTGTTTTTTACGATAACTAAGTTGGCGAAAATCCCTTCCACACCTCCCTAACTGTGCGCAAAACCGTTTTGACCGCAGTAGATAAGTGAGCCCGCATTAATTGACAACAGCTGTTTTGCGCGGGCATGTTTTTAGCTAGCCTAAGAATTCTAAAATGAATTCACAGAAATGTAGGACTATAAGTCATGATCGATGTTGACTGATAACATTATAGAGCGCAGATGCCGTAAGTTCGTCACTTGAAAGAAATCGGAGTTATATAGCAAGAAACACCTCAATAAAAAAATGAAAGAAAGAAAGAGAGAAAGAAAAATAAGAGAGGAAAAGAATAGAATAGAATAGAAAGAAACGAAAAGAGAAGGACAGAACAAATAGAAAACCTTTTTTAAGAAAAGAAAAGAAACAAAGAGATGAAATACTATGCGCCACTGAAGTTATGGCTACTAGTTAGTAAAAGAAACGGTTCTCTATATTGAAAATAAAAAGAAAGAAAGTATAATAACGGTAATATACAGTGAGCTATGAATGGCTTGCATCAGTTCCTTTAATTATGGTTCAATTTGGAAGCAAAAATAATAACAGTCTTCTCTCCTCTGAGAATTAAATAATTTTCATGTGCAAAACGGGTCGTTTTCACTTGCACTTCAAAATGAATCGAAAACGATTATCTGCAAGGGGCCAAGAGAAAACAATAGAAGCGCAGCGTTGTTGAAGACTCGCTGCCTCAGAAATTAGTATCAAAAACTCAGTCTGAAGTTATAGGGTAGAAAGAGCACGGAAAAGCAAGCGCGTTAATCAATCACTGAATCAAAGCACGGCGAATGTTCAATGCAGTAAGTAAAGAAAACTCATCTGCTGATGAAAGTCAAGAACTTAACTACTGAGACTAGCTTTACGACAGCATATACAAAGCATACATATTCATACATGAGTATTGCCGGCATTTGGCTAGTCCTACAAGTTTATAGTGCAGTATCCTAACGAATTGTGTTATGTCGCAAAAGTTAAACATTTTTAGCTTATAAACATGTTTAAGATTACTTAGGGCTATTCATTGTCATCAGCTTTCGAATTTAATTGTCTATTTTATTTCTTGTTGTGTTCATTTTACTGAAAAAGTATATACATTTTAAATGTAGATCATAGTTGGTAGGTGTATGATATACCTTATCAGAAAAAAGTAATTTAGACGAGACATTGGACAAGAAATTTCATTGTTATGTTCATATCAGTCAGTGGCCACATGTAGAGGGGAAAATTGTAGTTGATAAAAGTATGCAATCAAAACTTCCATATGCATATGAAAGAAGGCTAAATAGCTCAAAAATATATTACAGACGTAATTAAGGGAAACAAGAGAAAACTGTATGTGTTGATATGTGTTGATACGTTGACACGTATTTCAAAATACATTACTGGGCAAAAGGTCCGAAATCTATGTGACGTCCCGAAAGGCAATATGGATAGAAATTACTAAAAGCCATTTTACACGAATATTACACCAATTCACATGTAGCTTAGCTCGACCTTATACAACAAATAAATTAATTTTCTAGTGGTAAAAATCGCGACAAAACCGAAAAGCGAGTTAATAAGTTTTTGAATGTACCCATACTTCTTTTCGGTCAACGCGTAAGATTTCGCTCTCTCTTTTCTCGGAAAACGGGGTGATGCGACAGCAGGTAAAAGCATCATTGGATGATATTATGAGGCAGCTTAAAAAGAGGAGAACGATAATGAAAGGTTGCTGGCTGATTTATGTATAAAAAAAAAACATGAAAGGTAATTTCAATGATTTGTCCGGCACAAGGCAGATGACATCAATAAAAACGGAGTGTCTTGTAATTATGACAATTTCAATCCAATAGTATATATTTTCATTACATGAAAAATCCTCAAATGTGTATTGCATATTCACTGATCAGTGCACATGTACAATACAAATTGAATTCTCAACGATGTCTTTTCTCTTGTCAATCTTAAAGTAATCTCCTTACGCAGAAACGGTAATGACATCAAAGCTACGAGAGATTTGTCAGAACTTTTACGGCTACAGCACTCTTCATGGCCTACACTTTGTATTTGATTCTGCATTGGTTATTCGTCGAATAATCTGGGCTGTATTGCTGTTTGGAGCGGCTTTTTGTTTTTTATATTTTGGGTATGAAGGCTTTATTAAATGGAAGAAACATGACGTGTTCATTACAACGGAGTTTAAAAGACCTAAGGTAAGAACAAAAGATACTGAGCATCAGAATACACGGTTTTCAAGATGACAAAAGGCCAGATGAAGATGAAGATGTTTTTGAACATTTTTTTTCATGTTTAGTTGTTACAAAAATTACAGTAAACACCATCTGTTAGAACTGTGGAAAAAATGTGAATACTCATGAACAGAAATATAGTTCTTTCAAAAAACAACAAAAAAGTTCCCAGGAAAGGAATAAACTCGAAATTTCATTTTTACCGCACCTGACTGTGCTTCACTGAAATATATTAACAAATTGAAGATGGTTTTGAGAAGTCTGTCCTCTTATTGACACACTCTAATCAACCAATCAGATCGCGAGGTTAGTATCAAGTGTTGTAAAACCCCTACTATTAGCAATATATATAGTCTCCCTCGCAGCCGTGTTTAGCCTCGTCACGCAACGCTCCCTCGGAAAAACAAGGCTGCTTCAATGGGCGCTACATTCCATTCCAAGTCCTTAACCAATCAGAGCTTGACTCTCAAAATCAAGGAGTCATTCGCGCCAAAAATGCCAAAAGGTCTACATATAGCGTTCCGTTGACTTGGAGAATAATTGGATTAACCTCGGATCCCAAAACAACAGCTAGTTTACAAACACTTCACTTCGTTTCATTCGAAGTGTCTGGTATCATTTGAGAAATATACAAAGAAGAAAGTTTTACTGATCTTCCATCTGTATATATCTTTGCGTATGCAAAAATTTGAAACTTATTTTTGATAGTGCAATGTTTACTCTCTTTGTGGTGTTGACAGATATAAAACTTATTTCCGGAACACGGGAAATGGACCGTTTGCTGATGTATCTTCTGATTGGACAACTGATACAATTGGAATGGAATGTAGCGCCCACTGAAGCAGCCGTGTTTTTCCGAGGGAGCGTTGCGTGACGAGGCTAAACACGGCTGCGAGGGAGACTACAATATATAACTTTTAGCTAAGCAAAATCAAATAAACAATTTAAGCTTCAGTATTTCATAAGCCATAAGTCTTAAAATGATTGAACTTCATTGACAAAGAAACGAGTCATCGGATTAGTTTTACTCACTAAACATTATTTTCAACGACACTATAAACTGGCTATTTCTTCATGGAAACAATTCAATCATACAGTTTATAATCTTCACAGAAACATCATGATGAAAAAAAAACAGTATTTAACTTACAGTTTTGACCAACTGATATTTCATTTGCCGCCCAGTTGTTTGTCGCTCTTAAAATCGACGCTTGAATTTCGCTTGCAAATTCAGAGTAGACAAAAGCACATTAAAATATCTTTTTCTGTTTTGGAGTCCAAACCCATACTGAGTCCTTGCTGTATTTTCAAAGTTTTCAAGTTAGTTTAGAAGGAGGCTAAGCTGTAAACTTGCACTCCAAGTAAATTTTCTTCGCTTAGCTGATCAGTCATTGGTGAAAGCCGTTTTTCAGTTACTAATACAAAAAGTTGAAGTATGGTTTTCCTACCAACGCCGTTAGCAAATACCTTAGGTACAGAAAAAACGACTTCTAAACCATAATATTATAAAAACAAAAGTGCGTTTCCCAAGTATTTAAACCAAAACAAACATAAACTTGAATTTGATCACATTTGACGGGATTTGGCTGAGTTACATTAGTTATTGCGCGCGCGCGTTTACGACGGTTTCTGGTCTGACTGAAAAATAACATCATCTTTATCGAAAAAGCTTCATTTATTTTATAGAAACATAATCACGAGCCGGAGGCGAGCTTTGATGATTTCCCCATCTTGTTTGAACACCGCTCCACGCAACTCAATGCAAGTTTTTGAAAAACTCTCTATAGTAAGCTGAGAGGAAAGGAGAAAACCCGGTTATGAAATCAAGAGAAAAAGAAGGAATTTAAACAGTAAATTTGTAGACCAAATTTGTTCCGACAATATACTGACGTTCTGTTTTAAAGTTGACGATTTGATGACCATGCACAATGAAAACGAAGTGACAATTTTGAACGATTTTCGACTTTTTTAAAAACTGGTTCGAAGTGGTTCAATTCAAAAAGTATTGGTCGACTTCAAAGCGTAAACATCAAAGTCCCTGCGTGTCTTTAGCGATAAACTTCAAGAAAGTCTGAAATTCCTCACTAGCAACTGTCTTGCTTGCTTGACAACGGACCACTGGTCCTGAAAGTATTTTTTCTTCTCTTTTTGCCGTACTATAATAAAATCAAAGCAGTTTTAATTTTGAGATCATTCATTCAAGGCAAAAACACGGGAAATTTCTTCTAATTTCTTAATCTTTATATTTGTTGAAATATGGCATTGATAATTACACTAAGCCAAAAGTCGACCAACACAATCTTGAAACATTTCGAACCAGTTTTTTAAAAAAGTAAAAAAAAAACGTCCAAATTTTCATTTAGGACGTTTTCATTTTGGAAACTTTAATTGGAAAAATCAACTGCAATCAGAGCGTGCGTTATAGAGATAGAGCGGTTTTCGTATGAGTGGGAAACTGACCGTACCAGTTACGGTCAATGCACGGTAAGGTTACGGCAGGATTTTCGAATGTTTTTGTCGACATTACGGCACTGACACGGTTACGGTACGGTACGGTCAGTTTCCCACTCATACGAAAACCGCTCTAAAACGTGTATACTTTAGAATTTCAGCCAATTTGAGCGAGCGTAAGATTGTATGTATGTTATAATACAAGATAATTGACACCAGTATGTGATTTTTATTACAAGGAGCTGGAATTAAGTGATTCTTTTGATATCGAGAGAGAGTTAATGAAAAACGGTCACAACGTCTCGGATGTTGTAACAGAATGCAAATATGGCGGACAGGAAGGTACCTGTAAACACAACATCCACTTCACGACCAACTTTTACAGTACGGTAGGTGAAATTCACCATTAGGGTACCCTAATCAAGCCGAGGCGAAGCGAAGGCTTAAAGGCTCTATCGTATCGGATGAAATTTTCTGCTGAAATGCATTGGGTTGGCTGTGGTGGTCAGTGATGATGTCAAGTAGTGGAGTCCTGTTGTTTATTTGCACGCCGTTTCTTCGCAGATTTTGCCAAGAATCAAGCTTATGCTCACGTCGCCAGTGTGAACCAAGGGAATTTTGTTGATTCTTGACACGTGAAAGCACGTCGAGATGTGCCAGGCGTTCTTCGTTGTGATGATTTATAATTCTTTTTCCGAGGTTTGAAGTACGCGCAAATCTTCACAACAAGGAATGCCTGATATATCTCTATCTCTACCAGGAACGCCTGGAACATCGCGCACTTAAAATATTTCAAACTAAAAATTTTGACGTTTTCCCTTGTGTGAATAAGGCCTTACTGAACTTGCAAGGGCAAAAACTAACTTGATGGGAGCAATTATAGAATACCCGTCCACTTTTAAGCACCTTGCATTACCTTGCTACCGCGGTCCGCAGTCCCGCAGTGATCGCCATTATTTTTGGGCAATGAGAAATGCATCGTGTCTTTTGAAAACGGCGCAATATGTGAAAGGGTCTGCTACCGCAGTCCGCAGTCCCGCAGTGATCGCTATTCCTTTTGGGTAATGAGAAATGCATTGTGCTTTTTAAGAACGGCAATATGTGAGAGAGCTTGCTACCGCGGTCCGCAGTCCCGCAGTGATCGCCATGCCTTCTGGGTAAAAGAAATACATGGTATATTTTGTAGTTATGGGATACCTGTTGTTTTTGACTGCGGACTGCGGACCACGGTACCGAAGTGTGAGTGAAGAGTGGACGGGTATTCTATAATCTAGCCACTTGATGAATTGTGAACATTATTTCAGAACGGATTGTGCCACACTTTTAAAACTGATCAACCAGCAACAAAAGTAGGAGAAGTTTACGGACTAGAAATGAAACTAGACGCCGAATCACATGAGTATTATGGCCCCTACAGTTGGGACGGGACGGGATTTAAAATCCTCATAGATGATGTTGACTATCTGCCTTCGCTGGAAAACGAAGGATTTGACATTGCTCCTGGATTTTTGACGAATCTCAGGATTCGAAAAAAGGAGGTGAGAAATGGCCGACCACGAACAATAATCGTCATAATGATATAGCAAGAGACCAACGAAACTCAGTGTTGATGTCTATGCGATGTTCGCGGCGGCTAAGGCTATTTTTAGTAATTTCGCCATCGCGCGCGCGCAAGGCTCTTAAACAATAGAGCTGCTGTGTCCATGATATATAGCTAACTTCATTAACTGTAGAAAAAGCCAATGAAACTTTGAGAGCAGGAATCATGAATTATATTTTTTCACCGTGACATTACTTACAATAAGAAACTCACTGTATGCTTGCAAATTCTACAACTTGGACACATATTCCTTAATTTCTTAGATAGCCTACAGCAAAGTTTGTTGTTAAACAAAAGATAAATTGAAAAGCTTTTAGGCTTTTTTCAGCGACAACGTTAATTGAAATAGCTATACTCTCATCAAATTGTGGTTAAATACTACTACTAGTTACAGTACCGGGGCACATGGTTAGACATATAGTAGTACATGGTAGTACACGGTAGTATGTGGCACGACATGGTAGTGCGATGGGGAATCGATATTACTAAAAATAGCCTTGGTCGCCGCGAACATCGCACAGACATCAATACTGAATTTCGCTCTCTTAGTATTATGGTCTCTTGGATATAACTTAAGACTATATGATTTATAGAGTGATTTTCACCGGACTGTGAAATAGTTACTAAGCTAATAGACACTAGTAGACTCTGCACCCATTGTTCTCTTTTGTTGCAATACAACTATTAGACACTATTAAACACTGACTATTAGTAATTGTTTCACAGTCCGATGAAAATCACTTTATAATTTGACAGTTTTGCTATCTAATTTGCATTATCATGCCATTTATCACGAATTTTTTCAAATTGTAAATGCATCAGTTGAGATCAGTGTTATAAAAAAGGTATAGAACCTTGTTTAACGTCGGTAGGTGCTTAAGCTTTAGCTGAGCTAATCGTCCAGGAAACCGACATTACGTGCGCTCATTTTACACCCTCTCTCTATCAGTGTTCCGTTTTAAGGGTATTTAAAGCTAAAGGGAAAAGAAAGAAGTCGAAACAAGGATATGAAGTCACTGGGAATCGAACTCGGGACCTCTCCCACCGAAGGTCGCGCACTAACCAACTGTGCCATCCTTGTTCTTATTATGTTATCATGGTGATGATGATAATGTTTGAATGGATTAAGTTATTCCATCTGTGTTAGGTTTTTTTAATCTCACAAGCTTTCGACTCCTTTCGACTCCTTTCGAGGTCTAACAATTCAACTCAATTTATTTCCGTTTATTACATTTTCTTTTCCGCGGGATATTAGCGTGCAACAGGAGTTCGTTAATGCTATTACTACTTCAAATACTACTAAAACCACTCTTTTATCACAACTATTCCGATAAGCTTCCAACCATACTTCTGAATTGTTTCTTTTTTAAAGAGAATCAATTTACCAGAGCCCTACCCCACTAGATGCGGCGAAAAGAAGCTCAAGACTTCAGACATTTACTCTGAAAAGAGATGTCATAGCGAAAACTACTTTCACCTGGGATTAAAAACTTGTAACTGTACAATGGTCGGTTACAATGAGTATCGTGGTGTGTATACATAGGATGTAGGATGCGAAATTACGTGAGACAAATCCCTGGACTCAAACCCACCACCCATTGGATACATGTCCAGTGTTCTACCGACTGAGCTATCAAGTCAGCTGGAGTGATGGTGGATATCGGGTGTTATATATTGGGTTAAGGCATTGACTAATATAAACTAGATAGAATAATGTCACTCCAGCTGACTAGATAGCTCAGTTGGTAGAACTTTTGTAGACGGTGTTACAGAATTCCAATCATTCCTTCTCGCATTTTTATACACCGATGCAATCCAAGCCAGTTAAATTACCAGTAGGGGCGTAGCGGGTGTGGTGTGTGGGTGAGTGGGTTGGGGGGGGGGGGGGGGGGGGGTAGCCAAATTAATTTTCAGCTTGGACCTCTTTCTTTTCGCGAGAGATGATGTCAGTATTATCATTTTAATGGTTTAATTGTTTTTAACCACAGCCACAACATTCACTACTTTCACATGCCCAATAATGCCTTTTTTTTTTGGGGGGCAACTATTATTATGCAAAACAAACAAAATGGCATCGATGACAAAACAGCATAAAATCTTATAAAAATATTTACATAATGACAAAACCAAAACTCAAAACAAGTCTACAAACTTCTTATAGATAATTTTAAAAAGTTTTATTCTAAAAAAATTAAGCATCTCCAAGGCGCAAAGCATTAAGGACACGTGAAAGTAGGGAGTTCCAGTTTAAAGCGGGAATGAACATATATTGTGGTGGGAACATGGTGGGAAAGGACTCGCCCTCTTTTGCTAAGGCCAGCTAGCTAGGCCTCTGACTTATTTGCTAGCTAGCGCGTTAATATTTTTCCGAATATCTCCATCAAAATGCCAGCAAAGACTCTTACATTAACGAAATGCCAGAGAACAGATGGACATGTATAAATTTTGCCAGCAAGCGAAATAAATCGATGAAGAGCGGGTATTTTGTATTTTTGCTCTGATCGCTGGCTTTTTCAGCTATTAATAACGTACCGGATTTTCATTTTTTTTATCTGTATGAATGTGATGCATAATTGCGTCTGGAATGTTGAGATATATATGCTTCAGTCGCTGTTTGAACACCGTTTTGCGTTTTGTGATAACACAAAGACACATGCACCACACTTTTTATTCATCAATAGAAATAATTACAAAAACATACGCAAATCCAGGCAGCAAAGCTTATATCTAGGCGGGTTGTGTTTTTATAAGAAAAACAAATGTAAAACCAACAGGTCTACGCAATTTATTACGATAGATGCGGCAGAACAGACGCGTACGGAGATACTGCACCATTTCCCCATATCAAATCAAGCGGAAAGTGCATAAAACGTTTTTCACTTTGAATCATTTGTAATTGTGCCCCGTGCATTTACGTTACAGGCAAAATGAAACTTTGCAATGTCCGAAAACTTATGGATTGCATAATCCCAATAATGTGTAAGTATCCACAGAATTATGTAGAAGGAAGAACAAGTTCATTTTTTGGCCTTTCTATCTCTAGTGGGTTTGAAGAATGGCTGATAATAGAAGAGCCAATAACATTACTATAATTGCATGATTCGCGGAACAAATTTTGAGCTGTGGGTTACGGAGTTACGACATGCAAACAAAAGACCATAAAACTAAGTTATACGCGCGCGCGCGTAAAAACCACATTCTATTCTTTGAGCACCTTGCGCACGTGATATGGCGTCGGCATCCTCTTACTAAATAGCCTAAAGCGAAAGTTCAAATTTATCCAAATGTGTTTTTTATAATGTTAGTAACATTAACTATCACAAGAATTCTGATATGTCCTGCATTTCATTTCCCTTGAACCATTTCCATTTCCCAAATTGCTTTCGGCGCGCATTTGAATTCTATTGTTTAAGAGCCTTGCGCTCGCGATGGCGAAATTGCTAAAAATTGCGAACATCGCACAGACATCAATACTCTCTTAGTGATTATGGTCTCTTGGAGACATGAGAGGAAAATCACTAGTAATTTTTCCCTGGAAGGTTGCAGAAATAAAAAAATTGCATCGTGTAATTAATTAACATGCAGCGCCTTAACTCGCTGTTGTAAAGTGTAACGAAAAAAAACTTCAGTTTACCAATTTTCCTTCATGAATTTCATGAATATGCATGGTGATGTTTCAGATAATGACAATTTGAACAATGGCTGTCCTACAAGCTGCAAAAGCACAACATTTGACATCTGCCTGGGGATTTCTAATGAACGACGACAAAACGCTTCGTTTGTACAACACCTCGAACATAAACAATGTTTCCTTTAAAGAGTGGTACAGGTACGTTTGTAAGTTATCACAAATGTGTCTATTTTGTATTTTTGTGCTTTTTATTACACCTCAGTTATCAATAATATAATACTGATAGAGTATTTTTCATTTAAGGAAGCGGGGGTGTTGGTCTTCTTTCAGCTTGTCTGTGGTCCCGGGTTCCATTCCCGGCCCCAACGGGAAATCGCATGTTACTTGATGTCAGTTTGTTCTCCCCCTTGCTTCGAGGACCTTTCTCCGGATCATCCGATTGTCCTACCCGCTAAGCAAAAACTGAGTTGATCAGGGATTGAATAATGAAGTTACAGTTACAAATTTTCAGTTATTATTATTGATGATTTCATGATTGGTCAAGCGGCCCGATAGCTTGGATATTAAAAACATCCTTTCACATATATAGAGGAAACTTTCTGATTCTTAAATTATATCGTCTTCGTATGATGGACTTAATTTGACCATCCTCGTTGCCTTTACGCAAACATTCCAATACACCTATTTCAAAAAAAATTGTCGATTGAGAAACCTAAACCCCACGCGACTAGACCGCAAAGGAATCTGGGTAGCTGCAAATTTTGAACACTTCAATTTTCGGATTGTTGTTACGTTAATTAAATTTCAGCATCGACGGCTAAAGTTTTTTGGAATATAAGTACCCGGCTTCAAATTTTATATAATTTCTATCCATACTTCTTTTTGGGTGAGTCGCGTAGGCTTTTGGCCTTTTGTCCGACGTTTTTTTTTGTTTTTTTGTTTTTAATTTTGGCCTTTCACGTTTACAGAAGCAGATTTGCTAAAGTCAGAGTGTACTTTGATACAAAAGTGGTTGAAGTACGCCGTGAAGTCCCTGCGTTTGACGGTGTAGACTTTGCAGGTCAGTGAAATCGATTGGTCACGAAATTTCAATATTCAAGTTTTAGATGTAGGCTGATGGTCAGCGGTTGCTCGTTAAACTCTAAAGCTAGTTTAGATAGATGTAGTAGTTTATCAGAAATCTTTACACCGGTCCAGTGTTCTCAAACAACTCACAGCTCAATTCAGTTCTTTATTGACAAAAAATGATAAAAATAAATACAACTACTACGTACATTTTGAAGAATACATTAAATAACTGGAGTTCTGGGAGTTATAACTGGAGAATAAATACCACTTATTAGGTATTTTCTTGTGTATTACGGGCTAATATTTTACGAGTCGCGTATGTATTTAAAATGTGAACGATGAGTAAAATCAGAGCGCGCGTAAGATTCAATGCCGTCATTTATACGAGTGTACTGTAATCATGCACGGTTCTCGACCTATCAGAGCGCGCGCTCGTAATATACCAATCATTACATAATTGTTCAATAGATCCTAACATGATCTATAATTGTATGTTTTCTACAGGTAACCTAGGTGGTAACATGGGACTATACTTAGGATGCAGTGTCTTAACGGTGATGGAGTTAATCGATTTGATGGTACTTGTCTTCTTTCAGTTGACGAAAAAGAAAGACAATAAAGTTTCAGTAGAAAAAGACGAGACCGAATAGCGACTGCGCAAGTCGGCAGTTAAACAAGATGATTGTATTTCATAGCACATGAACGTCGTCGACGAAATTCGCACTTAATTCCGACCACGCAAATGTATAAAGTCTTTAGAATTGAGTTTCTTGATCCAAGCTAGTCAAGCTACACGTAGCCATGGAAGATTCAAATTGCGAATTTCTTCAGGCAGATCAGCTTTGCTATGCTTATAGCTTTGTGATGCAGGTCATTCTCATTGCAAACATCGATTGTAAAATGTTGTACCGAATTTCCGAATTTATGTCAGGTGGGAGGTGAGTTTGTCAAATTGAAGTTCGATTTGTTGTTAACTTCAAAAGTACATGCAATTTGAACTTATCGGAACTTCAAACAAACTTAGATTGGAACCCGCTTGTGAAAGGTTATGTGAGTCGCACTGGATAGCTTTATGCAGCATATGCTGGATTATCTATCCCACAGTCATTTCACTGATGTCTGATATAAGGATACTCGAGAATGAGCCTTGTGGCACACCACAGTCGAATTACCTGATATTTATTTGCACTCCTTAGTATAAGTGTGTGTGAAGAATTCTCTAATTAGCGCTCAGGAAAGGCACTCAGGAACACCACAGCTGTAAACAATAGTTTTAAGATTTCATCACTTTTATTACACTCTTACTATGATCCTCTACTTACTATGATCCTCAAGAATGATCCTTGAGGTACACCACTGTTGAATTAGAGAACTGTGGTATCCTGATATTTTTTAGTGTTCTTTAATGTTAAAAATGAGAATTTAACTGATTTGTTCCAATACTATAATTCCCACAACTCACACGGGGGGACTGACATTTTCAGCCACTTGACTAATATGTGGTTACACACCATATTGGCGGGCAAGCTCAAACAACGAGCACTTCCGCCCAAAATATATGGGAGTCCCCTCCCCCCCCCCAAAAAAAATATATATATTGGAGTCCCCCAGGGACATAGAGTGGCACGTTTTGATATTCAAAGTCCAAGCACGATTCGACTCAGATTACTTAATTGTAAATAAGAATTGCATTGTAAAATACTGTAAAAATTGAAGTGAGTAAATATGATAGCGTGATAGCATATTTGTTTGAGTCGTTTACAAGATGCTATAATTACTTGGTTTCATCCATTTCTTCGGAAATCCAAACAAAGCGGTAGCCATGTTGGATGGACACTGAACAACAGACGCTAATCAGAAATTTTTTCTTGAAGTTCATCCAAGATGGCTGCCGTGACGTCACATGCAACCCAGCAATATGGCCGTTCACTCGGCGGGCAATCAGTGTGTGTGGAGCAGTGTGCGTGTGGAACAGTGTGTGTGTAGCTGTTGAGTACACGACTTTCATAATGGCTGCTACTAATTTGCATAAATGCTGGAAAAATGAATATTTACACAATTACACTTTATTGTTTTTTACGTAATATATATTACAAAAATATACACAACCCACAGGTAGCATAACTAATCTATGCGGGTTGTATTTTTGATAAATACAAGAAATACAAAACAGAGTATGGGAGACATAAATAAGTATTTCTAGAAGATCAGCTCTTTGGAGCTATGAAGATTGTTGATTTAGGTAATATGAGGAAGTTTCTAAAGAAAGTAACGAATCTTGATAAGACAAGAAAATTGTGAAAATGCACCTTAGCGAGGCCACCCATGCATCCAGTCAATACAAATCGTTCTATTTTTGAGTACACATAACTTCTTTGGTGTTCAACCAAAAGTGATGATTAAACTATCTAGAAATATTTCATAGAAAGTACTTTCTCATATAAAATTCATTATGCAAGAAGCTCTAATTACTCGTGCCCAGGCCGCAAGGCCGGCACGAGTCTAGGTTTACCTTTTCTATCAAAGGATCCTTTTTTTCTATCTATCGTCTAGGTCGCAAATGTGCAAACCGAGCAGAGACTGGGGAAGAGGCCTAGCACGTTTTGGAAATCATGCGACAACGTGACTTGCCTCGACTCCGAAGGTACTTATTGCTGGGTTTTGAACTTCTGTCGTCTTTGATTTACGATTATGGTGAATTTCTTGACTTTTCGTTTCAAAGATACAAGCGTTGAAATATGCTGACATTTTAGTAAGAAATGTATTGGCCGCCATGTTGGCGTACCACGACTCGGTACACCATGAAATAACAAGAGTCAAAATCATGCCCTAACTGCATCTAATTCACATATTCTGATAACTATGTTTACAAAATACAATTTACTTCAATGGACCAAGCCAAATACATATTATTTTCTGTCGATTTGCGTGTTTTAAGTGTCCATCTGTGAGTGTGACAGTATTGCGTGACAGAAGAAACTAACAATCAGCCCAAATTTTCAGGAGCAAGTTCTTTCTTTGATGTATACAAAAAATACTAAGGAGCCAGGTTTTAGCAATATATAGTTTACATTCTAGCCTTTTGATGACGTCATGTGCCCACAAAGAATACGAATGAATACCACGCCAGGCTCAATTCTACCTGGGCACGAGTAAACGCACCATTGTGCGTCTAGTTTCCTCTATTTGAAAAATTTCGAGGCTACCTACAGAATTTGGGCTTCCTGTGATCAAACCGATTGCCAAAAAGCCTGGATCAGAGATTTGAGCCACATTCAAGATGTCGGGCTTTTTTCTGAGTGAAAAGAAGAAAACAGGTTCAAGAAAGCGTCCAGCTAAAGGAGGGAAGGTAAAAACACAAGAAAATAATAGTATTTAAAGTCAAGAAGGTCTGCTATCGGGATTAATGGCATAAGACTCGTAATACGATGTGTATTTGCTTGTTTACGTTTTGCACGTGGTTCATGAACGTGTGTAGTTTGCCAACATTATCATTTTATGTAGAGTATCAACCTTTCTAGAGGACAAAACGCGTTTTTGTGCACTTGTCAGTAAGTCATTCATTCATGTATCTAGATGGATTAAAGCTTGTCTTTAAATTGTGGAGGTTGACATTCGCTTTGAAGGTATTGAGTCTATTTCTGGTTTAAAATCACTCTGGACCAAAAACAACGTGCCACTGTTAAAGTTTTTGTTTGTTAATGCTACTGATATCAGTCACTATTCTGAACATTTGCCTCAGTATCTCATATAAAACACAAATAATGTAGTTTTCTTAATGTTCAAATGAAATTAGCATTGCTACTGTAAGCCTAATGTAGTTATGTAACGTGAAACAGGTTCCTGCTGGAATTAAGAAATCTGCAAATAACAAGTCAAAAACTCCAAGCAACAAAACAAATTTTGGAGATGAAGATTTAGAGAGTGATGTTGAATCTATTAGGTAAGTTTCCAAAATAAGGAAAGTGAGCTAAGGATGGTTAAAGCTTGATCTCCATAATATTGTTACAATTTATTGTTGTGAACACTATGATCACAGCAATAACAATGTAGTGATTATAGCGATCATATGGAAATGCTTCCAAATATAACACTGAAATCTGTCTTTGCGATCACTGTATGTGGTTTATAATTATGATTACTTTCAATTGATCCCTGAACATAGTCTTCAGCAATTGTAGCAATCAGGGGTTAATCCAGGGCAATTCTTCAGGAGGGGATGCAGCATTATACAAATTGGAATCTTACAAGAGGATCCAGAGGATGTTTTGTAAAATAATCAAGAACAAAAGACCCAAAGGAGGGGGGGGGGGGGGGGGGTCAGGTGTGCACCCACTGCACCCCTCCCCTGACAATTATAATTATGAAAATCAATATAGCTTCCCACCCTCTACAGCAGAGCAATTTCTTTGTGACTGTGAAAATATCTGTGCTATGCTGCGTTGTGCCATTGTACTCTTTATATTGGTCAATGTTGAGTCAGCGTACTCATATTCAACCCTCCTCACCACAGGAATCCCAGTAGCTCAGTAGTTAGAGTGTCTGGCTGGTACTCAGAAGGTTACAAATTCAAACCCTGTTTTTGACCTAGTGTTTTGAGTCAATTCAGACTCAAAGAAATACACCATTACACACATAACTAATACATGTATCTTTCTGAGTGACATTACCATAAAAAATACTGTATGATGCAGACCAGGTTTTCTTATTGAATACATTAGTGCAAAACACAGTGCCCTAATATAGTTAGATTCTGTTATTATTAGCATTGGAACTTATTTTCTAAACTCTTTGTAGTGACAGAAGCCATTCTGAAAGTGGTGAAGAGTATGACAGTGAGGAAAGTGAAACTGCTCAAGAAAAGAAAATAAGACTAACAAAACAATATTTAGCACAACTTAAAGAAGAAGGTACTTGTCCTTGAATTTGCAAAAACTTAATTTTTTTTTAAGTATGTGGCTTGTATGCCTTAGATACACTGTGTGTGTGTTTCTAAATATAATAATAATAATAATAATAATAATAATAATAATGATGATGATGATGATGAACATATATATATTTTTAATAACGACCTTGTGTCATATGTAAACTGACAAAAATCTGAAACAGGCAGGTAGCAGGTAGCATTTTGCTTTTATCGTGCCTGCACTGTAAATTAATGTAATATATTAAAGACAGATGCAGATGGTATGTCTTCTTTACCCTGATTAGTACTCAGTCTTATTTGTTGAAAGCTACATATGTACATGTACACAAATTGTTTAAACAAATTAGAGGGAAGTCAATTGAAGGACGTGAGAATTGCAAGTTAATGGGAGTTGTACTTACCAATCACCTGAGAGGCTGTGCTCTTACCAATTAAGCCAGCCTTAATTATCTGACAAGCCTGCTTAATATGATAAAAAGGCAGAGGATTTGATTGCTTTTATTGAATGAATTTTTGGGTGAATATAATACCACCACATCATTGATTGTATACTCAAAAAATTGAATGTAGCTGACACTAAAAAACTTGATCAATGATAGTTATTATGTTTTAGAGATGGAGGCTTCTAATAATTAAATGTCTCTATTTATTTTTTGCATAGAAAAGACAAGAAACGAGTCTCAAGACATTGACCATGATGCAATATCACACAGACTCAAACAAGACCTTGTAAGCTATATCAGATATATGTACCATGAATTGATTCCTATTTTGATATTGCTAACCCCTAAAGCATGAATATATATATATATAGCAAAAGTAGCAAAGAAATTATGGAATAGCTCTAGTGATACTTCACAACATTTTGCTGTCCATTTCACACTGATTCAAAAACTACTCATTGTAGTATCCATCATTGTCCCTGTCTTTTTTGTGTCTTGTTCCAGATTGAGCAGAGTGGAATATTTCAAAGACAGATTGCCAATCAGGTATTTTTGTCATACATGTATACCTAAGTGGTTTCATATAATTGCTATATATCTCATTAATCACAGTGATGATATGGAAACCAGCTATTATTATAACGATTGTGCAGTGATCATACTGATCATGATTGAGGAGATAGATTTCTGATCAGTGTTCTATCTCAAAGCATTTCCATACCATCGCTACAAAAGCTGCACACATTTTTCAGAGATCACAGTGATTGTTAGTAATAATATCGAAACCAGAATTAAATGCCCTTGCCAAGATATTTACTTGTATAACATCTCAATCATTAAATCATGTTTTTTTACTATTTAGTTTACAGCACCACAGTCTTCATCTATACAAGCTTTACGAGGTCATCAACTGTCTTTAACATGTCTTTGTGTTTCTCCTGATGATAAACATGTATTTACTGGATCTAAAGACTGCTTTATAATCAAATGTAAGTATAAACACAAAACAGTTAGAGAGAGAAATATATGGTGCTGTAAGTCTGTTTATATGTGGGCCCCTGTTAATATATTCACTAGTATAATACATTGAACTTTCATTAGAAGGGATTCTGTACTTCAAGTATACCTTTATATTGAGTCCAAAAAAGTGTCCATCAGTATGAAACAAGACTGTAACTACTAGAGAGCTGGAGATGGATTTTGAATTAACATGTACATGTATAAAAGGTTTCTGTAATTGTTATTTTTTATGATAGGGAATATTCAAACGGGAAAGAAAGAGGGAAAAACTGCTGCTGCTAAGGATACAAAGGAATCTAAAGGTTGTATTCTTACACTGGCTATCAGTTCTGATGGAAAATTCCTGGTGAGTAATCTTTATTTATTTTATGAGCAAAATGTTGGGGCATTCACTCTGTAGTACCCCACTACTTAATTCCCTGTCCCTCCCTATGCAATGTTTGTGATGATTTCCAAACTCTTCATCACCAAAGGGGTTGGGGGGTGATGGTTGGGGAGGGGCAGGGCAGAAGATACAGACTGTAAATAGACCTGTTAACCATCATTGTTTGTTGTCCCATTTCAAATGATTCTGCTGTTGAGAGTAGTATCTTCCTTGAATTAATCATTTTACTGTGTGCCTAGTCTGCATAGCAGGCATTTCTTTGAGGAGAAAATGGAAAGTGTTTGTTTGGGATACCTATGTTTGCAAAAATGGGTGAGGTAGTTGCAAACCTATTTTCCAGTTTTAATCTTGATTTTTAACAATAGTAAGAGTGATTTAGCAAATGCGAGGGAATGTGAGAAGAGGATGTGAGACAACGAAGTTGTCATATTCGTTTGTTGTCTGACAATACCTTGATGGAAATGTTGCAATGCCACATTCAGGAAACCATTTCACTATATGTCTTGACATCCTCTTCTTGACACTCTTCAGTGTACATGGCATCCTCTTTCAGGTTCATTATGTTTGCTAAATCACTCTTACTATTAAAAAATGATGTTCTTTAATGTGTAAGTTTGAAGCAAGCAAGATGTGAAACTGTTGTGTTGATATCTGCACAGTTCCACAGTTCTAAGTAATTTCAATCCATACTCCCTTTTAGGAGAGTCACGTAGACTTGGGCCTTTGGCCCATTATGTCATACATTATGTGCACTTTACTAAGTTTAACTTATGATCTCTTATACATTGTACACTGTATAGGCAAGTGCAGGAAAAGAAAAAGTAATAAATATTTGGGACCCTGAAAGTCTAAGATTGATACACTCATTTACAGGACACAGAAATACTATAACAGTAAGTATATTTTCTTTGCTGTTTTATTACAGTGTATACGTATGTGTGTGGGTTTAACAAATATATTCTATTTTTCCATTTGGCTGTACTCTAGTAGATGCACAGATGACATAAAAATGCGGTGAGAACAAAAAGGCATTCCACAACAAAGTTGAGTGGCGTGACTATTGTTCTCACCACATTTTGATGTCTTCTGTGCATCTATTAGAGTACAGATGCATGGAAAAATGGGATATATTTGTTTTATATAATATTCATTGAAACATTTCAACCAATCAGAGTGTGCCTAAAATTCAATGACATCGTCTATGCATGCATACTGTAATCACACACGGTTCTCAACTAATCATAGCACTCATAATATACTAAATAATTATTATAAATGGCTGTAACATGCAACAAACCTTATTAAATGAATTCAACATGCATGATCAACTAGTACACATACATGTAATGTTCATTATGATATTCCAATGTACTTGTCTGTTATATTTGTAGGGATTAGCATTTAGGAAAGACACTCATCAATTGTTTAGTGCTTCTCTTGACAAGACTGTTAAAATATGGAACTTAGATGAAATGGCTTATGTAGAAACATTGTAAGTACTTGTTTCAAGGATGTAATGCAATCATTAAGGAATATAAAACGCATGCACATGTCTCTGTACTGGGATATAAACACGATGGAAGATGTAGAGCAAGAGAAAAGCAAGCTTCATAGGAACACGAGGCGTAGCCGAGAGTTTCTCTTGCTTTTCGAGTGCTCTACATCTTCCAGAGTGTTTATATCACAGTAGAGAGACATAAGCGATTGTTTTATATTGCTAATTTATAAAATATTTTCCACATTTTTTGAGCGAGCCATGTCTCTGTCCTCTGATATAAACATGGTAGCCAGCCAATCAGCGTGTGCGTTATATCTCAAATATTTTATAATGCACTATACATATTACATAAATGCACCTTTAGAAATATATAATTATACAGTATACCAACTCAAATATATGTATTCATTCTGAATATGTGCTTCTCTGTTTGTTCAGGTATGGTCATCAAGATGGTATCACTGGAATTGACAGCTTATCAAGAGACAGAGCAGTGACAACAGGAGGTCGTGATAGATCACTTAGAGTGTGGAAAGTAGTAGAAGAAACACAACTTGTCTTTAATGCACAGGGGTGAGTGAAAGCATTGAGATCAAGATCTCTGCAAAAATTGGCACTGCTGTCTCAGCCAGTTGCAGGTGTATGTCCAAGATTGTAGCGAGTGACCATCAATTAATAAAAGTGTGGATGTACATTTTGTACAATATAATGAAATTATTTTTGATGTTTTGATGTATTGATTATTGTTTAGGGGTTCTGTTGATTGTATCCAATTAATAAATGAAGATAACATGATAACTGGTGTTGATGATGGGTAAGGAGGGAATACAGTGCTTATAATGACAATGCATTTCTTTTAGCTGAGTTATTTTGCTTTTTATCATCATATATTAAGTAGCATCCTTATCAGATGATTCCTTCATGATGATTCCATCATCTTCATGTGACATCAGAATTGTTGCTTTCACTTCTATCATAATTATTGTCGTCAGTCATCATCATCAGTCAGTGTTCCAAAGAAGAGGAACAGAAATGGCTTCCTGTACCTGAGCTGACAAATGAAATGGAAAATGTTTACCTAAAGTTTTATGATATTTTAGTCCTTGTGTGTTCTCTGTGATATCTAATTGAACTTATTTTCATTGTCATAATTATGTCATCACTATCATATTTTTTGTTTTCGAAGCTTAACAGCTTTGTTCACTTAACAGGTCAATATGTATGTGGAATATCAACAAGAAAAGACCTTTATGTACACTCAATAATGCTCACGGCAAACCAAGTGATGTTGATGATGACAGGATTCCTAATGAAACTTGGATTACATCACTGGCTGTTGTTAAGAGTACAGACTTTGTTGCATCAGGTAGGGAAAATCACTAACAGAATGTCTATAACCTTTGGACATGTCCAAATCTGACAGGATGTCATAGAGATGTCAACTATGAAGCAAGCAATAAAAGTGGGAGATGCTCAGGGCTCTGGAGGCATGTTCCTCCAAGAAAATGATGAAATCTGGAGGCCCATAAACATCTTTTTCAGACATCTATTTCTGTCAAAAAGGCTCAGTAAATTAATCATCATTTTAGGCTTGTTTTTGCAATAAACAAGTTGTTGTTATTGCAATAAAATCCTAGTATAAAATATATTTCTGGGCTCTTTGCCCCTGGGAGATCTTGAAAATCTCCAAAATTAGGATTTTCCTATTCTGATCAAGGTTGCATCAGAATATGAGGGTTTAAACAAATTTGGAATAACCCTCAGATGAAATTGGGATGGTTGAACACCCTACACTAAGAATTTATCTTGCTAAACAGGGTTGCACTCACAGGCATAGCTAGAGGGAGGGGCCAACTGGCTTGAGGGAATGTTGTTATAGTACCTGTGATCCCCCTTCCTGGGGTAGAGTAGATGGGAGAGTAGCTAACCCATAAGACATTTTATCTGCAAAAAAGTATGGCATGAAATGTTACCCAGGGGGGGGGGGGGGGGGTACGTTCTTCAGGGTCAAAACGCTAGGGATGATCATCACCCAAATGCCAAAATTTTCAACCCTAAAAAATACCTAACAGCTCAAAAATACCCCTAAAAATACCAAAAAATCAAACAAAAAACTAACAAAGAAAACAATTGAAAATAAAAATGTTAAAATAAATGTTATTTATTTGACTTAACTCATGGATTCTCTCTTTCACCAGCAGGATCTTGTGACTCTTGTATCAGATTATGGAAGTGTGGTCCTGGATACAGAAGTTTGAATCCTCTGTTTACAATACCAGTGGTATGTATTTTGAGAGATATGTACATGTAAAACTTTGTTTGTTGCTTGTGGGAGGTTTGACAGTAGGTAACCACACTCAACTAGAATGTAGAGTATTTATCTAACCCTCCGGTATTTGAATGACTTTGTTTTGTATCTAGACTTGCCCCTCACGGGAACCAGTTTTTTAGTTATTGGGACTAGCATGTTTAAATATAGTATAATGACCATCTCTTACAATCATGTTATCAGTCTTTCTTACTTGTCTAAATCTTTATTAATTCACCTCTTTTCTTTTAGACTGGTTTTGTGAATTCTCTTGCCTTCTCTAGTGATGGCAGCACATTGTTTGCTGGGGTTGGTCAGGAACATCGGCTTGGAAGATGGTGGAGACTTAAAGATGCTAAAAATGCTCTTTATGTAATTCCTTTAGAAAAATCGCATTGTGAAGCAAATGGCAAAGAATCAAGCTAAAAGTCTAGTTCTGCATCAATAAATTTTATCTTAAGCCTTTTTTAGTAAAGTTTACATATTTCTTGAGATCTCCCCCTTACACCCACTTGTGCGTAATCTCCTAATTGCATCCCAGTTTCATTGTCATGCTACAACATACTTGGTTGTGGATTTTACAGGTGCACCATGTGGCTGCACTGATACCAAAATGCATTGTGCTCACTTATAAGATATTACATATTAGTTACTAACTTGAAGATAAAATCTTTATCTCTCAGTGGCCATTGATTATTTGTTTTTCTGTCTCTGGTTCCTAAAAACTCATTTTTAAAAACTCAGGATTACATCATAATTGACAAAGAACTGAGCCCTGAGCCTTACCCAATACACAGCATGATACTTCATCATAAAATTGATTCATTTTATTTGTTCATTTTGTACACTAATATCATACAATAAGCATTGTAATACAATATTTCAGTTACTATCATGGGGGTATTCTATCAAATGGGTCTGAATCATTAAAACAAGCATCAAATACACTATCCACTACTGATTCTGCTTCTTTTCTTGTAACATCTCGCACAGAAAGAATAGAATTAACAGCTCTTTCTTTTACACATTTCTGAAATAATAACAAAGCAAATCATAATCAAAATTTGAAGCTTTAGTTACAATTATACAGTTAGAGAGGAAATTCCCTACTCATGAAATCTACTCAAATTGGCCATATTTGCATTTATTACAGCTACCAGAATGCATTATCAATTTTCTTTTTTATTCAGTTTTTAATAGCTGTTTCCCAAGATACAGTGGAGTGAGTCCTGTACTAGCCAAAGCTACAATTTCAGTGCATACTGTCGTGTACCGTGACATGACGATTGCCAATAAAGCAGCTTTATTTAGTCACTTATTAAACAATATATAATTTACATGATAACTTAAGATTGCCAAAGCATCCTTGTGGTTGCAGGAATTTTTATTATTGAAAGATTACAATTATGTGCCCTTACAAGTCCTTGTAATTACTCTGACTACCTGTTGGTGAGCTTTCCATTTAAATTTGAATCTTACGAAATTTTCTTTCCAAAAGAAGCAGTCTCCACTTAAATTTGCAGCTCTAATCTGGAAAGTAAGGTTCATAATAATGTATAAGGCTATTAATGTAGAATTTCAGATTGCTACACGGCTCTCATCTGGCAAGATGCAGATATAAAACTTAAATGGAACCCTTTTCATGTCACTCCATCACACATGACCAAATATGGACCGAGGTATTTTTAGCCAGTGACTGGTACTTTTAGCTGTCTGTCTGGAATGACTGCACCAGGATAAAAAGGCTTGCAAATAATAAAAAAAAACTTTTGAAATGGTGGCAACTGCTGGGGGAGGGAGGGGGGTGTCTACCTCCCCATGGTGGGGGTTTAGCTGTATTATTACTCCCCCTCTTCTGGTACCCTATTTGCTCACAAAAATTCAGCTGTATTCCTCCCCTGTCCTGTAGAAATTCAACAGTGTCCCCACCCCCTTTTACTCAGGATAATCACCAGTGGCAATAATTCAGAAGTAATCCTACACCCTTCCCCTTCTGACTGATCATCTGTTACTCCAGCCACCCCCTTTCTCCAGCTGTTTACAGTGTACCAAGTGGGAATAAGCTGTACTTACTTCTGTGCAAGCAAGATGCCTAATATTATCAGGATCATACTTAAATTTGCAATAATCATAAGCATGAATAAGTTCATGAGTCAGTACATCATCCATTGCTTGTTGGTTGTAAATAGTGTTTTCACATAGAAACATCTGCAACAGAAATGATACCAATTCACACCAAAAACATGTTCCTTTTTCAAAATAATTCACTTGGAAATTACTTTGATCAAACAGCTCAAGGACTGAGCTATTTTGGTCTTGCCATCATTTTAACCAATTACTGCAATGTTGGATTGTTCATTGGGCAATATATGATAGGCTAAAGGAGCAGCAACAGGGGTGATTGTCATTTGTCAGTGTAAAAGTGAAAGTAGACTGACATGTAGGTAAGAAAGATTATGCTAAGTTTTTTTCCTCAAGGATACAATTCAGAAGATGGATAATAAAATCTGCTTAAAAATAATCATCTAGTATGGACATGATACATCTGGTACCCATTAAGCTACTATAACTACATGTGTGAGAAGGTGTGGTAAATGATAAGTCTGACAAGTATTGCTTACATGTGAATGGTGAGATTTAAAAAACGTGCCAGAGACTGGGTCCCAATTTTGATCTCATGACTCTAAACTGTTTTATACAAATTTGAAGACCCTAAATTTAGCACAGACTTTAGTCAAATTTTGGTGAGACTTGCCCAAGGCTGCAAGTGAGTGCTGGCCATTGGGCTCATCAAAAAAGTATTTGCAATTTTGCTCACCATCCCTTTGAGAGGGTGTGTAACATTGAGGATGTGATGCCATTTAAAACATGTTAAAAGGAACTGACTCACCTCTTTTCTGTCAGGGTCAAACCCTCCAAGAAGCCTTCCATCACATGGTTCACAGATGATGTGTTTTGCTGCATCAATGGTGCTTTGAAGAGGTATAGAAATTAAATTACTACTTGTGTAAGTTATCATCATCATCCCATATATAGCTATTTCAATTAACGTTGTCGCTGAAAAAGCCTAAAGGCCTTTGCAACTATCTTTTGTTTACTAACAAACTTCGCTGTAAGGCTATTCTAAGAAAGTAAGGAACTTATAGTGTCCAAGTTGTAGAATTTGCAAGCATACAGTGAGTTCTTATTCGTAATACTGTCACGGTGAAAAATAAATTTCATGATTCCACTCTCAAAGCTTTAGGCTTTAGGCTTTTTTTCAGCGCCAACGTTAATTGAATCAGCTATATGGGGGGATTTCAAAAACTGCAAACTCCAAAAAAGGCTTTGCTCCTTCCCCATCACTGTAAGTATGTCCCAACCCTCAACCTACCCCCAACTCTTAAAACAGGCATGTTAAGCTTTATAGTTTACTTACCATCCAAGTTTGTTCATTGCATCCAACATAAACCTAACATAAGCAGCTGTGTGTGAAAAAAAAAAACCAGTAAAAACAACAAGTTATAACTTAAGATGTATAATATATACCTGTTTTTTTTTAACCTAGATGGTCTGAGATCTGAATCTGAGCAAGACGGAAGGAAATGTTCATACGAACTTGGAATAAATTACAATATAAAGTGATAATTGAGTATGAATGGATGATATCATGCATATTTAATCCCGGAGTAATTAATCGATAAAACCGATAATCGATGAAAATCGATATTAATCGATGATAATCGATGATAATTAATCGATTAATATTGGAAATCGATGATTAATCGATGTCCAACGAATTTGTGACCTTTTATCGATTGCTAATCGATGACGGAAAGTATTTCCTGTGAAAGTAAACAGTAATCGATGATAATCGATGAAAATCGATATAATCGATGTTAATCGATACTAATTTTACATTTCACCGTGTGACTATCGATTAATCATCGATTACCGATATTAATCGATATTAATTAGCTAATTTTATCGATTAATATCGATTTATCGATTAGCTAATCGATCATCGGTTTTCATCGATTAATTACTCCGGGATTTAATTAAGATAAAAGCATCATTCTCACAATTCTATTCGGTCTCAGATTCAGATTTAGATCTATCTTGGGCCGTCTACGTATTTTTGAAACAGGAATATGTTATAAATGAATAGAATCATTAGTATGTGTTTATTTTTGACCAATATTTTGGCCATCCAAAATTGTTCGCACTTTCTAAACTTTGGCCATGTGACATTCAATTGGACTTTACTCTTATTCAAGTAGCTCACTACTTACAGTTCTTACAAGCGTTCTCGACTCTCTGTAAACATGTCTGATGCTGTCTCTCATTTACAGTGTCTTTATATCCTTCTCTTACGTATGCTTTGCCGTGATCTTGCTTGGCAACGTTTGGTGAAATTTTGCTCGTTGTGTCCGCCATCTTGAAATAACACGGCCGAGAGATCCTGGTATCTAACGGCAAACTACACAGGTATCCCAAATGCATTCCGAATCCACCCTCCATAGCCTGCGTTGCTGGCGGTCTGCGGTTTTTGGGCGGAGGAAAAATGAAAGACCGCCTGCCCGAATACGTTGGGTTTTCGAGTAACCGCCTACTGACCTTTTGACAGGAGAGCGTAATTTGACACATGCACACATTACACCAGCGTAGCACTCAAAACAAATTCTATAGGCAGTAATTCTATAGGCAGTAAACGAATTTTGTAGACTTTCAGTTGTAAAACATTTGAATTGAAACGGAACTGAACTTTTAGGAGCGGACCTTGGACAAAATTTAATTTGTTATTGACATTATTGTAAAACGCGTTACAGCCAAGAGCTGGTCAGAAGTAAGACTTAATGATCAATATATACCAGTGCTGACTTTCAAAATACATGTAGGACGGAGTACATATTTGTGACCCTTAAAAGAAGTAATAAATCTTCAAGTAAATAATTTTATGTTTTGACTGCAGGTGTGATTATCAGTTATAGCCGATTTTGATAAGTTGATGACAGATTTGATGGCGTTTCATTCTAATTTTGATCTTGATGACAGATTTGATGGCGTCTCATTCTGATTGACGGCGATTTAGCCAATCAGTAATTCCCGTTCACCAGTGGACGGACAACTCGAAAACCCAACGTATTCGGGCAGGCGGTCTTTCATTTTTCCTCCGCCCAAAAACCGCAGACCGCCAGCAACGCAGGCTAACCCTCCAGAATGATAGAAATTTAATTTTAGTCGTTCTTTTTCCACTAAATCTTATATATAGCTTATTCTTTACCTACTATACAGTCAAAAAAACAATTAAACAGTGAGGAATGGGATCTTTCTTTTGCGTGCGCTGCGATTTCTGTGGCATTACTTGTCACACCCCAAGGTCCGAGGGTCCCCTATTCCTTTTGCGTGAAACGCTAATGGCTGATTTATTTAGATGTGAAACGTGATTTAAGGTCTAATATTTTTTGCGTCCACGTGAAAGCAACTTTTTTGTGAACGCGAAAGAGATTTTTTAATTATCCGTGACGCGCGCGTGAAAAGACAAAAAAATTTTGCGTGATTTCATTTTGCAGAGGTATCGAAACAGTTTCTATGAAGTCTGTCAGGGTACAATTTCGTAACTAATACGGTCCTGAAACAACCACAGTGAGTACAATTTTCCTTAAATTTATCAAATGTAGGGGTCAAAATCATGATATTTTATAGTACATTTTAGAGCATTCACGACACTGGTACTTTGACGCAAATCGGTACCAGATTGAGATTTTGTGGTTTATTGGTAACTTTGATGGTAAAAATTGTTTAGGCCACACCAATTCTGTTACCTTTTAGGAGTCAACTGAAAATTCCCGACGGATATCCCCGACCAAAATATTTGGGAGTCACGCCGGGAAACATCCCGTTACACCCCGGAAAACATCTCGTTACACCCTTGGAAACATCTCGTTACACCCTGGGAAACATCCCGTTACACCCTGGGAAACATCCCGTTACACTCCGGGATACATCCCGTTACAGCCCGGAATACATCCCATCATATTAACATCTATGAGTTTCTTGAGTGCTGACAATAGAACCACCAAGAAGTACGCGTTAACGAAGGCAGATTTACGACCAGCAAAGACTGGTGAATTTATTATTACTTACATACAGCGTAAATCTTTTCCAAGCGTTTCTAAATTATTTACCAAAGCTATGCATGATGAGTAGTTATAAAGTTCACCTCATCACGATTTAGTCATATTGTATTTTCAAATTTCATTTACTACCTACTGATTAAGTTAAAATTCGTTCGCACGAAGGATATTAATAATATGATAAAATTGAATTAAATAAAAAAATTCATGACATAGGTCTCCTAATTTGATTTTGAGCTTAATATTCGGTTAAAAATCATTTGGAATTAAATATGGCCCAGAGCATGTTTGGCTGCAAGTGAAAACAATACCTAAAGCATGAAAATCTAGCGATGTTTTCATATAATTATGAAACTATTTGAAGCCTTGCTTAGACTGGACGCAAATCATACGAGTTCGAGAGCGCAGCATTATAAAATTCGGCAGCCGTCCAGAAAATAGCCTAAAAATTGCCCAAAGTCATCTCAGGAGGAGGTACGCACCCCTTGCACCCCTCCGTTAAATCCGCCCCTTCGAATGATTTTCCTTAACCTGTGAAACAAAAATAATAACTAATGTACAATGAGCAAATAAAGACAAAAGAAGTAATAGAACGACATATGTGTATTAGCCTAAAAAGTATTTCACAGGTTAAGTAAAACCATTCTGTCTGCGTTTAAGATAAATGGGGCACTAAGTCTGAGTAAATCGTTGGTGCTTCTATAAGGGTATATATAGCAGTATGACACAAACTGTGCACAAATTTAGTCTAGTTAGTGTTGGATTCTTCCTGCATTGTTGCCATCATTTTATCAATCAATAATGAGATAAATACATCCATCGGGTCCATGGCTCCTCGTTGAGCCCACTTTGGGATGGTCAGTCGAGCATGAGTGAAACCCAGTTTCTGTAAAACCCAGTCAATGTTGACAGGGTCGATGTTCTTTCCTGCCCACGACATGAACCTTACTCGCGGTTCTAACTTCCATTCTTCGCTACGGAACTGACGAATGCGTTTTTGTTGGTCCACTTTGGGTGCCACTTCTCTGTCGTCCTTCTCTGGGGTGTCAGTGCGGGCAGGGCTGGGCGCACTACGTGGAAGAGAACCTAAAGAGATTGGAGGTAATAGCAACATGAGATTTTGGACCAGGAAATTCCATGGAAGTTATGTTATTCTTATTTGAGGACAGTTTTGCAAGTGTTCCTGGTTGCTTTAGCGAAGGGATCGGCTTGTCGTTGGTGGACAAACACACTGTTGGGCTATGTAATCCTGTCAGTTCTTTCCAGCGAGAGACCTCCCCACGTTGGCCATCTTGGAGTGGTCTGAGTTCTAGAATCACCATCAATTTTTACATAGACACCCTATAAGAGGACCACCCCTTTATGTCCGACAACGTTCACTGGTCCCTGTTCGACGAATCCTTGTCATTTATTACAACGACACTCTTTATAAAACGAACACGGCCCCTCCATAGGACAGACAGCTAGTCATATCAATATGCTCAAAAACATTTACTATACATTTACCTGACGATGATGTTTCGTTCTCCTTGACGTAAGACTTCACTACGTCATGCAGGAAGAACAACAATCCAACATCCATAGTGACACAAAGACTGTCTTCAAACGATGACGTCAGTGAACACTGTACGACGTGAGGACTGGGGCGAGTAGACATAGCACGTGACCCAACGGAATGTTTCTTCCTTGACCAGGTCGAGGCCAGGTAACCCATTGGCATGTCATGTTTCGTCTCGAGCTCCAATTCAAACTTTGGAAGACCAAATACAGGTTCCGAGTCGTGTTCGTAGCGGTAGCTGTTGGTTCTTGCCCTACCGCTGCCTTGAGAAGCCTTTTTGTTGGAGCTGTTGTAGGATTCGCTGCGTTTCGTGGGAGGCTCCTCTGAGGGATAGATGTCATCATCAACCTGAGTTGCGCACACGTAGGTCAGCCATTCCTGGACAGTACTGCCCATGGAGGGAGGGTTGCGTCTACCACGTGACACCTTACGGACTACAGCAACATGAGCTGAAAATTAAATGGGCGCCGTTAATAATTGAATTTATCAGAACTGCTGGTGTTGTGAAGAGAAAGCACAAAGAATTTAGGCAACAAAGGTGGAATAGTTGGTTATTGCGCGGTCTAAAGTAAGCCATTCCCAGTACGGCTTCCGTTATCCGGCATGGGTGCACCGTATACCCTCTGGAAGATCATATTTGGGCGAAGTAACCTTTTCCTAGTCATACAAATCTTTTCCTCCTCTTTTACAGCGCGATTTTGAGCGATTTTTAGAGCATGCGCACTAATTGGGGGACATTACTCTCTCTTATACACACTACCACAACATTCTAATATTCTATGCACACAACTCTCAGCTCACTAGCTACAGCGGCGGCCAAAAGTCTTCGTACACTTCCCTGCACAATGACCCCCTTTCCCCCTATTCAATGTTGGCTGGTTTGCCGTCGGGCGCTGGACTTCCAAAAGTTAACCAACATTGATTTGGGGGAGAGGGGGTGGTCGAACAATTTTTGGCCGCCGCTGTAGTTCGTTTTTACTGAGGGAGGAAAACCGGAGGACCCGGAGAAAACCCAAGCAAGAGAAAGAACGAACTGACAAACTCGAATCACATGATTATGAGGTACTCTGGAGTGGGACTTTTCTTTAGATGTGCAAATTATCATTAAGAGACCAGAATACTAAGAGAACGAAACTCGGTATTGATTCTGTGCGATGTTCGTGGCGGCTCAGGCTATTTTTAGTAACTTCGCTATCTCGCGCGCAAGGCTCTTAAACAATAGAATTTGAGTTTGTTTTTTTTAATTCTATTGTTTGAGAGCCTTGCGCGCGCGAGGGCAAAATTACTAAAAATAGCCTTAGTCACCGCGAACATCAAACAGACATCAATACTGAGTTTCGCTCTCTTAGTATTATGTCTCTTGTTATCATATCATTTACTCACTGAGTGAAGGAGAGAGGTTTCCTGGCAGGTCCTCGTCATCTTCACCATGGCCAAGCTTTATCATAAGTGTTTGGACAGCTCTGACCCTTCTAACATAGCAACTCTTTTCTTCAGCACGTACTCTGCAAACAAACTCTGTGTAGAGTTGTTTGAGGTTAAAGAGAACCCACGACTGTGCACGGAAGTTAACACCATGGAAACATGCGAGGGAGACGGTCTTGCCATGAAGTGCCAGGCTACCGCCCAGTACAACTCCACGATCAGGAATGGGGTTGTTGAGCATGCAAAGTTTTAGACCAGATACTGCGTTGAGTACTTTACTCCAGTGCTGGTATTTTAGACCTGAAATCAAGCGTTTTGTAGTTAGACCAGAGAAAAAGAGAATCTAAATTCACGGAATCAAGGCCATCCACGGGAACCCTGGGGTGTTATTCTGCCGCTCGTTTCTCGCTGATTTCATTCTACTAACAATTAATGAGAAATCTTTTGTTGAAGTTCATTCAAGATGGCTGCCGTGACGTCACATGCAACTATGCAATTAATAACTGAGTTCCATAAACTTGTCAGACAGCGAGAGAACGTTTACTATACAGAGGTAGAGGTTTCTCTCAACTGAAGAAAACATTGTATTACTAACCATCGTTGTCTGAGTCTTTTTCTTTGTTGTGTGGTACCGATAGCTGTTGCATTGCTAGGTTGGAGAGTATGGTCCCTGTGGTGAGAGGTGTTGGGTTGCGTAGAGTGGACAGGGCACGCAGACTGTTTCTGTGCTGCTGGGTGAAGAATTCTTGAATCTTAGCAATCATTTTAATCAGATCAGGTGTGGTTGAACGAGAGATCATTAATTTAAAGTCCTTCCAAGACATGTCGGCTTTGACGTAGATCTTGCATTGGGGAGTTTCTCTTTGGACGGGGCTTTCTTTCTCGATTTTGAACAAAGTATCTGAAATAGGACGAAATCAGATAGTTTAATACAATAACGGATAACGCTTATGAAAGCGGCAAATTTAAAGTAAACTAAACTTACGGAAGCACAATTAACAGAAATTTAAATATACTCCTTAATGCGTCCTAGCCTGCCCTTCAAGACACTGTGGCAAAATGTCAGTACCACGCGCATGCGTGCTTCCCCAATCCTTCTCGATGTTGCTCTCAATGAAAACATTCGGCAGTCTAACAAACAAAACTTTGCCAGCGAAACTCAAAACACAGAAGCAAAACGCAGTCCCCCTCCCAAAAAAAAAAAGATTAAGGACTTTGTAGTATATTCTAGTGCCTGCCTTTTACTTCCAGTACTTTTATGTTTTCTCCCGTGTTTAAAATTAATCTCAAATAATTAAATCTCAAATAATTAATTAATCTCAAAGAAAACAATTCTAAAAATATTGCTTGGGATTCCTGTGATAAAGACGCGGACGCGCGTTATAACGTGAAATCTCGCGCATGGGCAGTGGTTTTGCCCTGGTGTCACCCTTAAATAGTAATACACTACGGTCGGAAGGAAACAATGCCACAGGCGACAAGTAAAACAAAAATACATTGTTCAGAGTAATCCACATATTCTTTGTTTTTGTCGTTTTAAGAAATCGCGAGCTTCGTTCTAACAGTAGTAGATGACCCCCCTTAAAACCTTTCTTCCTGTAGGCAAACGTACTGGAGTCTCGACGTAGTTTAATGCAAAGTGCCCCAAGAGAGCTTATGATTAGGCAAACGTCCAGTTAACGTTGCTCTCGGCGTGTTTGCTAATGTAGTATTGTCAATTTTGTGAGATTTGCCTAACGGTTGTCCACTCACCTGTTGATGGACTATCCCCTGATTGAAGAATCCACTGGTCTTTTAAGTCAGCCTGTAATGCTGCGATATTCCCCATTAGGATACATGTACCCATGTAGTCTATTCTTGTTTCAGCATGGCCCAGCTTGATTTGAACCATGTGTTCTGGTTTACTGCCGCGTTCTTCGGTCCCGTTGGCTGTTGAAGATTAGTTGCTGAATTAGTGAATCTTTCGCCCTATTAGCTCGTTTTCTCATGAGGGGCAAAGACAAGCCACGACAAAGTGTACTTCATTCATTAAGCTTTACTTTCTTTTAGTCTTTTTAACTCGACGATCTTTCAGAGATTTGCTCCTTTTCGCGCTAAAACATCTCAAATTTGATTAATTTGTGAATTGATTTGAAAATTCTTCAAGCAAATGATAGAGGCACTAATTTTTCAGACGGTTCACCTTTTACAGCTTTATCAATGAATGATCAAATGGATGAAAGTTGATGTATATAGTATATAATCACAATGACTGATTAAGCATCAAAGATTTGATAGGTTTGCTTTGCAGTGAGGCTAACGCTGAAATTCAAATGCGCAAGAAAACTTGAGGAGAACGGCTATTGTATGGTTTTGAACAATTCTTTTCAAAGTTATGACAGTAAGGTCTCAGTAGTCAGTTCCCCAGCCTCGTTATATCGATCACGGAAGCGAGATGGGAGTAACTAATAAAACCAGGAGAGACGGAGGCACACGTGTCACGTGATATGACGTGATGCCTCGCACTGGGGCTATTTTTAGAACTGTTTGGAGACCCCTGGCCAATTGTAGGTGCTGAAATGTACTCATACAATCTACCTTTTGCGATAAAATCGTTCATCTCGATATGACCACCCACGATACCGCTACGTGATTCACACACAGCTTGTCTGACTTTGACTTTCGTCTTGAGGTGTCGACGACCAGTACTGGTCAGCGTCAAATGACCCTGAGCACGGAGATCACTCGTGCTCCACCTAGAAACGTGAATTCAAATTAGAGTCAAACAAGATAGTGTTGAGGTACAAGACTGAGAGTAGTAACAATCAGTTTACTCAATTGGTGTATGACTTATTCAATGATCGAATTGCTTTCTTAAACTTATTTCATGGAATGAGAGGTGGTTTTCTAACAGGCATTGCTATCACTTGTCAACTCCTTTCATATTTCACGAGGAAGACGTTGTCACCATCACATCTTCCCTAAGGCCTTAGAAGATAATCGTTCGAGTTCAACTTACAATCCATACTAATGTATTACAGTTACAAATCTCTCTCCAGTTTAAATAACCAGAAGTCAGATCACCGTCACCATCTTGCCCAAAACTCTGGTAGCTATTTGTTCGGGTTCCACTCATAATCTATACAACTGTATTCCAATTACCTTCCTTTACAAATTACCACCCTTAAATACCGTAAACTTACAGTGTTTGACCCATGACACTCCCCATGTTAGTATTGACATCCAGACGCGATAGGTTGACAGCAACAACAATGACAGTTTCCCACTTTGACTTGGACCCCGAGCTCGAGGAAGAAGAATGGCTTAGTGGTCCATCGACTTCGGTATCTGTGTCAGATGAACTGTGTACTACTGATTCCTGATGTGACTTGTCTTCCTTTTTATTGTCTTCGTATTCTATGGATAATAACACACTGGGTCAATGGATGTCACTTGTGTTTAGGCTTATATAAGCCGAAGTAGGGGCCCAATAACTTTGCGGGCCGGTGCGCGTTAATTTATGGGAAAAATTACGTGAGTAAACTTGCCTGTAAAATCATAGAAATTGAAAATAACGTGCGCTTCGAAAAACGCTTTAGCGGGAAAGTGAACGGGCCCGTATCAGGTCTTTCGAGACACGTATTTCAGGAGAACATAGTCAGGAGACCTGAGACTAAGTCTCAGGCTGAGTGTGCGCGCGTCCATGTAGAAGTCGTTGACAGCTGAATGTGACGTGTTACCCTGTATTTGGGCTATTTTTAGAACTCGTTCCAGTCTCCCTCTGGTGTTTCGAACGACTTCACGTCGCGCTGGTAGCAAATGTACGGTAAAATATTCAAAACCCCTCAGCTAGTGCAAGTGGGATGATGGTCGTAAACCAATTCTACAAATTGTCCAATTGAGGGCCAACACGTCATATCATGTGACACGCGTCTAAATTTCCTGGCCGAAGATATTCATCAAATACCTGAATAAGTTCGTCTTTTCATCTTGTGTGGAGTGGCTGGGGACAGAAGACCATATCGATTTCCTGTCATGGTCATGGACCGGAAGAGACTGGGAGAAGATGGAAGAAAGCTGAACAAACCAGCAGTCGTCTTGTTCACTACAACGAGAACTTACAGTCAGCAAAACAAATTCGCACTGATACAGGATATTTAGGATACGTCCCTCTAAGAGGGAAACCTTTTTTTTGCTATGGTTCAGTGAGGCCTTTTGTCAACGTAAAGACCGTAAAACTGTAACGCAAACTGTAATGCAAACTTTAACGTAAACTGTAACGTAAACCGTTACATAAACTGTTACATAAACTGTTACGTAAACTGTTACGCAAACTGTAACGTAATCGTAAACTGCAACGTAAACTATAACGTAAAGTATAGCGCAAACTGTAACGTCAACTGTAACGTAAACTATAACATAAAATGTAACGTAAACTGTAACATAAACTGTAACGTACACTGTAGATCGCAGCGAAAGTAGAGAAAAAAGACGCGTTTTCAAATTTATATGGATTAATATGGACGTAGAATTCGAGGTGATAACAGATCTTCACCTGATTTATGCCTTGCAGGTGTTTTGGGAGGTGTCAAGGTGCTTGTCATGTGTTTTTCATCCTCTGACATGGATCTACTCAGGATTGGACGTCCTTGTTGCGTTCTTGGCGTTTGCACCTCTGGCATGATTGGAGATGATCTGCAAAATAGCAGCCATGGTGTTGGGGTAATTCACAGTGTTTGTGAAATGTTAAAAAGCCAAAACGTTAACATCAAATCTTTTATTCCGAAACCAAACGTTTTCACACAGATTATTCCAAACATTTTTAAAATGAAACGAGAGATACATTGCAAGCCCAGCAGTGCAAGTGCTCCGGCGCCACCACCCAGGAGGTAAGTCCTACCACCACCACCACCACCACCACCACCACCATCATCATCATTTTTATCACATAATTAACATAGACCATTTCTGATATCATATAATTCTTTTACAATTTGTGAGAAACCAAAGTTGTATTAAACAAAGAAAAAAAACCACGAATTTTTACCTTCGTTTCTCCTCCATTGTGACAGACTTGACGACCTGAGGCGTCTGAAACGGTACGTTGGGAGGCACCTTAACAGATTTCGCTGCATATGAGCCTTCTTTGCCAAGGAACAGCCTGCTGACAAGTCGTCTTTTGTACCACGCCTTGGGAAAGTCTAAAATTTCATTGAGTCGACGCATGTCGTAGGTGAACGCCGCTGACCCAACATCGCATATTCCTAAAATAAAATATACGAGGAAAGTTTAAAAATATTGATACGGTTATTCAACTACAAAATTCGAAAACAATGAAGATAAAAATGGAGAAAAAGAAAGGAGACGAGATCTTATTCATCCATCCGTTTATAGATCCCATCTACACATCCATTCAAGCCGGCTATTCCTTCATGGCTAATAACTAAACAATTACAGTGAAGAATAACAGCTGAAATTTCATGAACCGTACCTGACACTTTAACAACTGTGGACGAGGTAGTACCAGGTGAAGACGACAGACCACTTTCTTGACTATCGCAAACTCTCCGTCTTGACAAGTTGAATTTAATAAACTCGACGTCCAAGCTCAAGGAGTCCTTTTTGCCTGAAATGGGTTGAGGAGGAATGAAGCGAAATCGAGGTCGGTTCTCCTCTCTAACAGTCTCAGGTGCGCTGGTGGTTCTACTCACTGCTGTGTGCTCCTTTCCATATGGGTGGAAGATACAGAACGAGAAGCTGGACAAACAGATTGTAAAACTAATCCCACCACTGTCAAAAGTTTGACTTGGTTTGCCATCTGGTTTATACGGAGTTGGTTCTCCTTGTAGGAACGCTACAGGGGTCTTATTGGAGCTGGACTTGGAGGAGAACACGACGTCTAAGGCAGGGAGACGCAGCATGCACTCAACTTTGGATACGGGCTGACAACTCAGGCGGATGTCGGACGGCTGCACTCGGAATACTACCACCACATCCACAGGGAATGAGGATGATTCTGACATGGACGAAGACACTATGGAGCCGCCTGCTTCACCTTCTGGATCACTACCATTATCTGATACTGATCCACCAGCGTCAACCGCTTCTTCTTCACTAGGGACAATTATAGGCTCAAGAGCTCGTTCCAAGAAGTCAATCAAAGATGGTTTGAGGACCATTTCCTGAGGCAGTGACTGGAACAACAACGAGATATACAACCCAGCTTTTTTGAATATCTTTAAGTTTGCAGAAGATCCCTGTGACGGCACTTCTAAGTTTGACTGGTCGGCTGATTTTGCCATGAGGGTGACACCGCTTCCATCTTGGGTGGAAGAGGTCGAGCTATTTCCCGATTCGCCTTCAAAGCTAGAGGAATAGTTGACACGAACGTCTACACCAGGTAGAAGGATAACAGTGTCCTGTTGTGAATTTCCGTCCTGACTGTTTGCTTTATATCGACGGGCTCCAGCGGAGTAACCAGGCGAATAGGTTTTTGATCTGGGAGGATCAACGTTGAACAGACGATTTGCTAAAGGCCTACAAAAATATTATTGAGTAGGTATGACTATATAATTATGAGCAAGCCATAATCTGCCTGCCTGCCTGCCTGCCTGCCTGCCTGAGATCTCAAGCTCGTTGTCAAATGCAAAGTCTTCATTCTAAGATTAAGAGAATCTACTGTTTACCTAACGAACTTTACACCTACCTTATATCACTACCCTCATCATTCCCGTCTTCACTGGGAGAATGAAGCACGCATTTCCCGCTGTCAATATTCACAATCACATCCAACTCGAAGTCCAAATTTTGCTGAGACAAGAGATTGGTTTTCTGGCTGGCTGAGTTCTGCTCATTCAACTCAGTTGCACTTGTACTGAATGTCACTTTATGATGGCCAGGTTGGGTCCAAGATTGCTTGTTATCGGGTGTGCTACAAAATGGTGACGCCCTTCCTTCGTCTAACATATCCTCCCTACTCCATGTTAGCGTCGATGTTGACTCTTTGTTAGCATGCGCGTGGCTTGTAGTTGATATCACTGGAATATCAGAACTATTCAAATGATCCCTGGATTTTCTTTTGGAGGGTAAGCTAGTGTACTCATAATCTGAGTCGTATTCTTCAGCAATTTGCTTGCGTAGTCTGGAGCGTGTCTTGGACGATCTTTGACGTTCTGACATTGCTTTCTTTGGAGGTGTAGCGGCTTTCTGTGTGTTAAGATGGTAAGGATGTGTTTGACGACTACGAGAATGCCTTCTGATTTTCTTTTTCACTCCCTTACGGAACTCATTAAAGACTGCATTCTCCAATTCCTGTAAAGTTCTCGTTTCTTTTTCCAGCACCGATTGGCTTATATCAGTCCGTCTCCTAGTAACGAAACGTTAAGAAATGAGTTTCAATGTATCAAAATGCACGTGAAGCCTACACTCCTCACTAGCAACATAACAAAACCGAATTAAGTTAACTGCAATATACGCCGGTTAATTCAGTAGCATACTGACCACGCCTCACTGGACCTTCATTGCTTACATACTGGGAGGTCAGAATGTCTTAAACGAATATCAAGACAGTCAGGCTTCTGTTTGTATAAATTAAAACAAAACTGGAAACATGACACTGTAGTATATGAAACGAGCAAAACAACAACGACAACGACTTTGAAAACAACGACGACTTTGACAACGCGGATAACAACGACGACGACGACGACAACATCAACAACATTAAGAACATTAACTCATAGGAAAGTACCTCAGTTCGTTGACCTTACGGGCTTGTTCCCACATCTCTCTTTCCACACTTCTTTTCCTCGGTTTTGTACTTGAAGCAGGTTTACTGTCCACTTCATCGATACTATCATGATGTTCCTTAGAGGTCTCTTTCTCTGGTACATCAGCTACCGAGTCCAGATTTGCAATGTCCGTTTCCCCAGCGAAGGCTGTCAAAGTATTACCAAGTAATGACAGCCACTTACCGATGTTGATATCAGTCAAGACTTCCACTCCACACATTTGCCATCGAATGGACATGACCCACTTTCCAGTTTTGACCATTTCTAATGAAGATAAAAGGTTCCTTAACTTGCTCAGCTGGTGTTTCGATAGACACGGGTGAAAAACGCACTGCGCATGCTCGAAAATTCGGCGGGAATTCGTCGACGCGTTCGTGTTTTCGTTCGTCTTTACAAATAAAAGTACCGTCGATTCAATGCAACTGTTGTGTATTATGCGAATTTCTCGTGTATTTTTGTCCAGGGAAAGAGAACTAAAGCAACGTTTTAGTAAAAAAATTAATAACTTTTCACGGACAGCCTTAACTTTCAAGGTTTACTAAACCTCCAATGGTTTTGTTTAAACTTCCGAGTATGCGCAATGCATTTTTCACCCGTGTCGTTTCGATGCACGTATATAATATTTTGGCTAGAACAACAAACAGTATTTGGCTTACCTGGTTCGATTGGGTATCGATTTGTCCTCGAGCAGAGTTCGTAGGTACCTTCGGACACCACACCTGTAACACGCATGCATAGAAATTACTCCGAAATAATAAGCACGAAACAACGCCTTGAAATTTCGCCAAATAAAATATTAAAGGTGTGTAGTTTTTGTTGGTAGAAGTGTTGGTAATAATGAGGGTGTTGTCAGTTTATATTGATGATGGTAGTGGTGTAGTTTGTTTCAGTGGTAATCGAGGCAGTGGTGGTTATGTAGTGGACGTTGTCTTGATGGCCGTAGTGATGATAGTGATGTTAATAGGCAGTGGTAGCAAAGGTGTAACATGTTGTTGTTAGTGGTGGAAGTTGTTGTTAAGATGCATCTACATGAGTAAGATTCCTTAACAATTTTTCCTTGCCACAAGTATTTCTTGGTAAGGAAAACTTGCTTGTGTAGATGGCAAAAAAATGTTATTTTCCTAGTCAAGTTTCCTTGTTGCAAAACTAGCGTGCCAGTTTTTCCCTTCAGTATCAAGGGAACTTGTCAAGGCAAAGATTTGCTCCTGTAGATGGACTACAAGGAACACTTGACATAAGAAAACTTATCTTGTTTATCGTCTACACTCAAGCAAATTTTCCTTGACAAGGACAACGTACCAAGGAAAATTTGTTGACTCGTTTACCAACACAAGTAAGAAAATTTGTCAAAGAAACTTGTGAAGGAAAACTTCTTCCTTTACATGCGACTTTAGTGAGAAGAGTAAGTAAGATAAGTTATTATTAGCTTTCCTTGTGGTAAAGGTCACAGCGCACTTGTAAGAATACCTTCATATTTACTGACCCAATCCTTCACAACTTACATGTATTCATGAGACGTGAATTCAGGTCTGGTCTCCAGTCTGATGCGTCCATATCAAACTTATCAGCAAACCAGAGGCAAAACTTATTGAACTTTCCTCGACTGACGAACGACGCACTGGAGCAACAGGATAACATCATCTCATCAACCGACAGAATCAATGCAGACCCTTGATCAACATCTGTTGTTTAACAAAAAAAAATGTTATCAACTAATTAAAATTAAATTAATTAACTAAAAAGAATTAATGCTTTAACATTTAACTTCCAAAGTTCATAAACGCCAAAGGTCCATGAGGAAGAAGGAAAATACTGTTGGATGTAGAATGGCGGCTGTTTGTGAGGATTTTGAGGGTATTTTAAGTACGACTCTCACCAGTTTGCTTTGAGTAAATCCCTGGTACAGCTGGTTGGTTTGTAGACAGTAGTGGTACACATATCCCAAGCCTGTCCACAGTCAGCTGTAGGAATAAAGAACCTGACAGCTGAGCAGCATGTGTTCTGGCTGGAAGCTTCTCTAGTAACGCTTGTGTAGCTGTATGCACCTGAAAGACCAAAATAACTAATTTATACCACGAATTCCAGTTTTTGAGATTTGTTGAAACTTTTGTCAAATGCGCCATATTTTCCGCCTTGAAAATTATAATTAAATAATAGTACGCCCTAACAGTAATGCGTAGAGCTGCCTACCTCCGCATGAAGGGCCATCTTTTGCTGGTTCCAGTGGTCATAAGCATTCTTGTAGTTGAGATATACCAGGACAGCTACAAATGAGAATCAGGTAAAACAATCAGACCAATTTGTACACAAAGTAGACTGAATCCCGCCGCACACGTTGAGAAACTGCGTGAGGAAACTGCCACGGGAGGCACTAAGCTCAGACGATTTCTCGCCGCAGACATTACATCTTTGGCTACGCGAAGTCAGAAATAGAGCAGATAAAAGCGCACACACACTGAGAAAAGTGCCTCGCGTGGCAGTTTCCTTCTCAACGTGGGCGACGGGCTTGAACCTCGAGTGTTGCACAACCACAAACAGTATATGTCAAGCGAAACTGATGTAGCAGGCGTTTGTGTATAGCCGAGTTTCTTGGCTAATGAGAGATATCTAGCATGAGAAGTGCCTAGTGGGACTAACTCACCTTTATCGAAGGCCATCTGTTGCGCGTATACCTTGGGCTGGGTGAGAGTAATTAGGAACGTCTCCTTGTCTTCTGTACCATGTGTACTGCTGACGTCCTGATGAAGAAGAATATGAAGACCATCATCATCATCATCACACCACCAACAATATCATAACTTTATCGTTATCTTTATGCTGCCATTGTCATAGCTTACGACCCTTATTTGCGTCATATAGTCATCATCATCATCATCATCATCATCATCATCATCATTACCAGCGAACCAACCACTTTTTCCAACAAACAATTTTCCTTCATCATCACCATCAACCACATATCCACATACCGCTTTATAAAGTAAACTTAGTAACTCTTTTCTTTATACTCGGATTTCAGAGTAGCAAATACTGCTAATATCTCCGAGACTCATTCCCACTCGCTACCACTGCATTCGATATACTTTACATACAATACTCAAACTCACATTTTGATTTTTGCTGACATGGGAGAGAACAACACATCAAACCAACTCAACTCACATATGATCCAGTGTCCGAGCCGGGACTCGAGCCCGGACCACAGCGGTGAGAGGCGAGTGGCTTAACCAACTACGTTATCCAACCCATGCCACCCACTCATGTAAAACTCACCTGAAATGAATTCCTTACACCAATAGTAGTTTTAAAGTAGGCCATCTGTACATAGTCCAGTTCGTTATCAATCATTCGACTCTAAAGAATGAAAGAAAATGGAAATGACTTTTATTCCCACATCATATCAAATAGAGCAAATAGACGTACCTTGATAAATTGTCCTAAAGAGAGATTAACATCGACCTGTGCTTTTCCAAACAGCTTCACAAAACTGCCACCTGTCGAGAAAATACAGTTGTTTGGTTGAGATTCATTGAGAAGCCATATCATCCCTCGTTGTCCTGCTTTTTTAAATAATTCTTCGTTGAAGTATCAAAATGAACTCAGTGTTCAATGATATTGATCCAATTGTCTACACAAGCAAAGCTAAGGCGCTGGATCGACAACGATGGATATTGTATTCAATAACAAGAGAGTCCCAGAGACCCTCCACAGAACTAAAAAACGACCTACTTCTTTTAAGTTTTCCTGGTTCTTCAGGGGAAGGAATGGCATTGGAGACCTCTAGTGAGATAACTCCAGTATCCAGACGTACGGCTGTGGCAGCAGGAGTTGTTGCTGTGATTTGAATTCCCTAAAACACAGAGAAATACCACACTAAAGATTGATAAAGATACTAAAAAGAGGGCAGTGACAATCGTAACCCAGCACCAGCCACGTTGACCATACATTTCTAATTCGTACTCCCACAACGACAAGGGAAAGAAAATTTGAGTAAAAAGCAGAACCTTGTCGACGTATATTGGCTTACTCTTCAATTTACATTTTATATTCTTATAAGACCGAAAATACAATTACATTGATTCACCTTCAATGTAAGCCCAAACGAATACGAGAAAGGTGCTTCTTTATGTTTGGAAGAGTCGACGCTTTCAGATGAAACTGTGCGCCAAAGTGGAACAGGTTGGCTTTCTCCAGAAACTCGCTGGATGACATCATTGACTTCCTGAAATGAAAGGAAACCTAGCGGTTTATTTCTGTACTTTACGCAAGAAATAAGGGCTGTTGAGTATTGCTCTCTCCCTCTCTTTCTATTCTCGGTAAAACACGTGGCCAGATTATTTCTACGAGCCCTTATTTCTACGATGTTAATGACCTAAAAACTACTATTTTAACTTCATTCTTAACCGTGTGGATTATATATCGAGTTGTGGGGACCACTCATGGAAAGATGAGGCAGAGATACGTCAACAGCTTTCCCCCTTTCTACAGCCGCACCTCCCCTAACTCGAGATTGAATCTAGGAAGAAATGCAGATTACAAATCCTGGAAAGTAGTTTGGACTTTCAGTTAACTTTAGTCACGTGAAATATAAAAATCAAGAATACCTTCATGAAGCTCTTTTGTACAAAAACTAAGTGGTTCAGCAAATCAGTCGTAAGGCAATGTTGGAACGATCCAATCTCAGCACTGACGTACAGGTGGCCTCTTTGGCCTCTCTGGTGATAGCCTGGTCTTGAACGCGTCATTTTGGTCAAGAATTCACCCGATACCTTGACTTGGGGCAAGTCTACCATGGCAGAGGAAGGTACATTGGATTCAAATGTCTGTACCTGTTCAAAACAAGGAATTGAAGTAGTGAGAGATGAAAGGAGAGCAGAGCAGAGCAGAACAGAGCAGACGAGGCAAGAGGAGAGGAGAGCAAGCAGAGCAGAGCAGAGCAGAGCAGAGCAGAGCAGAGCAGAGCAGAGCAGAGCAGAGCAGAGCAGAGCAGAGCAGAGCAGAGCAGAGCAGACGAGATGAGACGAGAGGAAATGAGAGGAGAGGACGAGAGGAAATGAGAGGAGAGGGCAAGACAGGACAGGGCAGGACAGGAAAGGGTACCTTTGATGAAAACATAAGACTGTGCGATGGCATTGTAGCCTTGAACTTGCTACACGCTCCAGTGTTCATGGTCGCAGAAATTCTTCCAATCTACAAGGTAGAGAAAAAGTGGATTCCTCAGTTTTAAATTCTAGAAGTATTCGCCATCATTCAATTTTTTTCAAACCTTATAGCCAGCTCGTAGTGAAGGAAGCAGTGAAGCACTGAGACACAATCCCTTGAGAACAACTTCACACTTGACAGGTATAATGCCAGGTCGTCCACCATCAATACTATCAGCAAACGTTTTAATACCAGTAGGTGATCCTACCAAATGTTGTTTCACGAACTCTGCAGGTACCCCAGACAGTCTTTTTTTGTAGCTAGGAGGAGGGGTATCAGAAACGCCCATTGACCTGTCGTGAAAAGTTAACATTGAGATACTAGTGTACCGTAAGTTCGCCGTTGATGAAAATGCAACTATATTCAGAAACGTTAGATTATATATTCGTATTCTTTAATTGTTGGAGAGACTTTCAGGTCGAAGCAGATGTAACACTAATGCATTAACGTTATTTAAATGGTAATTGTCAGTCGTCAATTATCCAGATAAGCTTGCTGTAAATAACAGAAATAAAACGAGGAAAAACAAAGCAAAACACAGCAACAACGACAATAACAGCACACTTCAATAAAAGAAACAAAGACGAAGACCTAAAAATGACGAGGGATGAAAATTAGTCTCATTTTGGATTCCGTACGCACCAGTTTCACGTCCGGCTTATTTTGTGTGCAAGTCATAGATTAAGTTACTATTTGCCCACCTTATAACAGCTCTCTGGTTCTGTATATCTGTTATATGTTTAGATAACGTCCGTGAGCTTCGTGTCATCATGGTATGCAGTGCTACAGGATGCTGGGGGATTTCAACATCAATAATACCAACAGTAACCAAGGCAACGTTCTTGTCGTGATCAACACGTGACTTGTACGAGTAAACAGCATGAGAACGAGACAGATGGACACTTACTACCATGCTATCAAAACAAAACACATAAGGGTAATAAGAAATTGTATGTAGCTTTTACTACTTTTTCTCTGGTTATTTTTCCTTTTGTCTTCTTTTCGTTCCTTGCCTGTTTCTTTCTCCTTCCTTAGAGCAGATTTCGTATGAGTGTGAAACGGACCGCGCCGTGCCATGGCCGTGTTAGTGCCGTGTTGTCTATAAAAACATTCAAAATCCTGCCGTAGCCGTGACCGTTTCACAATCAAATGAAAACTGCTCTATTTTATTGGGACTTTCTTCTTATCTTTTCCCTTTCTCACTTTATATCTATCTTTCTCCTTTCGTTCTTTTTCACTTAAAATTATAGATCAATGTCATTGTTGATGTTTTTTTTACCCGTGATTTTGCTTGACTTTCTCCAATAACACACCATTGACATTACCAATATGAAGAGACACCGATCCCGAGTGATGGTCTAGAAGGATTTGAAAATATTTACAGTTATATGGTAGCACGCTTATCAGACAGATACTTAGACAACTTTTCTTGAAGATTCAGTGTTCGTATTCAATGGCCGGGCTTAGCTATGAATTTATATACTCTTATAAGCTTTTGTGTACATGGTTTAATTTGATGTCAGATTCCTAGACTGTAGAGAGATCGACACGGGATCCTCTATATTCAACATTTGAGTTTGCAAGGGGTTATCGAACTGGTTGAACAAGAACATCCCAAGCTAACCTGTTTCACTGATGTCCTTTTCTTCAGTTTTCGTGAGAGCTAAACCAACGTCTTTAATTTCGGTTTCTAGACGTAGATTCCCAATAGACGCTAGTAGGCGTGCCCTGGGTAGGGTCACCAGGCCCACTATGGAATAGGTCTCTATTGATGGGCGTTGGTCATCTGCACGGTGAAGGTGACTAGTTGTCGGTCCATCTTCGATATCGATTTTAACCTCCTTCACTCGCATAGGTGATTCAACTATGATTTTATTAAATGACAGAAGGTAAGGCTATCATTAAATCTGCATTTTGATATAAGGCTTATTTATGGGCAAGAGATAAATACAAATTTGGTGTAACTTTTCTGTAGGGGTAGTGATATTTGATTGAGAAAGTGAAAACCATGGTCCATGGTCCATTAATGAACATGACAGCAGTAATACATAGTGTTAAAAGCACGTTGATGACATTAATAATCTCTAATACAGTTTAATAACTCACCACGCCCAGCACCTGTGCTTCCCAATTTTTTCAGGTTGGGTTTTGTTTTAGGTTCACGTGGTAAAGACGAATACAAGTCCAAGACTTGATACATTGTCTTCCAACATTTTACAGACGACGGAGAAACTCCATGTATTTTAGTTTGTCCAAAAATGTTAGTGAACAATGGTGCATGGCCGTCCACTCTGTCTGCTTCCATTTCTTGTTGCTGTAAATTAATCATGTTAAAACGTTTTTAGATATTAAACTAAGGTTCTATTCGTGCGTTTTCGTTTGAACGCATACTTTTCGTTGCGTTTTGGCCTTCGGTCAACATTGAAAATGTTTTCTTTTCTTTTCTTTTCTTTTTTTTTTGTTGGGGGGGGGGGGGGGGGGGGGGGAGGGAGGGGGGATCTTAGGTGTGAAAACGGAGAAAAGTATGCATTTTCAAATGGAGAGAGAATATTTTAGGAACCTTGACCAAAACGACGTTTTTCTTATGCGTGAAAATACAACAACGAAGAAAACAAAATGCATTAGCTAGTGTGGACGTACATAATTCCAGACAGTAGTATACAAATGAGAGTTCTGGGCCCGGTGCGAGCCGGTGCGCGCGGTGCAAGGGGGGAGTCACGCCCCCGATAGAGGGAATGTCACGCCGGTGCCAGGGGAGTCACATGACTAAAAGGACAGGTACCGAACACGTGACAGCACGTCATAATTTGATAAAATGTACATAAGCGTAAGAAGAAAGGTCATGTACTTTCTTTCATGATGGAGTTAAGAAGTGGTCGTGTTCTTAACGGAAAAAATGTGTCAAGCGATGAGATCATCCAAGAATGCAAGATTTTTTTCAAATTCTTGTTTTATGAATTTAGTGAGAATTTTGCCTGCAAAGTTTGGATTGATGACATTGAAAGAACCACAGGAAAGAAAACCACCATCCTTGAACTGTTACAATGGGAGAAAGACAAGGCGTTTTGGGTAGGAAGCTTCAACCGAGTTTTACGCCTCATGAGAAACGAACTACCCTTATCGTCACTCCTAGCTGCCTTTGAGTACTTCATGAAGTACGAGTTGAATCTTCACCAGAAGAATTGTCATTGGTTTAAGATCAAATCAACCCTAAGACACTACCTTCACGAACTTTACAACAATATACACTGTGTACAAATGATTCAAGTAATGCAGGAAGTTCAAGTTATCAAGACTCACAACTCCCCATTGCCTGAACGAAAACGCTACCTCCAAAAATTGGCAAGTCTTTTGGCGTCATTCAACCTCAACCCTTTCTACACCAACCCTCCTAATTACCGTATATCCTGGGAAAACAGTTTTCGCTATGCGCAATCACAGTGTTGCTTCATTTCTGGGGCTGATGGTGAGAAGACCGTCATCATACTACCTACAACGACATGTTATTTCTCCATGTATACAGGGGAAAGGACTCACGTCTACCATTACAAGATTCTCAATACCGGAGAAACATTCACCAGTCCCGAAAGTGGTATTCGAAAAGCTTTCCTACTGCACAAGAGATGTTGTGAACAGAACATTTAATCTGTCCAATCTCTCAATACAACGATTACTGGACATCATTGTTTGAAGTGAACCGGTGCTACCATGAAACAAAAGAAATTCTTGAAATACTTGACGGTTTATAAAAGATGCCTCACAGCCCAAAACCTATCAAATGATCTTTAGCATTGTACTACTCGTCTACTGTTGGTTACGCGATTATTACGAAGGACCCCTTTGGACTATCCACGAAAGGATCCAGTTTGAAGATGCAAAACACCTCTCTGGAAGGAAACAAGGTGGTCATGACCGTGACTGACGAAGTAGAAGCAGTCGGACGGGTTAAAGTTCGTTTGGTACTTTCATTCCTATACGGAGAAATTTGTATGAGAAAAGTGTATGAAAGATTTCAATGTGAAGGATGTACAGAAAACTGGCCCAGCCAAAAAGATCACGAATGTTGCTTACGTAGTGAGGGAGAAATCTTCGAGAGCTTCTACGACAGTGTAAAAACTGAGATTGATCTTAACATGTTCCACAACCTTTGTGAGCAGTTTACCAAGCTGGCTGGCATCCCCATGACAACAGCATGGGATGCATTCATCAGCAGTCTACCAAGGATGTCTGCTCGTTCAGTGTTCTTCTTCTGGAAAGACTTGAGGCATACGTGCAATCACAAAGAAGAAATCATTGTAGACTTTGTAAACATGATGTGTAATGTACTGAACGGTAAAGCATGGGACCCCAAACCTTATCTGATATTCAAATCGATTATGATGGATGAATAAAACAGACGTTGTTGTACACATTGCTTTAGTCTTGTCTTTGATTTCAAGGGGTAAAGTCATGGGTTGTGGGTGTTTGGGAACCCTCCCTAATCTAAAATTTGAAAACATCTTTCGAAAAATACGTTGTGTTCTAGCCTGCTGTGGAGGAAAAGTAGTGATACAGAACTCTCAAATTGATGGAGACACTCCTGGAGAAACTGTATTACAACGTAAACCAAGGAGGGAGTCTCGGAAGCCTCGATGCCCTTTTCCATGCTGCTAAGAAGAAAAACAAAAAGATAACGAGAAAACAAGTGCGAGAATGGTTGAAAGCCCAACGTGTGTATTCCCTCCACCGACCGGTGCGAAAACATTTCCGGAGAAACCGTGTGATGGTCGGATCCATAGACTCTGTTTGGGAATTGGATTTAATTGACCTTCAGTCTCTCAAGAAATACAACAGTAACTATCGTTACATCGTTACTTGTATTGACGTGCTGTCCAAACACGCTTGGGTCGTCCCACTTAAAGACAAGACCGGCCCCACTCTGGTTCGGGCGTTTAAGCAAATCTTAAAAGAGTCGGGTCGCAAACCACAGAAAATCCACACCGATCGCGGAAGTGAATTTACGAATAAAGTTTTCCAAGCGTTTTTGAAAGAAAAAAACATTCAATCGTACCACACATTCAACGACACCAAAGCTAGCATTGTAGAACGCTTTAATCGAACGCTAAAACAACGCATGTACCGGTATTTCACATGGAAAGGCACTATGAAGTATTTGGACGTATTACCCGAACTGCTCGAGTCTTACAATCAATCATATCATCGAAGTATCAAAAGAGCTCCAGCTACGGTCAACAAAAGGAACGAAAAAGACACGTGGATCACATTGTATGGAGATCAGCCAACGAAAAAAGGGTACGCCTTTAAAGTAGGAGATCAAGTCCGCATCTCAAAGTCCAAAGGATTGTTTGAAAAGGGCTATTTGCCCAACTGGAGTGAAGAGATTTTCACCATCTCTAAACGTATTCCTCGAAATCCGGTAGTCTACAGGTTAAAAGAATACGACGGTGACGAGTTGGAAGGAACGTTTTACGAAGAAGAATTGCAACCCGTTCAGACAAAAGGAGAAGAAGAAGTGTACAAGATAGAAAAATTTTTGAAACAACGAAAACGGGGAAAGAAAATTGAATATTTTGTAAAATGGTTAGGTTACCCAGAAAAGTACAATAGTTGGATCTTAAAAAGTGACATTGAATAAAATTGTTAAACCTATATAAAAGTCTGGAAATCTACTGTCAGTCTTCATTTCTTTGATGCACGATAAAATATAGTCTTTATAACCAACGACACGAGAGAGAAATAATCATATTTCAAGACGTAGGCAACGCGTCAACATTACATTTGAGACGCTCACATTGTAGTAAAAATGAGAGGTGGTGAAATGGTCGTTTTCCACGGTGCTCCCTTTCAAAGAGGGTACGGCATCGGCTCCTTTTTTCAATCATTAGCAAGAAAGGCCCTTCCCTTTTTACAAAAAGGAGCACAGACTCTCGGACGAGCCGCACTTAATACGGGTGTGAATATTGCCCAAGATGTCATGGCGGGAAATCCCTTTAAAGACTCAGCACGCACACGATTACAGCAGACGGCAAAAACCTTGAAAGAACAGGCCTTAAAGCAGATAACGTCTCAAAGGGGAAGCGGGAAAAAACCTTTAAAACGCAAGTCGTCGCAATCGAAAGTCAGTTCATCACAGGCCTCCAAGGTGAAAAGAGCTAGGACGACTGCTCAAAGAAAGTCAACAAAGAAATCTCAGAGAAAACGCAAATTTCCTCAGATACAAGGTCAAGTCAAAAAGTCGAAAGTTACTCATTTTAAAGATCTTTGGGACAAAAAGTAAAACATGGCTTTCGTTCACCCTCACTCGACACCTTGTACCAAAAGTGAAGCAGATTTATTTACAGTACCTTCTACTCAGATTGCTGTAGACAAAGGACAGTGGATTGACCATCGACCAATTTCTGCTCTGTCTTCATCATCCCCCATTGAATTTTCCGTTAAAGGAACAGAGAATTACTTGGATTTAGCCAAGACCATGCTGTTCGTTCGTCTAAAAATCACCAAAGCCAATGGAACAAACCTTGACAGTGGGGAAAAAACTGCCCCCGTGAACCTACTGTTACAGAGCTTGTTTAAGCAGGTGGATGTGTATCTCAATGGAATCTTAATCACCCAATCCACTGGTACTTACAGTTATAAAAGTATGTTGGAAACTCTACTAAACTATGGTTCAGCTGCCAAAAAATCCCACCTCACCGGAAGTCTGTACTACAAAGATACTGCAGGTGCAATGGATGAGACGGACTGCACAGGAGGTGGAGCTAATGCTGGACTCAAATCCCGCTATAGTTTTACCCAAGAAAGTAATATCATAGACTTGTTTGGACCTCTTCACTGTGACATACTATTCTGTGAACGACTTCTGCTAAATCACGTGGATGTAACGTTCAAATTAACTCCTAATACACCTGCGTTCGCATTGATGTCTGGTGAAACTACTCCAAATTTCAAAATTGTCATCCAATCTGCCGTTCTGAAAGTACGCTCAGTCAAAGTGAGCCCCACACTACAACTGCACCATTTGAATGAACTCAAAAAGGGAGAGAATGCCAAGTACCCCATGCGCAGAGTGGACTGCAAGACGTACACAATCCCTAGAGGCGATCCGTCCCTGTTTAAAGATGATTTGTTCAATGGACTGGTTCCCAAAAGAGTAGTTATTGGGATGGTTGACTCTGACGCCTTCAATGGCAGCTACACCAAGAATCCATACAATTTCAAACTGTATAAGGCTAATTCCATTAAACTCACTGTGGATGGAGAGTTGATCCCCTTTCAAATCCTCACTCTGAAACTAGCGAGTGCTAGCGAAACAAACTTCATGGAGGCGTATCAGACCTTGTTCTCCGGAACCGGAAGACTGTTTGCAGACTCAGGCATTGATATCAGTAGAGCTGATTACAACCAAGGGTACTCCCTCATGGCCTTTGATTTAACTCCAGACCTTTGTAGTACATCTGATCATTTCAACCAGAAACTGAAGGGGAACGTATCTCTGGAAATACAGTTCAACAGTGGTTTGACTAACACTGTCAATTTGATTGTATTTGGGGAATTTGAATCCATTGTAGAAATTGACTATTCAAGGCACGTCACTTTTGATTACACAGCATGAACACCCACCAGCTGAAAGAAGTTCTTAGGAATGACCCCATAACACAAGCTAAGTTTTGTGGGGTGTTTGCTGAAAACGACCTACCAAAGAAACTAGACGTCTATCCGTGTGGTTTCATCGCCAATACGGACCCTAAAGATCAACCAGGGCGACACTGGGTGGCGTTTTACTTTCCATCAGAACAAGAAGGGGAATTTTTTGATAGTTATGGACAGCCGCCTGAATTTTACAGCCCTCACTTTGTCAAGTTTCTGAACCAAAACTGTCGACAATGGACTTTTAATAAAAAAGAACTTCAAAATACATTGACTGCGGTCTGTGGAGAATATTGTGTGTTTTATTTACTACACCGTGCACGCGGTTTTAGCATGAGTCATGTAGTGAACTGTTTTACATCAGATAAGATGAAAAACGACCGAAAGGTCTATCAATTTGTAATGAGATTATTGACACAATAAACAACACTTGAAATTAGCTAATGAATTAAGTCTTTAATTCAAAACAAAGTTTACAACATCAATCATAGGGTGAAACCCATTCTAAACCTCTTTTTCCCTGAGGAGCAACTCTCGTCCTCCTTCTCTGTAAGTTGGGAGAAATGGGTCGTTTTCTAGGACGAGTGGGCGGAGTTGGAAACAACGACGGCGAACCACTTGTAGGTGTGGAAGGAAGAATTCTTGGTCTGCTCTTGAAAGTGGACAACATTTTTCTTCGCTCTTCATTCCGCACGAAATCCTCAGGGGTGTTCAATTTTGCCAAAACTTTGGTAAATTCATCTCTTCCGGTGGGAGAAAACCCTTTACGAGTCCTCAGAGCATCATTCACGAGATCAGTGATACTCGACCCATGAATTGGTTTCCCCTCCAAAGACACCACACCCTTGTCATCCCATTGGACGCTTTCAGGAGATCTTTTCATCCATTGTAGCAATCCTTCTGCCTGACTCTTAAACTTCCTTGGAACAGTCTTCAGTATCTCAGACTCACTCACAGACTGAACTTCTTGTGGTTGTTGTTGGGTTACCTGTGGTAGCCCGGAGGTGGATTGAATCTTCACGGTGGGGACGTGACTTTCTCTTTGTTCTTGCAAATTCAAAAACCTTTGGAACAGTTGCTCGTGATTCTTGAGTTTAAGTTCGTCTGGTAGTTGGGAATTATCCAGAGTTTGATTCATTTCTTGATTGAGTGAGCTCATAGACTTTACTAGCGGTGACGTTTGTATTTCTGCTCTTTGATGAATAAGGTTCAACACATCTTCTGGAACTAACACCATTTTTTTATTGTACTTCATTTTGTAAATAAGTTTCCAAGAGCGGTCAAAACAGGAGGCAAGAGAAGGGCTAAGAGATTCCCACCGCGTTGATTAAGCTGTTCTTTCTTCCTTTTTAAGGACACTTTTTTATCGGCTAAAGCGTGCAAAAGACGACGGTAGCGTATTAACTTCTTACTCTGAGTTTCACTGATTGGTATTACACCTCGTAGGAAATTGAGCGAGATTTCGGCCAGACACTTGAGAAGATCAACGTGACAAGTTTCTAAGATAGCCTTTCGTTGTTTTCTATTAGAACGAGCCAAAACACGCAGCAGATCTAAGTTGTGTTTCATGCGCTGAGACATGATCAAATGATTCAAAACGTCTGGTACAAGCGTTTATGTACGTTTCACGTAGGCTACTTGTTGTTCGTCTGGAAAAATCGACGTTCGAAGACGGAAATCATTAGCCGTTGTTGGGTGAAGATCCAATAACAGATATCCGTAGGGCTGTTTAGTCGAATCTTCATAGGCTTCCATAACACGAGCAACCTCACGGGGGAAAGCCTGTTTTGCTAATGTAGAGATCCCTAAGGCATCACGAGGGTTTTTAAAAGCGACAATGTAATGGGTGTTGAGAGAAATGGTCCTGGAATACCTTCCGGGCGGAAAAAGATTCTGTACCAAATTTATGCAGTTAATTCCCCGATGGTGAGATCCCTTCGTGATTAAGTCCACCATTGAGTCTTTTTTCACACTTTCATTCATCAAATCATCCAGCACCAAAAGACCTGGAGTTTTATCAAAGAGGGAGTAGATGTCCTCTGGAAATCCCTCTACAAATTGAATGTTTGGAATCTCCCTCTCCATAATGAGAAAACGGGGTTGATATTCTCCATAACAATAGACTATCTTATGAATGGGCTGGTCAAACATGTCATTGACACAACGTAAAAGTTTTTCAGTCCAACATGTCTTCCCACAGGAGGTTGAACCATAGGCAATTATAGAGGTGGGGCTTTTAAATCGAACATCCATTCTGTGCGACAGTTGATATTGAACTAAATCATCTTTAGATGGTATGTGGTTTATATTCATCACACGCACACGCTCCAACCAGAGTTTTCGTTCTTTTAAATCCAGGTTGTGAACACCAGCTAAATGATTTGGTAATCTCAACAGATTCGTTTTAAAACAACCGGGAATGGGACAGTCTTTGCGCTTTCGCTGCACCATCTTAAATGATGACTGTTGCACAATCTCCCATATTTTATATCTTTCATTCGATATTCCCAGAGAAAATTTGCTCACGTTCACATTTTTTTTCTTCAAAAACTTCGTCATTCAAATTTTACTCAAAAACATTTATCATTCAAAATTTGACTATAAAAATTTTTCAGTTAAAAAAATGTCATTCCAAACCCATTTTTCTCTCTTTTATAACCCAAGAGAGGGCCACTAGGGCCACCTTTTCGTGTTTTAGGGTTTCTCAAACCTATGGTAGGGCCATTAGGGCCACTAGGGCCACCTTTTCGTGTTTCAGGGTTTCTAGAACCTATGGTAGGGCCACTAGGGCCACCTTTCCGTGTTTCAGGGTTTTCTAGAACCTATGGTAGGGCCTTTAGGGCCACTAGGGCCACTTTTTTCGTGTTATAGAACCCACGAGAGGCCCACTCTTTTTTTTTATGTTCAAGGACTTAGTAAATTAAACTTATATGAGACATGATAGCCACACTTTCATGTTCTCTAAAATTGTTTATTGTTTATATATCAACTTATATAGATTAACATGTATATACACTAGTTCTAAGTTACCTTTTAGTTAATATTGGAATGACCGTAGGCTAAGGTAGGCACCCCAATCCTCATAAAATGTATACGTTTGTCATCATAGTGTGACAAAACCTATCTTATTCATATCGATAGTAATAAAGTTGATGTTTATAAGCTACGTATTTGTTTCATATTAGCCATGGTTCTTTTTACGCTCAAGCAAACAATCTCTATAGTGGGTATGTCGTATGTCTCGTTTCGTAACATTTTTGGCGATACCTTTGGCGGTCTTCTTTTCTATTTGTTTGTTGTTTTCATGGTATAGGAGGGAGTACATTTTAGGGCGTAGGCCAATGAACTCTTCGATGGGAAGACCATGGGTCTCGTCCTTCATCTTTCCAAGTACTTTTTTATTACGAGTGCTGTACAAGGGGTGATTTCGATCATACTCTGCTGTATCAAACAAATCGAGGTCCTGGCCCATGTCCTGGTAGACATCATCTGTTCTAATATCGTAGCACAAGGAATCTGTGTCGGTAAACAGGAGGGTTGCTTGGTCTCCATATTTTGATTTCATGTAATTATAATGGAAGTCGTACATCAACACCTTGGATAGGTCCAGGATGCAGAAACCTACATAGATGGGCCGGTTGAGGTACAGGGAAGGCTTTTTCATGTTGACGCCCACCAAGTTCTCATCAAAAATGCGGAAGTAGTCAAACAGGGGTGATGCTGTCAATTTCTTGAGCTGTTTTTCTGTGTTGATCAATTTCACGTTCACTCTTTTTCGTAAGTTTTCCATAGTTTTACCAAACACCGAGTTGTTCATCAATTTGAAAAAGTCTTTTTCAAAGTCGTTACGTGCATGTTTTCTCTTTTCTGTATTGAAGTCGATATATTTCTTGAGCCAGGGGCTTTGGTTAAGACTGCGTGACACGGTGATTCCTGGTCAGTCTCATGCCCAGGGACAAGTACTGCTGGAGGTTACGGTAATGCAGTACATAGTGGTGCTTGTCGTGGAGGTTGGTTGCGAGTTTCTGTGTGGGCAGGTAGTTCATTTGTAGGTCGTCCATGAGGTCCTGGTAGTAAGGGGACAATCACTCTTGTGGAACTTTTAGTTTCTCTGGGGCTAGGGGGTAGTCGTTGTGGAGGGCGTGCAGTTCTGGTGGGTACTCCAAATCCACTTCCAGGATATACCCCTCTTCACCATCGGTTGGAATAGTCATGACATCTAAATGTTCTATCTCGCCAGGACTCAGCCACCCGAAATTGTTGACCGGAAGGGACTGTGACATCGCCCAACCATAAAGGTTGTTTGCGTCCAAATACATAATTTAATTAATCTTTAATTTAGGATCATAGTCTGAAACGTAAGGGTTGTTCGCTTTGGCATGACGATGAGTGATCATCGATATGCCGCCACGTAACCCCTCTTCTAAAAACAAGTACATGTCTGGGTCTGTGAGTAATTCCAACTCGATCCCTGTCATCTTTAAACAAGCCTGCCATGACAAGCCGGGGGACGTATAAAAGTGACCTGGGTCGAGTTGGTAATATTCCAGACAGACGTCTCTAAAGTTCTCAAAAACTTCTGCTAATAACAACACATCTGATTTCAAGTACAAGTCGTGATAGTCACCTAAGGTTCCTACGATGAAAAGTCCGAAACACCTGCTGCGCATGCACATAATCACTTTCAGGGATCGTGCTACCCGTCAACGAACTGTAAAAGCGATCAATGGTTGGCAAACAGGGTTCTTCAAACTTCTCAAAACTATCCATGTACTCGTAGGGGTACACCCCTTTCCTCAACAGGAGAGGGACTTTATCCTCCTCTACATGCTTTTTCAGTATTTTAAACTTATCATCTCCTTCCTTATTTAAATTGCTGACTAAGTGTTCCAAGGAACTGTTCAAAAATTGTAGGGAATCGATAAACACTAAATTTCCTACCGTGAAGGAAATGTATTTCTCCGTGTTGTTGGGAATGCAACTGATCTTTTCCGAAGTTAATTTACCAAGTCCTTGCATGATTAAGTGACTGTCATACCCACGGAGGTTATGCAACACGAGAGGAATCTTACCCGTAAACTTGTAATTCAAATTGCATTCATTATGGGCCGCCCCCCCGATACAACCCCGTCAAATGACAATGATCATGAACTCGATCCGCCCCGAGGAGACCCACACAAATATGACAGTCTGTTGCTGTTTGAAATTCCCGCTCCTGGTCTTCTGTGATATTCATAGGGACTACCCTCTTTAAAATCTCTGAAATTTGCTTCTCCTCTTCCTGTAAACATTCTAAAAACCTATCGACTGCATCTTCTCTCCGGTATACAACAGGGGGATTGCAAAAATCCTCCACTGTTGACACTACAGTATAACCAAACCCACAAGGTTTGTGGTGTTGGGTTTTTTTTTGTGTACCCCTTGCATGGTCCTCCAAAGGGGTGTGGTCACATCCCACGAGCAGAGACTCAAAATCCGCATAAATTATGAAAGGGAGTTTGAGTTGTTTCTGCACCTCTTTGAAGGCCAGGGTGGTATGGTCTTCGTCAGGCAGTTTGATTTTCTGCGGACCGTGTTTACTGCAGTGAGGTTCGTGATCTTCTAATAAATCTTGCCTGACAAAGCCATGCAAACAGTAGACACAATGAAACATTCGCCCATTATAATTATTCATACTATGTAATAACCTATCTAAATCTCTGATCAAACAGTAGTGGCGGGTTCTCATTCTGAGAATACAGTAATAAGTTCACATGAAGCCCCTTTTTCTCTTTGGTGATGTAGAGGGGAAAGAGCTCCCCATCTTCAAATCCAAAGACACAGACAGAGATGTCTTGGTTTTGTCGCTCAAATTTAGGGACTTGTTTTATCTCTACAGGATAGATGATACCCTCCATATTGAGTTCTGACTCATACCTGGTGTAGTTGTACACTCGATGTGGATTTGATCCCCAGGGAACGGGGTGCTTGGCTGCCAGGATGGACCACGTGAAACATTTCTGGTCTGCATTTTGTATGTTTAACACCGCCTTCTTGTTTTTGATCTTTTTGGGGAGGGGTAAATAGCCAGCTCCTTCTAGGGGTTTGTAAACTGTTACCCCCAAATCAAGGTGGAGGACCTGGTGAGAGGACAAAATTCATGTTGAGCTTTGTTCTTGTTTTTTTTATTATCATCATCATCATCATTACTTACCTGATCCAGCTGCCATCCAGAGCCCTCTCTCTGGTATTCTAAGAAGGAGGTTTTGATTTTTTCCACTGACTCTTCAAAGGCTTTTTCGATATCATGAGCATTTGTTGTTTTGTTGCACATACTTCTGAAGTGAGGAGAGGAGGTCTGTTCCTGGCCTTCGGGGGAAGATTTGACCATCTTGACTTTACTACATAAAAACCACTTGATTCCCCGATGTTTCTTCAAGTCTTTCTTTAATTTATTGATGATAGCTTTCTTTTTTCCTTCAAGGGTTAGAAGAAGATCGTATTTTTCATTTTTCCTTGGGTGGTACTTATGCACTGTGGCATTTCCATTCAGGGCACATTCTGTCTCCTGTCCACCTCCTTGTTGTTCTGTCTATAAAGGAACATAATCCATTCAATATAATTTTATGTCACACATTTCAAACATGTATTATCTTTTTAAAACCTACCTCGGTATTATCATCGCCTAACATTTGCCCATCATACTCTTTGAGCATTTCAAGTGGAATGTTTGCCAACTAGGAAAAAGAAATAGAAATTACTGTTAATCCTATTATTGAAATTCGGCCCCTTTTGTGTGCGCACTATGAATTGTGTGTGTGTAGGTACCTCAATATACATGACATTGGAGTTCCTGTGTTATGGGACATGCTAGCATGATTATGTGCACACAATGTTATCAAATATAAGATAGAAAACTAAAAACTCAGAAAAGTAAAAATTATAGTATTGAGGTTGCACCCCTTTTATGTGTGCACTGTCATTTGTGTGCGCCTGTTACTCAATAAGCCCTGTACTAGAGTTCTTGTGTTACAGGACATGCTAATGTGATTAACTTTGCACAATGTGCATCTCACAATGTGATCATGTAACATCATGAACAACTCAAAAAAAAATTAGAAAAAAGTAAAAACTACAGTATTGAAGTTGGACCTCATTTGTATGCCTACTATCGTTTAGGGTTGCTATGAGCTACGTGACATGCTTGTATGGCTCGGTGATCTAGGAATTCGATTCACAAATGTTTTTGAGTAAATTATAACTAAAACCTTAGAGAAAGTCGAAACTTACTTCGTATTCTTCCAGTTCCTTGCCGGTGAGTTTTCTTTTCTTCGCAGGCTGAGCACAGTCATTATTATCATGTATGGGACGTTTTCGACTTGATCCACAGGCTTCGTCCTGTACATGCCTGTCAAGGTCATGCTGTCTTTTGAAATCTCTGCTACAGCGCAGACAGGTGAACTTTGGGGCAGGCTGGTGGTACTCTCTCACATGCCGCTCTAAACTTCTTTTGTGCTTGTAAGATTTCTCACAGAGCGAGCACTGGAAAGTCTGTGAATGATAAAAATTAGAAATTAACATAAGCTTACTAGTTATCAACTGATGAGTAAACAATAAACTCACTCGACCAGAGCATCCTTTTAGGGTTAAAAACTATAAAAATGTTTAAGTAAAATATTCTAAAACAAGAAACAGTTTGAAAACGAATTTTCATAACTTATTTCTGTGTAAAATTGATGAACCAGCGGCAAATTTGTAGTTCGTAAAAGTTTTCTAATGCAAATTAATTAACAAGCACACAAATAGAGATTTCATCTCAAAAGCAGATTTTTTATCCCGCTTCGGTAATCTGTCTCCCGATGAGACAAGAAACAGTTTGAAAACCAATTTCTTAACTTATTTCTGTGTAGAATTTGTAATGCAAAACTAAAAGGATTCAATGTCTATTTCACAACACAAGTTTTCTAAAGTAAACAAATGTGCACGAACACAGAGGCTCTATAAATTGTTATCCAAGTTTTAACTCGCTTCGGTAGTCTCCCGATGAGACAAGAAACAGCTTTTTAATCGATTTCCTAAACTTATTTTGCGTAGGTTAAAGGAAAAATACATACTATTTTACTAATGTAAAACAAATTGAAATTCAACTCACTTGTTGCGATGGAAATGGTGCAGCATTTACTTCGGTGTGTGCTTCATGGGCTCCTTGTGCTTCATGTGCTCCATTCTGTTGAAACAACCAAAGTAAATTAGAGGATGTTCAGAATTCAAAAGAAACCTTAAAAAAGATAAATACTCACCTCATCTGGAAAAGTAAGCGCCATCAATCGATCGACTGCCTCGGGAATTTGTTCACTGGAAAGGTCATTGCTGTGAATGTAGTCTTCGAAATCTTGTAAAGAAGTGAATTTGTCCATACTGTAATGAAAAAGTTACTGGTCTTGTTCCACCAAACGTACACTGAAAGCCTTCTAGTCTCAGAGTGATGTAGAAACTGATTGTGCTCGCCTTTTTATGATGAGTTTGGACGCCCACACAAATTAGACTTGCCTAAACGTGCTCGACAATAAAACTGCTGAGTCATTAATCAAAATGTACCGCCAATAATCGTAATTATGCACATTATCTCATTATAAATGAACATTTATCCCCTTGCTCGGACGTGTCTACCATAAAACTGCTGAGTCCTCTGGCGTAATTTACCGCCAATAGTCTAAATTATGCACATTGCTCATTATAGATTTACCGCCATACGCCTTTATATTTGATATATTGCTCATTATAAATTTAGCGCCGGTGTCAGTATTAGGCACATTGCTCATTATAAATTTACCGCCAAGACTGGTTTATAAAAATTTATAATGCTTTTGACTTTTACCGGATATATATATTAGTCTGGAATATTTGTGAGTCCTATGGAGAAAATAGATTTTTAAACGCTTTCGGAGTTTTATTCGCGCGCCACGAATTAAACTTACACATGTCTGGTAATGAAGAACAGTTTTTATTCAGGTAGAATTCAAATTACAAGCTTGAACTACAAAGTTTCTGCTAACTTTTCTAGCCAAAGTAGGGAGAGATTTTTCTAAAGTGAAGAGTCAAAAGGACTCGTCCGAATTCAAAAGGGACTTTTTGGCCAGTGTCAAGCCTTAAGCTTACTTCAACAGAGTCAAACTGTTTTTGGTTGAGTGGCAAGTATTGAGGGTTTAAAAAGGATTTTGTAACACGGTCTCCGTCTTTGCCTTCGACATTAATGGCTCTTAAAAGCTGAACCTGTGAGTCACCAACAAACTGAGATTGAACTAGGCTACAATAGGCGTATAAGTTGTGAAATCCATAATCTAAATCGGCTTCATTTGGTGCTGTGGTGGTTTCCGGGATAACTTCCTCCACTGGAAATCCTAACATCCTCCCGATCCCATTGAAGGAGATTTGTGTATTGTTTATCAAATGGACGGTCACTTTTCGGTTGAGTTCATTATAGCTGAAAGACACATTGCCCTTGTAGATATTGTCCTTTACTTGTTCGTTCATGGCTTGCACAACACTTTGAATATTTTTGTAATGTCCTATAGGGACGATACAACTGTCCACGACACTGCCTTTTCCTTGTAAGGTTTGAAATCGATTCCAAAAATCAAGGTCATGGATATTATTCCAACTGTGTGGATACGTTATCTCAATTAAGGCAACCTCCCATGCTCCTGTTAACACAATCGTTTTAGGAAGAAGGACTCGATATTCCGTTAGCGTGTTAGAGGGAAAGGTATCCATGCTAGAGTTCGAAGGCAGCCAGAGGTAAAACTGTGTACTCTCCATTACGTTTCTAACAAGTGCTCTCGTAGTCATCCAACGATTAATGGTGTCATGCCTAAAAAATCCTATCTATAAAAAAGTTTTGATGAAGTGGTTGCACCGGGATAAAAAGAACTGTTCTGTAAAGTATAAATGTTTTGTGAAAAGTTTTGTGTCTAGAACTTATGCAAATTCGCGATCAGTTCTGCTTCATTTGTTTATTCAAAGCTTTTTGTGTACATTAATCCAAGCGTCTTGTCATGAAGGCCTTTTCGTTCGTCGATTTTACATCCTTTTAGAGTATTATTTTGTCCCTTCTCAATACATTCGGATCACTTTAACTGTATCTTTGATTACTTGGTACATGTCTGACGATAATGCTGGGTTTCTTTCCATCCAGCTGTAAAGTTCGGCCTCTGTTTCGATTGTGATTGCAAATGGTTTCATGTTATCCATCACTCGTTCAATCACCTTAACCACGTTCACCTTTCGTAGGGCTTCATCGAAG
>JALIZF010001777.1:117500-325000 GCA_029948255.1 Telmatactis stephensoni
AAGAGAAGAGAAGAAAAGAGAAGGAGAAGAGAAAGAGAAGAATGAGAAAGACAACGACAGAGACGAAGAAAGAGACCAGGAATGAGACCACCAGACGAGACCGAGAAGAGACCAGAAGAAGAGACAAGAAAAACGAGAGAAAACACAATAGTAGAAGAGAAAAGAAAAGAAGAGAAAAGAAAAGAAAAGAAAAGAAAAAAATGTCTTCAAGCTGTACCTTGTTGCTGTTGATCATCAGATGTTATCGACAATGGTTCCTCTCCCACATCGTGCGTTCCACTAGTTGGCTCACTACTTGGTTCCTGCGCAGGGCTTTCATGGGTGTGGTGATCATCTTTCATAAGGATTGCACGATCTCTCTCCGTTAGTACTCCACGACCAACTACATGTCGCTTGATAGAGTTGGTGCCGTAGAATAGAATTTCCCCTTTTTCTGTTCCAGCTAAGAAACACTTCCATTGGCGTGCAAGCGCAAAGATTCCCTGTAAAACAAAAGAGAAGTTGAGGTTAATTTTTGCTGTGGTATACAGCCGTTTTCAAACAAGTTGTCCCATTTTCGTGAGTTGATTGTAACTAAAATTTCCCAAATTCTGGATCAACTGCTGGTATGAATCTCTCCACAAATTCTCAAAAAGCCCAAACACCAACTAGCTCTCCATTACATGATCTTCATGCAAAGTACGTATGCTTATGTTTCGTACTTTTGTACTTCAAAATGCACATCAACTCAGTAAGTCACTAGAGTCGTTTTCGTATGAGTGGGAAACTTACCGCGCCGTACCGTGACCGTGTCAGTGCCGTAATGTCTATAAAAACATTCGAAATTCATGCCGTAACCGTATCGTATCGTAACCGTACAGTGTTCCCACTCATACGAAAACGACTCTAATCATTATAACAGCACTGAATTCATTGAAATGAAACCCATAAACCTCAAAACCCCGTTTTGAAATTATAAATACCAACAAATACGACATTAAATATTCCTGAATTTCAGTTGTACCTTGACAAGCTTCTTGTTCTCAGGGATTCTGTTTTTTTGTTCGAGAGCAGACAGAACTTTCTCTAGTCTGGATCCGCATAGTTGTTTTCGTAAGATATACATCAGTTGACTTGAATGATCTTCTTGAAGAAATCGCGCAGTGTCGGTGACCAGCAAGTGAATGCCATGCTAGAATATGAAAATCAAAATATTCTAATTATAAATACTAGTATATTCTAAAACGATTCTTGGAGAAATTAAAGCAAGTTTAGGAAGGTTGATCCAAAGAAATTTATATACAAAAAGGAGTGGGCTTGCTCTAGCCTCCTCTGCAGGCAACTCGTTGGGCTTCCTTTGGCAACGGTTATTGGGCTTCCTTTGTAACGGTTATATTGACCGTTAGGAGACTGAGAACGATAGGAAGCCCAAGAACAGAGAAAAACCAAAGTGATGCCTGCTTGCTCTTTGACTAGAAAAACTGACGTAACATCAATTTGATAATATGATAATAGGGAACTTCAGATTTGACAACGAGTACGAGATTGAGTCCGAGTACGTGTTTTTAAATTGGTCTTGTGTGGGATGTTGATACCGAATCATAACCAATTTTTTCATTTCTTACAATTAATGTTTTATTTTTTTTATTTATTTATAAACTTCGCCCTAGGGCGGGAGCAGCTCACAGAACAAAGGTTCCAAAAACAATCTATGTACAGGACTACGGTTCAGTATCAACAACTCACGTAAGGCCAATTTCAAAACTCGTACTCGTACTCAATCTCGTACTCGTAGTCACATCTGAAGTTCGCTAATATCGAGCCTGGGAGTGAGCAATTGGAACATGCATGAGCATGTACCGAATTCTCCTCCACCGCATGTTCTCCACCGCAGGTTAAGTCTTCTTACTGTCATTCTGGTAACATGGACTTGTGTGGCAAAGAGGTTAGAGAAACCCAGCTTTGAAAAGACAGAAATAGTGAATGAAAAGGAGACAACAAACCTTTTTGGGTATCTTTCCATGTTCAGGTAATGCTTGTGACATCAGACATGCTATAACACTGGTCATTCGTTCATGTCGACTGTTGGATATGATTGCTATCTTCTCCTTCAGTTCCAGAATACCAGGAATCCAGGCAATTGATAAAGGTACTATGGTTGTGACTAGACTGTTGTAGAGGTGGTAGTTGCTAGGTAAGGCTTTTGATGATGGAGGTGAAGATATGTTAAACCAAATACTTGATAGATGGAATTTGACATCGATGCGACGTGCAAGCTCTACATCCTGTATTGAACACATACATATTAGATAATTAGTTGTAATGAGCAATTAGCGCTGTCCACGAGATAAATACTTTAATTAGGAGATAAAAATCTACAGTAGAATTTTACCTACTACTGCGTATAGTGAACATCTGCAACGTATGGCCCACTAACCCACCGTTTCTCAGACACTAGCCACTTACTGATCACACTTCGCACCATTTACCTACCTAGTACCAACGACTTACTAGCCAATTATCGCAACACTTACCGACCACTTATCAAACCACTTATTAACCACTTATCAAACCACTTACTAACAACGTGCCAACTACGTACCGACCACTTATCCGACCACTTACCAGCCACTTACGGAAACACTTACAGACCACTTGTCAAACCACTTATCGACCACTTATCGACCACTTGCCAACCACTTACCGACCACTTATTAAACACTTACCCACCACGTACCAACTACCGCACTGACAAATTATCTGGCCACTTATCGAACCACTTACCAACCACTTATTGAACCACTTATTAAACCACTTAACGACCACTTGCCAACCTCCTACTGAAAACGTACCTATACGGTGCAGAGTTATCACTACTTTCCTACAATAAACTAATCTGAACCATCTATTTAGTTAGAATTCGTTTTGAATTAAATTATGCATTGTTAAATGTAAGTAAGTTATAGGAGCAAGGATGGCACAGTTGGTTAGTGCGCGGCCTTCGGTGCAAGAGGTCCAGAGTTCGATCCCCAGTGACTTCACATCCTTGTTTCGACTTCTTTCCTTTCTGTGTAGCTTTAAGTAGCTTTAAATACCCTTAAAACGGAGCACTGATGGAGAGAGGGGAGTAAAATGAGCGCATCGTCGACCTCGTCGACCGTTTATCAGTTGAATTACTGTCACGAGTTATCGACGTTAAATATGTTTGCTTTGCTTTACTTTACTTTACTTTTAAATGGTTACTACATATTTTATCTTCTAAAGCATTCCTCATGAATTGCTTAAATGCCCTCTAACTAACTTCTATATTGATTCGATAAAAAGGAATTCGGCAGTATAATTGCGGTAGTTCACTTACCTTGTCTAACAAAGCATCCCTCTCTTGACGGTCAATGGCATAGCTCTTCTTTGGAAATTCTTTGTCTACGTTGGATGGTATCACATCTCCTGCAAATAGAAGAAAAAGTAACTTGACACATACTGGATGTTTGGATATGGACAAATTCTCTTCCCTATTTGGGTCACCTTTTTGGGCTGCAGGATTCTAATTCTCACCTTCGCTTTCATCATCAGAATCATTGCCTCCACTAGAATCTGATGATAAAGAGCTTAGACTAGAGGACGACAAGGACGATAAGTCCACTGTATGAGAATGATCCTCTTCTTTAGGCGATTCAACATTCAGCACTACTGATCCTGAATCTTCTGAAAATGGATTCGAAAATCCATGAAACGTTTCGTCTTCAACATGATTGGCTTTATGGTTGTCTTGAGTTGTTTTGGTTTTGGATTTCACATGCTGGTTCTTTTGTTGCATCTTTGGCAAGACTTCACTGCCGCTGCCACATTCACTACCTCCACAAACCTTTATATTCTCAAGGCCACACTCAAGCATTAAGAGATTTAGGTATGAGTTTGGTGGCATATTGTCAGTGCTCTGTGAATCCGTAAGGCTATGGAGATGGTCCACATTCATACTGAATTTAGTTCTAGAAAGGTTATCTGGTATGGCAGTAATGACGCTTTTCTCAAAGTCTTCCTTGTTGCAAATCTCATGAAGTTGTAGTTGAGCTTGATTGCATTTGACGTTTATCACTGAAGAGGTGTTACGATGAACATTTTTATGGGTGGCGCTTGATGACTCCGATGGTCTGTCCTTCAGTGCTGACTGGTCATCGCCTTCTTCGATGTTGCTTTTCGAGGTTGCAACGCTTTTATCTCCTGCTTTTTGGACAGACAAAAGTTTTGTTGAGATTCCATCAAAAGTTGCTGCAAGAACTGAAGTATTGGGTTCCTTTCCTTCCACTCTTTCGGCGTTTTCTCCTTCAATGATGATTTGAATTTCAGATTTTGATGTGCTAACTTTAGGAACAGCAACTTGTAGAAAGCAGAGATTTATTTTTGAAGTCGAAATGAATGCTGTAAACTCGTTTGGCTTAGAAGAAAGGGAGTCCTCCAGTTTTGTTTCCTGCAAACGCTTTTGGTAAATGTTTTCAGCAGTGCTTGTGCACATATCATGTACCAGGTCAACCACTAAGGAAGGGTGTAAAATGTTGTCTTGTCTGGATATGGAAGAAGAGTATCTACAACAAAATAAATTTAGCAGTGAGAAACCAATGTACGCAATGTCAGGCCACCTCACTACAAATGCCAGTATTGATGACAATCCATATACTCATCTAATCTATATTGAAACCTCGGTACAACGACCACCTCTCCACAAAGACCGCTTAATCTCTCCCAGGATTGCCGTTGGACAGTTGATCTTTAGGAAGTTTAGGCCTAGGGCAGCTGCCTGCCATATACCTAACAATGCTGTGTTCTTCAGTAATTATCTAGTACATAATATATTGAATCTTGATGTACCTTTGCAGAGCGTCAACAAGTAAAGGAGTGAAGAACAAGTTGAATTCTCCATCAAATCTAAAGATGATCACATTCCTAAGTGAGCTTGATATCCTTGTAGGCTGTTTGTCTGTAATGGATTCTCCAGACGAAGCAGAAACACGTCTTATTTCATTTAGAGCTGAATTCCAATTTACTTTACGAACTGAGTCCTGTTCACTGCTTTCTTCGAGGCTGAAAAGAGAAAAGCAATCATGAAATGAAGATATACATCAAAATGGTAGTTTTGTCGTTTACTAGTTGTTCACAATAGAACAATATTCAAAACAAACAAATCTACACATAGCTTTTGCACCTGTGATTCAGGTACAAAAAGCTGGCAAAAACTTCGCCAACGGTGTTAAAAAACAACGGCATCAAAACAAATGACTGTACTCCAAATTTTGTCGACACTGTCAAAAACTACCATGAAAATGGAACACGACAAAGCTAACCTATCATCTTCTCTGTAACTCTTTCTTAGCACATTCCCATCTGTCACAACTTTTGCCGGCTCAGAGCTCGAGGAACTAACATCAGCTTCATTCTCTTGGTCTCTCTTGTCTTTTCGAATCTCAGACTTCTTAACGAGCAGAGGCTGCTTAAACTTTGGTGGATTTCGATAGTTGAACTGCGGTACACCCGGTAGAACAAATGGATCACTTGGCTCTGTTTCCTGTAAAGAAAAAATGCATAGAAAATTATTGAATTGAAACAGCTCAGTTGCGACAACAGTTCTTCTGTACAATCTCTGTGCAAAAGTGTGAAGTCGAGTTCTTAATTAATCTGAGAGAATATGCAAGAGAGGTTAAGGAGGCTATCTTGTTCATTCCTCCTCCTTGCAATAAAGCCGTTGGTTATTCATGCTCTCGTACAGCAGCTACACAGGCCTTTTGATCAAAGCTGGCAAGGTTTAAAAAACATCACTTCAATCTCTAAATTACCTTTAAGTTCTCCACAATGTTGAACACTCTCTTGTTTGGTGGAATATCTGCTGGTATACTCCAGTTTAGACATTCTAACTGTGAAAGTTGCTGTGAGTAGCGGTTTACAAGTTCAGGGCACGATACAACAAAGTCGGAGATATGAGCAGCTTCACCATCCACAAAGTCTGAGAGATCATTAGGGTTTTCAACAGCAGATGCGAAGGATTCCACAGAGAAAGCGCTGTGCAAGGGTTGTCTGGAAATAGAGAATATTATCGAGGTCTTTAGGACACATGTAGTAATAGAAGAGACAGCACAGTACGGACCTATTTCTAAGGTCAAATATACTATGCATATAAGAGTAGAGTAGATTTCATATGACCGTGAAAACGACACAGTTTTTATAGACATCACGGTACTGACACGATCACTGTCAGCGCAGTCCATTTCACAGTACTCTTAGGGGAAACTACGCTGTTTACAAAAGATACTATCACAAACAAGCCCCAAAAGACAGCAAATTAACCTTCTACCATATAGGTGTAAGATTGGTCCACACAATGAAATATGGGGTTGAAAACAACAACAGCAGCAGCAACGACAACAAAAACAACAGCGACAACAACATCAACAACAGCAGTAGCAACATCAGCAACAACAACAGCAGCAACAGGCACAGCAACAACAGCAACAACAGTAGCAACATCAACAACAACAACAGCAACAACAATTATACAGCAACAATAGCAGCAGCAACAACAGCAGTAACGCCAGCAACAACAGCAACATCAGCAGCAACAACAACAACAATAACAACAAGATATCCCCCAAAAACCATTTATCAATATTCTCATTCTCTAATCAAAACATGCAGATTGGTCCTAAAAAATGAAACAATCTTCCAGTAAAGTTAACGAAACGATTTTCTTGAATTTACTACTGAGAGTACTTACTCAATTGCATCAACTTCATCATCGTCTATTTCTTCCTCTTCATTAACAAGACTACCACATGAATAGAACGATCCTTGTGATGAGCAGCTAGCAAGTGGTAATGCTCGTAGTTTCTTCACAAGACTTGGTTTAGAGTCACCAAGGCTACCAGTCCGGACATATCGCACTTTACTTGAAGCATTGGATGGTGATCGTGGTAGTGAGCCTTGCCAGCTTAGACGAGACGGTGGCTCATTCATGTCTAGTTTTACAGAAAGATGGAATATAGTTATTTGAAATGAAATTTAAAGGAGAGGTCTCACTTTGTGGTACAATAGTGCTAGCGCTGGAATCAATGGAGTCAAAAACGAACAGACAGACAGACAGACAGACAGGGAGATAGACAGATAGACAAAGAGACAGACAGACAGACAGGCAAGCTGGCAACACATAGCACTGGTAGTGTTAAGTGGTGGCGTACGCTTGAGATCGTAATATTTAACTCGAATCATCCACTATCCATAGTTTAAATTGCTCTTAAAGATATCAAGATTCTACTTTAAGTACAATAAACAATATGAAACAATGTAAACAACATAAACAATAATGTCAACTTCTACTTCACTTACTTTTTTCGTTTTCATCTGTAATGCTGTGTTTATTATGCATGAGGTACCCCCTTCTCATTCTGGGAGAACTGCTCGCTTCAGATCCATGATATCTTTTACGGGTAAATGCTTCTACTGAACCAACAGGACTTTGTTCTAAATACGCTGATCCCAGTGCATCACGGGAATACATGAGTGGCTTCGTGTCCTCTTCGTGAAAATCTCCTTCGTCATAGAAACCTCCGTCACTCCCAAAGCCTGTTATTCCTGTATCATTATTGCTGGCATCGAGTTTTTCTGATGTGAAAAATCTTATGCCGTTTATGTTTCTGCCGAAAAAGTTGCAGCCACCCACACAGCCACAGCAGTTGACATTCTTGATGGGAGATTTTGCACTGCCAGATGTCTTCCAGAGAAACCAAAGCCGTTTGTATTTCTTGTCGTGTAGTTCTAAGAAACTTCTTTGGTCAGGAAGGCTTTCTACAAAAGCAAAGAAACAAAATTGTTAAAGACAAAACTGTGGAAACAAGAACTGCAAAAGAACTGTTAAAGTTTGTGCGTGATAGTTGTTTCTAGTGCTATTTTGGTTTTGTACCTTTTCGATCTTCTGCCAAGGAAACATCAGAAATAATAGGACCAAATTGCACATTTGCTGCCTCGATCCACACAATGTCATCAGACAATGACAATCGCTTATGAATGTCTTCAAAGACAGGATCGGCTACGACTGGTTTTGGTGCAAGGACAAACTGACGTAGTTTGACATTCTGTATAAACATACTGATGCCCGATGTTGAGTTATCACAGTGAAGTGTGCAAGTGGCCAGTCGCATGGGACTTACCTGTGGGAAAGGAAACTTCCCATTAACTTGATAAAGTAAAGAAGTAAACGGAAGGAAGAGGAGAAAGAGGAAGAGATAATGCAGGAAAAGAAGAAGTGGAGGATAAAGAGGAAGAGAAGAAACAGGTGGAGAATCAGGGAGAGGAGAGGAGAGGAGGAGGAGGCGATGATAGTGGTGGAGGAGGAAGAGGAGGAGATACTAACCTGGAGATTACAAGCTATTCCTGTCTCTACAATAAACAAATTGATATCCTCTAGCGACACCCTGGTCATTCGATACTTAACGTCATCTTCTGTTATACAAATAACTTTCGATTCAGTTACACTTTCCTCTGGCTTTTCAACCGATTGCTTCTTATTGGATTCTGTATTCTTGCCTTTGGAGTTTCGTTCGTTCTTAGTTTGAGGTTCTGGACTCTTTTGATGTGATTCACAAAGTTTTGGTTTGTTGACTTCACATTTGTCTTGCCGATGTCCATGAATACATCTCTTGTAGGGTCTCGGGGGATTCAACTTGTTCTCTTTACTCAGAACGTGAAATGCAAATGTCTGAGCCCAGTTTAAAAGAGCTTGCAGCTGTAAGAAAATGTTAAAGCCAATGTTAATCACACATCTGCCTCGTTTAACTTTATTGACCAAGGAAATCTAAGAGCCAGCAAAACTAGAACTATCAATCAATGGTACAAGTGTCACCCATCCATACCTGTGGAAGTGTTATTTTGCCTGCCAATATCCCAAATTGCAGCTCTGTCAGCCAAGCATATTCTAGAGTTTCACTGTCTGGTGGTAATCCTTCTCCAGAGAACATAGCATGGCCACGTAGCTGAAACCCTGACAGGCTCAAATGTCCTTGTGATAAGTGTCGTGCAGATACACCTCGCTGTAAAAACAGTTATATCAACATGGTTGGAAGAGAAATATGCGATTAAAAGGTACAACTGTAGAGTTTTAAAGACACTTTTTCATGCATCAATTTGCTGTCTAAATCTTAATTTGTTTCACCTTTGAATTGCACTAAAACGTTTGGATGCAAATAACTGATTACTGACTTTGACACGTGTAATTTCAGTCGCAATAACATATTTACTCCTGCAGTATAACCACAGTTTAGCAGAGTAAGTTTTGAACAACTTTGAAACTTTTAAAAACTGCAATAAAATATTGCAACAAAAGTTTTGAAAAATTACAGTGTAAATGGACCACATGAACGACCAAAGTTTTCCAGTCAGTTTTTTCAACAAAGTTTTCCAATATCCCGAAAAACAGTAGAACTTTCCCTCTGTCTTTGTCTTTTTTACATTTTTTCAAAAGAGGACAAAACTATTGCAAAAATAAATAAAAAATCGCACCTCATATCCATCAGACACAAGAATGGTCATTGGTGTTAGGTGGAGCTGTAGTCTTGTTTCAGCATGTGATTTCTTCATTTCAAATGTAAGTCGTTCAAACAGAAGCAATGGAGAAGATGGTTCACTTGCTCCACAGTGCTAAAAGGAAATTAAACATCAACTCAAAACATGGATGCAAAAAAGCATACACTAAAAGTTATTTCTTTTAGATCTTTTGAGATTTGCCTTTATTGCTAAATAGTGCTGCTATTTTGAATTGTGGCCCGTCAATATCTGATAGCATTACTTTGACTCAGTCACCTTGGATGAACAACAAACCTTGGTCAATTCTGCTTTAAAGTCATAAAGGCTGATAAACACATTAGCTTCTAAAGGTCTTAGTGCAAATAAGTTGATGGTATCCTTGATGACATCTGATGCTTCTTTTACTTGAAACTCAGACACGTTGCTATTGAATGGTGGGCATTCTTGGACTATCTGGTCCTCTCCAAAATAGTTTTCCTAGGAATAATCAAAGCTTAGAGTTACACTATAGAGGGTCTACGATAAGTTGGCGGGATGCTGGATCTCACCACCTTGGCCAGCAGAAAGCAGGATTAAAAACCCTATTTCCGTCAATATATGGAGAAGCTTGGCAGCTCTTGTACTGTGAATGGTGCTGTTTTTAATGGTGAACAACATCTTAACAAATTAACTAAAAGTACTGACTACATTGGAGTACATCAACAGCAAAGTCTGGTTCATACCTTTATTGCTGCTATGATCTTTATGACAGAACCAAACAAACGCAAAGCAGCAGGGCCTGCTTCCAATTCCAAAGTAATGACATCAGGCTCCATATCTGATGGCTGCCATTTTAAAGGCACATCTCTTGCAACATTGTATTTTGGGTTAGGGATGATTGGATGGTACACATACCCAATGGATAACCCAAGGATAGGGACAGACATGACATCTACCCAGCCATGATTCTTAGCAGTGTGTCTACTGAAAATGGTACTGAAAGTATCATTGGAGCCAGGTAAGGCACTTTCATCAGCACTTTCGATGCCTTCTTCTGGGAGCCCTGTGCTGGTAGATGACCGGGAGCGGATAGCAGAAGGCTGGATTTGAGTTTTTATTGTTGTTCGAGCAAGACAGAGAAGACTTCGATGTAAGGTATCATGCTCTGGTAGACATATCCTTGCGACAAGTTTTTCAACCTGGGAAATATAGAAAATATGATGATAATGATGAAAGCAATGATCATGATGATCTTTCTCATAAAAAAATCTTCCATCTAACCTGAAGGAAGAATTTGATCTCCTCAAATTCTGGCAGAAATCGTAGAAACTGAAGGACAAATGTCAAGTCAAAGAGTTCTCCACAAAAGGCAAGTTCAGCTGAAAAAGAACATAAACCTCATCAATTTGCTTAAGACCTCTGATGCCAGTGTTTTTCAATAACAAACAATGAAAGCATACCCATTTCTTGTCGATTGGATGTACATTCAATAAAGTTGTACTGGTTAGCTAACCAAACCATTTCAAAATCCCGTAGTACAATGTTGAATGACCACTCATATGGCACAAAGGTCACCAGGTCTGGGCGGTAGTTTCCCTGTCCAGTCTTCCAACATTTCTAATGTTAACCAGCAAAACCTCAGTTTTAGTAATCACATCATTTACTCTTAAAAACTAATATATTATTTCTGATCACACGAATATGAAATGGCCCATCATTATACTTTTTCATTATAATGTAATATTTAAGCAATTTTGTATAAAACAAGCATGCATGTCTTAACTATGATATAAACATCATGGAGAGGTAGAGATAAGGAAAGCAAGCTTAGGAATACCAGGCTTAGCCATAGTGTTTCTCTTGCTTTTAAAGTGCTCTACATCTTCCATATCGTCACTAGTACAGAGACGTGATTTTTTGCTTATAAAAATATTTTCAACATTAATTTGTTATGTGAGCCATGTTTCTGTCTTCTGATTATAAACATGGTAGCTAGCCAATCAGTCTGGGTGCTATAATCTCAAATATCTGTTAATGTAGCCTACAGTACAGTCATGTAACTTTGATAAGCTGATTAGGTTTATAAGCATAATAATATTCTTATGTACCTTGGAAATACCATTTGTGAGCAAAGATGAACCACCAGGTCACACGCACAGCATTAACCTCACATGACCAATGTTGGGTGTGGTTCCACACCCGAGGGAATGTCATGTGGACAGCCAGATCCAAGACATCAGCATCCACTAGTTTCCTGTAAGCCATACTTGTACTGGCTTCTACTTGGAAAAGTTTGGTGATCACAGATGTTGTGTAGCCATATTCATTGACGGTCCATGGTTGATAGACTCCAACATGGGAACCAGCCCCAAAACAAACATGAACAGCCTTGGTTTCCTTGGGAATAAAGATGAGATAAAAATCATTCTCAGGGACTTACAAACAGAAATACAACAACCAGTTTAACCACCTGCAAGTGTCACTTAATATTTTTATCATTTTGTCCTTGTTTATGCTTCAGGCAGTCCTAATCTCAAATGAACAGACATTTTTGATACATTCCTTTATCAAAGAACAATCAAAGGGGTGCAAATAAAAACAGACTAAGTGACATATTTCATGTGCTAGTACCAATTAATACTTTGAAATACCAGGAACATTCACTGAACTTTTAGAAAACGTTTTAGAAAACGCAGCTACATGTAGCATCGACCTGCTGCAGTCTACAGTGTAGAATTTAGATGTTTTACATTATTTACAAATATCTGTCAGTAATAATTTCATACTTGATCTTTAGAAAATAGAATATCCAGAGTAGCATCAACATCAAAATGGAACTTGACATCTAGTCCTGTGTGGAGACGTGTCTGGCCTGGTGGAAGAGGCTTTGTTGCTACCATCTCTTGGTAGTCCATTGGGAAGAAAAACTTTTGCAAAGCATCCCTGAGGTAAAAATAAAGAAACAATAGATTAACAATAACAACAACAACAACAACAACAAGCAAACAAAAATACCACTGATAATAGCATTGTGTATGTGTGTGTTTTATATAGCCCCACAGTAATTTGTGGGTCATCAACCACAGAAGCATTTTTCATAAGCTACTGCCCTTGCATGCATGTCAGCATCCAAGGTGGCATCTTGAAGACCTGACAGGACCATCTGGTCTTGGATGTTATCCAGCCATCATTTCTGTTGTCTCTCTCTATAGCTTCTATAGTGTTCTACTTTACTGGTAATGATGGGCTTAATACACATAAACCTTCATCTGTTAAAATGCTCTTGACTACATACTTCACTCTCTCCCCCTCCTATCATTGCTCTGTCCCATAAGTATTTATAGCTAGTCACTAAACTGCATGGATTAGGAAGAATATTGGAACTAGAAGCAAGGATATTAAAATCATGATGATAGCTCTGACTTGAACTGTAAAACTGTCCCTTAGGATTAGTAGACTGATGACTGTTAACTAAGCTATCCCTGCTCTTGCTCCTCTTCTTTTAGAGTGGGGCACACAAAACATCTAAGCTATCCTTGTTCATGGTATGAAATTACTTATTACCTTTGTCGATCTACCCATGGTCCATAACATATCGATGTACTTTTTAAAAATGCTACATCAACTCCCCAGTGTGGATCAGAGTCAGGAATCCCAGCTTCAACATCACCAACATTACCCTCTGGAACAAGACCTATGGAAATAATATCCATCAATTTAATACTTAAAGTGTGGTAAACCATTCAACAAAATTGTGCAACATTTTGCACATTGCTGCATGGCAAATTCCAGTGAGAGCAAATGTTGCTTGTATTATGGTCATTCTTCATATGTTGTTGTTGTTGTTGTTGTTGTTGTTGTTGTTGTTGTTATTGCAGTGTCTACTTGGTACAACAATGGTTTGCATGTGAAGTGATAATTAACATTTCACTCTGCAACTTGCTGCACAATTATCTTGTGTGATATGTTATACAATTTTGTTGCCCTTTTTTTACCACATCTAAAGTCATCATTGCAACAATTTTTATTCCAGTGTTGCAGAATCTTTAGGATTAATATTCTTACTTACCAGGCTCATCTTGGTAGTAACTGATCTTACACTGTGCTGTATGTAACACTACAAATCCATTTCCCATGAAACGAGGAGGTCTGAAAATATTAAGAGAAAGAGTCATCCCCCATAGTAAGTTATGTCTGATCAAATTTTAAGTTCTCTTCAAAGATTTCTTGAATTCTAAAGCAGAATTTAGGGTTTGATCACAAGCCACCTATAGTGTTTTTGTTCATTTCCATGGCATTGCATCAATTACACTGTAATCAAAAAGTTCACTTACTCATCCTTGGGACCACTATATCCAGGGCTTGGACAAAGCATGATTCTTACATTCTTTCCAGCCATTTTTACAACATGCATGAACTGATCCAATGAAGAGTGAGCCTAAAAGATGGTAAAATTTTGTACCAACAGGACTGAGTTTACATTGTAATTCTGCATAATGATTTTCAGTACAGGCGAGCAACTGAAAATAAAAGTACTGGTGGAAATCTTGCAGCTTTTGAGAAGAAAAGTAAACTCCTTTGACTTAAACTCATCCTCAACTATCTAAGGTTATATCTGTGCTTGCCTACCATTTCAAAAATCTTGACATAAATCCTGTTGGTGATTGAGGCATAAAAATGTATATCCACTGTATGAGTAGTCTTCATATTAAACTGTTTACAGCAACTGATTGAATCTTACTGTTTTTGCAGTCATACATTAAAACTGCTCTAATGCAGAAACTAGATGGTACATACAGGTCTTTAACTTCTAGATGGTACATACAGGTCTAACCTCTCACCTCTGATGTTGTATAAAACCCAACTGCATTTTCAAACAGAAAACAAAGTGTAGTCTCAAACAGCTTATTTCCAAAAGCAATTTTTCCCTAAACAAAAACATTGTTTTTTAGTCATTCAATAGTCTGTAACTATAATAGTAATATCTATTGTTGTTACCATAGAAACTATACTCACTGTGCTGATGTCAAACTTAATTGCTGGTACAAGTTCAAGAAGCCAAGTAGGCAAACCTTTGCTTGGTTCACTTGTGCTTTTGTCTCTGGAAAGTAAAAACATTTTGAATGACAGGTATCGACAGGTAATTTCTTTTTCAAATTTTTTAAACACAGTATGACATGATATCCAAGTATGGAGGGAGATGAATATACATGTACATATAGTCAATAGATGTATCAATATGTGCTTAATTTATTTGATGGTTAATGTGGCTAAATGAAATTTAGGCAAAGTTAAACTTGAGGAAGATTGCTGCTGATGGTTCCCTTGCTGCTGGGCTTGCTGCGGTACATCAGTCTATACTTTGCCAGCAGCTCCATGCATGCTTGTGCTGGGTTCTCCAAAGCTTTGCAGGGTTGTGCACATGAGGCTCATTTTGGCTTTATCACTGCAATCCTTGCTTAGTGCTCCTTGTTGGTTTTGCTCCCACCCACCCTTCCCTGGTAAGTACTTGGTAAGTGTACTTCCACTAACTGTGGTCAGTGTGACTGGTACCATGGTTACCACCTTGTTGCCAGAGACAAGCATATCCTTCTGGGATGCATTGAGGCACCTATTAGCCCAACCTCATCATTGCCGATGAGTACTACTGAGGTGGTGGATGTGTGGGTACCATGGTTACCACCTTGTTGCCAGAAGCAAGCATGTCCCCTTGGATGCATTGAGGCACCTAAGCCCAACCTCATCAGTGCCGATGAGTTTAATGAAAATTATGAGGTGTAAAGTAATGAAGGATTGTGTTGTACTCACTCTTCTGGTGCAGTTTTCTTAGCAGTGTCTATAACATTGTGGATGTTTAGGTTAGACCTTGCTGCATCTACAAGCAAATTAGAATATGTTGAGTCTTATTCTGACATATATTCACTACATTGGATAGTGAAATATCTTCTTTACTGATATCAATAAATGTATTCAGTCAGATAATCAATCAGTCAGTCAGTAAGTCACAGTCAGTTAAATGCATGCTGATCATTAATTCACCCAATCATTTGTTGTTCATTTGTTCGCCCAGTCAGTCATCAAATTAGTCTGTCAATTATTCATTTCAATAAAACCTACCACCATATCTCTCTACCCTAAATAGATCTTGTAGCTGATCATAAATACCAGCCCTGAAAATAACACAATAAATTTGGTTATAATGCATATCAAATAACTTTTAATACTGTAAGCAGGTTAAAATCTAGTTTATACTGCAAGTTCCAGAGTTCATGACAAGTTGTATGAGGTTTGCATTATGAGTGAGTTGCACTGCTAAGCAAGCATTACTCTGCCTGAAAAAGTTTGCAATGTGATCATCAAAATGGAAACTTCCATGTTGAACTTTTGAACAAACTTCAGAACCTACATGTACTCATCAAACATTTGTGAAAAGCAAATTAACATGGAATGAATTCATCTTTACAAACCAGCTCTCTCCCCTTGGATGACAAATTATGAAAATGCTCAGTATCATGTGGAAGCTGGTGTACTAAGGGGGAGGGTATGTTTACTTTAGCCCTACTAAAGGAAGTGGTTCCCTCAAAAAGGTGAGCAACATCATTCTATTAAATTCTGCCAACCTGTTGTATATGTGATATTCAAAGCAGTTCAGCCATACAGTAAGTCTGTGCTCTTTGCTTTCAATTTCTGTAGCTGCAAGATAAAGGGGTGGGGAATATGTTAAATTGACATTCTAATTATGAGTACAAATTATACATACTTAATTTTAATTATTATTCCGTGTCATACTAGTAGATTAGTCAACTGTAATGTATATTACTAGATGGAAGATATCTTACTCTCTCATCCATTTACTTGATGCATTCACTTTTTCATTTCCAATTTCAATTTCATAAAAACAAGTTAATGGGGGGCTATGGTGAAGAAATTAATTGGGGCTTCTACTCCGTTGCTTTCTTCTGTCATATTTTGTGGCAAAATAAATAAAAAAAAATATAAAAAAATATAAAAATTTATAAATCAATCAATTAATAAGCAGTTTACATAATATGTAAATTGACATAATTCAGTAGTAATCTTACTTGTTTCTGTTGAGCTAACATTATATGGTTGTCTGTATTCTTCCTCAGCAACATGTGGTAACCAGTACTTGAATATTGCATATCCATCCACAACTCTGATATAAAAAAAATAAATAATGAACTTTAGGCAAAATTAAAATCATTGGCACAGACGAGATTGGGAGAAGGTGCCTGAGTGAGCTGTGCCAGTCATGTAAATTATTTTGGAAATAAAGAATTGATTGATTGATTGATTGATTGATTGATCATGTTGACTGCCCACAACAAGGAAGTAGGCATGGCAACCCAATTATGGTCCACCACCAATAATCTGGCACTTGACAACAAGAGGGTGGATACCACATGACCCTGCATAGCCTGGGGATGCCTCCACAGCATGACTGCTGGCCAGCGTGCCTTGATTTTAACTTAACCTAAAATTTTGTCACTTTTTGAAATTGAGGCAAGCTGGCCAGTGGTATTTTGCTTGCATGTCATGGGGGCTAAACCATGCAGGGTCCTCATGTGATCACTTGATCACTGCATCTCAACTGGTTTTGGCCCCACCCTCCTCTCCCTAAAAAGTATGGTACTGGTTATTCTTTCCACTGATATTATCAGTGTGATGGGAGCAAGTATTAGACTGTAAATGGTTACCATAGTTACTACCTTGTTGCTAGGGACAGGCACATCACCTATGGTGGCAGTATAGTACAAGAGCCCATGCACTAGCAATAGGTTTAAAGTTGATATCAGCACTAGCGATAAGTTTAAACCAGACTATGAAACAGTTCTTTTATAGAGAAATACAGTTCTATAAAATATCCAAAAGCAATTCAATGCATACCGTATAGACAGGTCTTTAGTGATATACTTTACATCTCTGAACATGATCATCCCAGATAGGATGGAGAAGGAAAATGAACCTACATTTTACACAAAGTAAATCAGTACTACAACAGGAGATATCAAGCAGCTAATACTCCCTTATATTTCAACAAATTTTGTTTTAAAATTCTTAATTGTATTGGATACTCAATATGCAGGGTAGAGTAAATAGTGAAAGAAAATGAAAATTGAGGGAAATAGAAATGTGTGTGTGTGTATGGGGGGGAGGGGGGGGGAAAGAATAATTATTATTACCTCAGGGTGTATTCAAGGGGGATTCAAAGCCCTTTTTGGAATTTGAAATTTCACCAAGGCCTTTTGGGGGTGCTGTATTACTTTAAAAGCTTCTCTATATGCATGTATCTTTTTTATTAGGGTAGATAAAAGGCCTTTTGGAATTGGTTTACTGGCAAAGGGTCTTGATCTTTCATTAGAGGTTGGTCTTAGCCTTATTAGCCACAATATTTTATCATTTTATCATCATTTTAGTTCATTTGCTATTCCCTGTTACTCTTATGCCTGCAGTATCCTGAAGCACTATTTGTATGACTTGGTAAACACCAGTTACTGCATAGCAAGTCAAAGGTTTCTACAGATATGGAGGCATTGACATGGTCAATAAGTATAGCAACCTTCCCACTCAACTGCTGTAATTATACCAACTAAACTTGTATATTCAAAAACATTGCCAGTTCTTTCAAAAATGATTGAATAACTTGATAATGTGGATATTTCCACGAGGTTGCATGACGTATAACACATACCAATTTCAAAGAACTCTCCATCTTTCAGGTATTTGTAGGTCACAATAGTTTGTTATGATAGAACCAAGAAGTCTTGAGTGGTAAAACGTCATGTAAATTCAGCCACAGACTACAGCAAACACACGACACAACAAGAAGCAACAATTCTCCGCTTTTCTTCTCTGGATCTTCAGGAGCAGTACTAATAGACGGTGGAATTGTGCTGCTAGCATTATAAAAAGCGGTGGCCACCAAAGAAATCATGTTGATATTAATTCAATGCTGGCGATAGGTGATCATGCCATTCTTACTGAAATCAAATAGCAAAATTGATAAATATAATGTTTGAAGATAATCTGTACCGATTTTCAAAGCGTACATGTCCTTGGATTGTTCTTAAATCTGTGGTGAAAGTGGTTTCTTTTTCGCAGTCAACACTGCCGCCATCTTGGAAAGATGAAGGGTGTAAATATCTAGTTCCAGGACACCGCGGATGAACCTAGTCTCTCACGGCTATTCAAGTAAAGACCGCCATTTTGAATCTCGCTGTGTATTGCAGCAGGCAGAAGGAATGAGTTTGTACAGCTAGAAATAATGGGTGATGACCTTAATAACGGCGCACTTCGCTTGGCTGTGGCCCAAATTTGCCAGTCAATGGGATGGGATGCCTTAAACAAGTCAACTCACGATCTTTTGACGGATGTTTTGCAAAAGTACATGCTGGAAATAGCCAAGTGTGCTAACGACTACTCCCAGCTTTGTAAGAAATTAGAACTAATTATCTCATCATTGTTGTTAGGTTTTGTACTTTAAAAGCTTAGGTATTAACTCTATGTTTTTATTTGAGGGCTAATTCAATATGAATTGATTTTATATGCACATATGTAATGAGAGTTAGTCAACCTGGTTGCAGTTAGTTGTGCATGTGGTTGCCTTAATGTACAAGTATTGTAGGGCAGATTGAGCTATCCTACATGGCTGGCCCTTGAAAGGAAAAGAAAAAAGAAAGAAAGAAAGGGTAAGGGAAGGAGAGAGGGCTGGGGGAGAGGGAAAGAAGGAGAGGGCCTGCAACAACCTGACGTGGTCAAGGTACGGGTGCTGTAAAGTGCCCACTCATATGAAACTGCCCTTTCTCAGCAATTTTCATGTGAATATTGTTCTGAAACAAATATTTTAATTTATGTTTATAAAATGGCATTTGAATAGGACATTTTCACAATGGTGACATGTCATTTTACTACAACTACCAGAATGGATACAAATTTTCTTTCTTGTTCAGATTTTTGTTCCATCTTGAGAATAGTTGAACAATTGACACTAATTACTTTACAAAACAAGGTGGGCAAAGCATTCTGGAAGTTGTAGTATATGACACGATCATGCAAATGGTCTGTTTTAACAATATTTGTATCAATTTCCAATGTAGTGTTGTATATTTTTTAGACTGCCACACCGAACCAAGCCTTGATGATTTAGGACTGGCATTTAAACAAACAGGGGTGCTTCTTCATGAGCTAGAGGATTTTGTGACCCAGGTAGACCAAGTACCATTTAGTTATCAGTTGCCACGGTTTCCATTGCCAAAGCCTAACCTACTACAGCACCCTCATAAAGAAGACATTATTGATCGGCCAGAGTTCTATCATGAGCACTTGCCAACCCTCATCAAAGCTTTACAACAAAATGAAGGTTGTGTATAGCTTATAAATTCTATACAGTTAGAGTATGACAGATTTTATGGATACACTGTAACCCAATATAACGAAGTGCAAAGGGATATAAAAGCTGGTTCATGATATCACAGATTCGTGATATTGGGGTGAAAATCTGTACTCATTATATTTGACAGTGTGGAAAAGATAGTTCATGATCTGGAATAGAGGAGTCTTCTTATTGCTGTAAAATTGGCACAGTCAGGGCGCAGCATAGTAACAATGGGAATTTTAAATGTTTATGGTCATGACACAGTCATGGCAGGGCACTATCCATTTCATACTCGTACAAATTTCAAAACCACTCTGTATATGGGAGATTTCATTGAAATACAGTTTTTTAGAAACTAAAGTTGATTTTATGTGCAATGCTAATTATATGTCTATTAATGAATTTCATTTATTTTGTAGATGAAAGAGAAAAAAGCAAAGATGAATCCCAAGGGATAGATGACACTTCATCACAGTCATTTCTTAGAAATGAAATTAAAACAGTAGGAAAAGAAACTGAAAATGAGAGCACTGAGAACACGCCCAATAAAAGGGCAATCACCATTTCTTCTCCAGAACTTGAAACTGATTTTAAGAGAAGAAGATTGGAAGGGCCCTTTGGGAAACATAGCAAAGAAAAGAAGCTTGATATTTTACAAGTTCTTCAAGAAAAAAACAACTCCAATTCACTTTCACCATCTCCTTCACCAAACTTTATTCCTATGGAAGCGGAGAACAATGAGAAACCTACTTTTGCTTTTTCAAGTACATCTACTCCTGCACCAGTAATTCCACCTCCAAGTACACTTACTCCTAAGAAGGGAGTAGCAAAAAAGGATAAACCAAGCAAAGAGAAAAAATTATTGTCACCGCCTAAAAGTCAGATATCAGTAGACCAGAAAAAAACTAAGCTTGAAGTGAGTCCTACTACTGAGAAGCAATCTAATAAATCGAAAACCCAAGTTGTAGAATCAACTAAGAAAAAGAAGCAAACCAGTTCACCAAAATTCTCTAGTCCTCCAATCACTGATAAAGCTCTACTACAAACATTCTCCAAACCAAAAACACCCAAAAAGAGTAAAACAAAGCAAGAAAAAAAACCAACTGAGCCACAAGTCTCTAAGGAACCAGCATTCCCAAAAATGACGTTTAGTCCACCTTTAAGTGATAAAAGGCATGATGAAGATTTAAGTGTGAAAACTAATCCTATGCCAAAATTAATCATAAAACCCATGAAACTTGAAAAGAATATTCACTTGGAGTATTCTGTGTCATCAGTTCCACGTGACAACACTTTGGGATTAGATAAGAAAAAATCCAAGACAAAATCGGTGCCAGGTACTTCATCAACATCAGAGGAGGCCAAACCAAAGAAGAAGAAGAAAAAGAAGGATGTTGATGTGAACATTTTAGGAAGCCCTCCAATAGGACAAACATTAACTGTACATCTGCCATCAAGTAATGTTAAAGCTCTGGATACCTCTACTCATGTATTGTCAGTTCCAGCTGTGGAAAAATCAGGGGAGGTTGTTAAAAAGAAGAAAAAGAAGCACAAGGAGAAAGATAGAGAGAAAAGTAAACCCAAAAAGGTAAGGGAAACAGGTTTCATCAAGCATTTTAGATGAATGGCATTGGGTAGTATGAAACCTGGCTCAACTTTTCTCTGCTTCTTACTTGCTTTTTTATTTTATTTTGTTTACCCTGTGTCTTAGCTCTGTTCAAGTGAATAATGCCCTATGAAATTTTAGCTACAACAGGCACCTCTCTAAATGAGATATTAAGAGCTTCTCCTGATTGTCACTACCTTAGAAAGGGTTCAGTTACAAAGTCATGAATGACAAAAAATTGTTTTCGATATGGAGCTTGACATAATTGAATTTTGTATAGAATTTCCCTCAACAAAATGTGCCAAAATTTGCCCAAGTTACAAGTCAAGGAGGGCATCATACAGAGGTCCCTGCATTATAGAAGTGCAAAAATGGTCCTAGTCACAGTCTATAGACCTTTTCTGAATTCACATGACTGATCATAAAACATTTAGATTCAAGTTGAAGCTGGGGTGGATAAATCTATACATTCGCTGTATTTATGAATTCCACCTCAGCCTCAACTTCAATCTATAGTCATGCAAATTCAGGGAAGGTTTATTTCAAAGAATAATTAGTTCAGTCATAATTAATTCAAACTATGCTTTTTTGATATTAGGTTAAAGAACTTGGTAGTGAGTCCTCAATTCCTACTATTCCAACCATAAAATTGAAATTAGAGAATACACCAACAACTACCATATCCAGTCAGGCCCTCTCTGCACCTAAGACGTGAGTTTTTTGAAATGCTTCTATTGCCCTTGCTTACTTGCTGGCTTGCATGCTTCCTCTCTTTCTTTCTTTCTTTCTTTCTTTCTTTCTTTCTTTCTTTCTTTCTTTCTTTCTTTCTTTCTTTCTTTCTTTCTTTCTTTCTTTCTTTCTTTCTTTCTTTCTTTCTTTCTTTCTTTCTTTCTTTCTTTCTTTCTTTCTTTCTTTCTTTTCTTTCTTTCTTCTTCCTTCTTCTTTCTTTCTTTCTTTCTTTCTTTCTTTCTTCTTTCTTTCTTTCTTTCTTTCTTTCTTTCTTTCTTTCTTTCTTTCTTTCTTTCTTTCTTTCTTTCTTTCTTTCTTCTTTCTTTCTTTCTTTCTTTCTTTCTTTCTTTCTTTCTTTCTTTCTTTCTTTCTGCCTTTCTTTCTTTCTTTCTTTCTTTCTGCCTTTCTTTCTTTCTGCCTTTCTGCCTTTCCTTCCTTTTCTAACTTTCTTATGTCTTCCATCCTTGTCCCTTTATTATTTCTTTTTATGATTTTACAGTAACGTTTTTCCTTATAATATACTTTCATAAATGTACTTGTAGAAGTACCACTCCAAGTGAACCTACAGCAGTTGTTATACCTAAAGAAGAAGTCCCAGGAATGCCAAGAACTGTCACCACTGAAACACTATCTACAACTGTGGTAAGCTGAAGCATTGTTAATCAAAGACATAGTTTAACATTGTACTATAGACAGACTATACAGCAGTTTTCATTTGTGTTTGCTAAAATAAATTCTCTTGGGTATTTTTTGGTCACCCATAGTAAAATCTTCATAGTTTCCCCTGAAATCACTAAACTAAGTAGCCGCTAAATCTTCCCCTAGAGAAATTGTTAAATTTAGTAGTGGCTAAAAATACCAAGCTTGAGGTAATATGGTGTCATTTGCATGCCATTTGCATAATTCTACTAAACATATGCAGATACATCCTTAGTCTCACTGTGACTTACAAAATAATGTGATTATTTAGTTGCACTGAGACAGAGTAAGGCAAGAGAATTGCATCTGCATATGATTAGTGAAATCTTCATAGTTTCCCCTACAGAAATCATTAAATTTAGTAGTCTCTAAATATAGTAACTTTAAGTTACATGGTGTCTTTTGCATCCCATTTGATGCCTCAATACTCTAACTTTGGTTATGCCATCATTTTGCATTTCAAACCAAATCTTCTCTGTAATGCATATTGATAAGGAGCATGGGCGGATCCAGGATTATCTTCAGGAGGAGGTGCACCGTCTTTGGGGTGGGGGGGGGGGGGGATATTTTGCAAAAAAATATTGATTAAAAAAATGCTCAAAGTCATCTCAGGAGGGGGTGCGCAACCCCTGCACCCCTCCTCTAAATCCGCCCTTGAGCAGAAAAACTGAGATACAAAGACATTTGCTGGCTGGCTGGCCATCTGTAATAATAACTAGTCTTAAGGCTCTAGGAATGGGGAATAAATGATGTATGTCTCAGTATTCAAGTGACTGAGTGATAGATAGACTGAACATTGAATCAATACATGAAGTGATTTATTTTGTTGTATTTCCTAGCAAATCTACTATTGCCCAGCATGTCGTCTAGCTGATGATGGTAGTTTTATGATTGGCTGTGATACGTGTGACAGCTGGTATCATGGGTAAGTCAGTACCTTTTCTCCCCTCATGTTTTAGGAACAAATTATAATTTGTAGAATTTCCTGGAACGATTGTTGGACACTTTAGATACAAGAAAAATAGTAATCATGATAGGTGGACTCCAGGTTCTCTTCTAACTGAGCACACGCATCATATCAGGTAGAGGCTATTTTCGCAAGCTCTAGAACAACATTTCGCGTCAAAGGACCCCATTATTAGAGCTAGATTTTAGGTATTAGGGTTAGGTTTAGGGCTAGGTTAGGGGTAGACCCTATCCCAGTCCTAAACCCTATCCCAGTCCTAGCCCTAAACCTAACCTTTATCTAGCCCTAGTAACAGGACCTTTTGACGTGAAATGTCGTTCTAAAGCGTGCGAAATAGCCTCTACCATCATATCAAGTCTTTAGAAAATTTCCTTTTTGGTTGGTTTTGTGATATCACAGAACTTGTTTCTTCAACCAGTAATGGTTTTATTTCATCGAACTTATGGACCCATGGTTCATCATCAGTTTTAGATGAAGCAGTCAACACTAAAGATGTTACAAAATTCTGTGCATGCTATTAGTGTAAACAATAACCTCCTCAATCACTCACATAATTAATTAATATCGAGCAAAACTATCACAAAGTTGTAATTAAATATTGTATTTTCTGTCTAGTTCTTGTGTTGGTATTGCTGATGATCCTGGTGGTGATTGGTTCTGTGATGTTTGTCTTGCCAAGAAAGCCAAAAAGAAGAAAAAGAAGAAAAAAGCTAAGGCTGACCAATCCTAACTAAAAATTGTCAACTTGATTTTGATAGCTAGGAAGAGGTTGTAAATAAAATAATTGTGTAATATGTAAAATAGACAATTCTAATCATGAAAAATTATTATTCAAAATAAAGAGTGTATCATTATTTGTACACACACACATATTCTTTTTTAACAAAGAAAATGTCATGTGTTTACAATGGCAAGTCCTTGCTATTGTTAGAAGAGGTGATGGTGGTAGTGCCTTCTCCTGAAAATGTAATTGCACTTTACAATCAAATTATAAAGTAAATACGCAACAATAAAAAAACATGAATTAAGGATCGCAATTGTTAGGAGGCAAACAACTTGGCTATTCTAAAAGTGGACCAAAAGCTGAATTTGAACTAAGATACCTGTACTACCAAGAACAAATTCAGACTCGAATCACTGGCCAGGGCTACACTCAAACTAAGGATCACCAGATCACAGGACCAACACTCTGACCACTCACCATGCTGAATCCTCCTACTGATTATCAGTTATGAACAGGGGAGTGTGTTCACAGGTGTAAGTGGTGTGTGTGATGGCCATTTTTTGTCTTGATCCATTCCATTTCCCTCGATAAAGCATGGGTAATAGTGAACAATCTGCACTGTATGGTAAGTGGTTGATAACTCTATCGACCACTTACTGTTAATACCTTACCGTCATCTTATTTACCATTACTTTACCGTCAGTTAACCGACCACTGATTAACCACTTACTGTTACCTTGCTGACTACTTATTGACCACTTACAATTACCTTGCCGACCACTTACCATTTACCTTGCCGACCACTTATCAACCACTTACCATTTACCTTGCCGACCACTTATCAACCACTTGCCATTACCTTAATGTAGGGTGCAGATTCTGCACTGCCTATAGCTAAAGCAAGAATAAAATAACTGGAAGAAGACAAGTAGAGTTTGTATACTATGAAAATATCTGTGCTGTGTCATGGTCCATGCATCTCATGTAGATTGTAATTCTGTTGTTTTCTTTTAAGTTTATTTGACTAATTATATATCAGCTATTAAAAGTTTACAATATACTGCATGACTTTGCCAACCACGTGTTGACAATGTATAACCTGGTATTTAAAAGCAAAACCAACATGACTGCACTAATTCAGTGGTAACTGTTGTCATTAAGAAAATACCCTAAGAAGTCAAGAGACCATAATACTAAGAGAGCGAAACTCAGTATTGATGTTTGTGCGATGTTCGTGGCGCCTAAGGCTATTTTTAGTAACTTCGCCATCGCGCGCGCAAGGCACTTAAACAATAGAATTCAAGCGGTCCCTTCTGTGTGCACGCCAAAAAGCAAATTCTATTGGTTGAGGACCTTGCGCGCGCGATGGCGAAGTTACTAAAAATAGCCTTAGTCGCCGCGAACATCGCACAGACATCAATACTGAGTTTCGCTCTCTTAGTATTATGGTCTCTTGAGGAAGTATGTTATTTTGACAGTTTAAATATCTAATGACATTTAATATGCAATATAACACATTAACAGGGATTAACTGATCTTTTCCTGATCTTATTTTACAATTATGCATATACTACTGATTTTACGAAACCAGAACTATAAAATTTCTATAAGACCAACTCTAAAGATCACTGTACAACGGCAAAAAAAAGCATTGAGTGTACCTCACTATTATCTCAGCATCTCCATAAATCATTACCAACCCTGCTTGAGAACAGTAAATTGCTAACCAATCCTGGGTTGGCACTATAAATTATCCATGGTACCACTTTGTTACATAGCCACACCCTTTTTCACTGTTGTACAAATCAGCCTTTAACCCTGATAATAGTATGTACTTACTGACTGGGTGGGAGGGCCGGACGGGAAAATATTTGGCTCAAGGTCATGGCCCGGTACGGACCGAACGCGAACGCACGTACTGAATGAACGACAACCAAATATTTTCCCGTCCGGCCCGACCTAACTCAGTCAACAAACATTTTATCGTATGACTCTTTTTGATCACTTTATTTTTATACTTTTGGACACAAAAAAGGGTCCTTCGGAAATCCCTATGTGCCCCGTCACGTGACTATTTCCAAATGTTTTCTTAAGCGCCCGTTTACACAACATATAGGGACGGGTAGTTGCGCTCCTAACTACTGAGCTAAGAAAACTGATATACAGGATATATATCAAAAAACGTTGATGTTCGGCGATCTAAATCTGACCTTTGAGACTGAATAACTACTTGTAAATTCTGATATATACAAACGTTTTGTAAGTAGATGTATACCGCATTCTGTCAATAGAACCATCTACAGTCTACGCGCGTGCCAATTTCAATTAACGCACTTTCGGACTTTCCCCCTTTTCCCCCTTGCCCCCTAAGCAATGTTGTCCACTGGTCAGATTCCAGGGTGGGAGACTTTTCTCACCTCAATATTGAATAGGGGGAGGGGAAATGACTGAATTATTACTTAGTTGCCAGTGAGGACAAAGTTTAGTAAGATACGTCATTTTCTTCCACAAATGTGTCATTCCAATTGGCGTCGATTGTGTAGTTAACTTCTCTTTTTAAGTTTGCTGATGTCCTGTTTTGGTTGGTTGATTTTCGTCAGTTTTTGTTAGTCAAATGGCCATCTGAACCACTGTCATGCATCAGGGTTTGGTGTTCTTTCCAAGATATTTGGATGCAACACTTTTCAGTCAAATATGTTGAGGTGGTGTAAATGAGGTATTAGATGGAGTCTTGCAAGGTATCGGGGCCCTTATTTCACACTTTTTCTTGATATCACAGTAACTATTTTTGATGCTGTGCACTTCCCATAAGCTCCCGCTGTTTTCTTTTCTGACATGCTGCACCAGTCCCCCCGGTTTATCGAGCTTTGTTATGACGTCATCACGCTCACCGAAAGATGTGGTGTATTTCTGCAGGTCATCTAAAGTATAGCCATACTTCTTGTGGTTATAAATCTCACCAGGGCTTGAAATAGCAATTGCTTGAATCTTGAGTCGACTACCGATGATCTTCGCTAAGCCTCCACCCAGGGAGTGGCCAACTAAATAGAACTCCTCGTATTGTCGACGGCGAAGGTTCACAGTACTTTTAAGGTAATTTTCAATGACATCGATGTAAGATTTATCTTTTTGGCCATGGAAATACCAATAGTCCATGAAAGACGAAAACTTGATAAAATGGGCAATAACGTTTGTTGGTATAATACTTTGCAAGGGTACGAGAGAAAAGAATGCTTGGTAGATGAAGACTTCGTTCCAGATTCTGCTATTTTGTATCCAGTCCCTAAAGTCACTGGTACCACTAATGGCCACTACATTGACTCGTGTTGTCCCGGCAGAATTGCGAATATGGTAAAACGATGGTTTGTAGGGGTTGACAAGTTCAACAGTCCACCTAAAGCGGTCAGATTTGAAATACTCGTTCAGAATGCTTGTCAGATTTCTATATTCAGTATCTTCTACTTTTTTGACCTTGTACGCCAAGTCTGCAAAGAACACCATGTCTGTAATAGTCAATGAACCCCACCTTTTGGAACATATTTGATAACCAGGAATCTGAATATTTTCTGGTATTGCTCGTTGTGCTCTCCCACGTTGACTGTAGTAGGGTGGAAGTTTGAGCTGGCAACTCTCGTCACACTGAGACTCAGCGGCAAGAAACACAGCTATCACAACAATGAGTGCCAAGACCATTATCACGACTAGTGTGGGTTTCATTAAATACCCAGAGGATTCTTTTCTACTCCCTCGAAAGTAAAGATAGATAAGAACAAGGCATGAGCTCAAGGGCACAATGACGGCCAACACAATAGCAAAATCTGAGGAGTTCCTTTGTCGAATTGGACACCAGATTACTGAGGATAACATATAAAAGACTCCCCCAGAGACAAGCAATTTTATCAATGGACGTTCTGTTTCAGGGAATATCTTCTTATTACGTTTTTTGTAGACAAAACAAGCAAGAAAAATGGACAAAAATATTAATACAACACCCGCCTTTACAAAAGAAACCAGTAATAGATATTCCAAAAAACCGAGAAAACCTGGAACAAAAGACAAAACCAGACCAATAAGCGCATCAATTCCCAAGAAGATCAGCCTCATCCAAAAATACCACACACGATCCTCTTTATGCCTGAATGGTTGAATAACCTCCCAGAAAAGTTGAAGAAGAAAGCAACTGTCTATCAAAACTCCCAAGATAATACTGAATGTTGAGACTCCGTACTTGGAACTGAGCATGACTAGGACGAGATCCATCTGCATGTTGATGGTGAAGCACCCAAAAACGAAGAGAAAAGCGTAAAATGCAATGACGGTGTAGGTTCTCAAAAACAAGTCCAATTTTGGAATAATCTGCTGGTTGATGAAGTCTGCCTGTAAATTCAATTATAGGCAAACACGTCAGTAATGAAAAACATGGAAATCAAATGTCACATGTCATTCAGTACCACCTACAAAGTATCTCTGAAAACCAAGATCTCCAGTCAAATTTCCAGTATTCAGCTAGCTACAATCATTGCCAGACTTGTTGGCACGATTTTGTCGTGATGCGCGTGAAAAGTAGATGGTGATGAGATTGGCTCCCCCCGTGCCCCCTTTACAATGTTGCTGTGAAAATCCCGACACCTACCACTCGGCAATCAGTTCGAAATACCTTTTATCTAGCAGCAACATTGTACCGGGGGGAGGGGGGTCCAATAGTACGGTCACAAAGTGTACAATTGTAGAAATATCCGTTGAATTCATATCGTGCCAACTAATTTAATTTGGCAAGGATTGTAGGTATATAACTCGCCCGGGGGAGGGGGGGGGAGGGGGGTTACTCCCATATATTTGCTATTTAACAACTAGATTCCATTTTTCCGTGCGTCTGTACTCTAATCGATGCACAGATGACGTCAAAATGTGGCGAGAACAAAAAAGTACGCCACGAGACGAAGACTGTCTTACCCTCGCAGCCGTTTTTCGTCTCATTAAAAGGAGACTACCCTGTTACGTATCTTAAATAGGGTCGATTTTTTTCTCATTTGTCTTGAACGATAACAGGGTATGATATTTTCACTTTCGAGTGTCTTAAACAGGGTCAGGTTTCTAGAACTCCCGCGGCACACCCCTATCCAAAAGGGGCTGAGTACCTGATAACTGGGTAAAGAGTTGGAGTAGATTGAAGCACATTTTTATTTAGATTTTTTCCGTTTCCAGGCAGGGACACCACATCTTATACCCATTAATTTAGGTCATTCGGTAGTGTAATAGACGATTTTTGTGGACTGAGTCACAAAGCGCCAACTAGCCCTTTAAATTCTACCTACCAACCCAAACCAATTTTCCTCCTTCTCCTCCCCCCCCCCCCCCCCCCCGCTCCCCCCCAAAGTAATTTGACAGAAGTTATTGACTCAAAGTTAGATAAGTTAGTATTTACAAAACCTAGGTGAGTCTCCTAAGGTTAATAAAACAATAAAAGCTGAAAAAAGAACGAAAGAAATTACTGAGAGAAAAGAAAATAAAGGAAAAGAAAAAAAGACTGTCTTACCCCTGGACAGCATGAGGAACATCTGGGTAATACTTGTTTTTGGCGTCCTTCACCAGTTCTTTCGCTTTCACTTTCATTTTGTCTAGATCTTCCCTCTTCACTGCTTTGATTGGCCTGGTCGTCTTTGTCATAAGTACAAAAATCTATCAGTGGCTCCTTGATGTTAATGTTCATAGTTTCCACAATATTTGAGCAGAAAGCCTTAGCTTTAGAGGTGCGGGTTTGTTCCTGGACATCGCTGTACTCTACGTGAACGTCATCTTGTTCGTCGTTGTCAACTACTCGAATTACACTAAGTTCTTGCAGATCTCCTTCCTGAGACGTGTTATATGCGGAATTAATCCTAGATAACTCAGGAGCATTGTCTAGTGCTTGGGAGGCATCAGTAAGGGATGTCGATGCCTGTGGTATGTCGATAGGGCTAGCAGTCGTGGTAGAAGGCTGCTGTCGACGAGCTAAACCAAGATCTGAAGGTCGTCCTCGTTTATTTTTCACCTTACTACCATACTCCTTGGTATTAGCGGGAAGTGCAGGGAGCCCCGAAGGCTCGGTGCTCTCAATGCATTTATCAGTGAGCTTTTCCTGAACACTGGAAGTAATAATAGCAGGCTGCATTTTTCGACGAGGAAGAAGAGGTTGTTTCCATTTAATGCCAGCTTTACTACCGTATTCTTTGAGTTTAGGAGGAAGTGGAGGAGTTCGTGAAGATGAAAAACCTTCAATGTGACTTTCTTGATCGCTTGCAGTAGCATTAACAGGCTGTTTTTGAGAGAGAACAGAAGACGAGGATTTGTCCGCTTTATTGCTTGCCTTATCACCATACTCTTTAGTCTTAGGAGGAAGTAGAGGAGGTTCAGCATGATGTGCATCCATCCTTGACAGTTCAATACTCTCAGAGGGTTCGACATGATCAAGTGCATCCATCCACAGTTCAATACTCTCAGAGTGGCTTTCTTGGCCGTTGCGTTCGTGGAGCGGAGCATTTCCAAGGCTTCCTTTTAGAATAAAACTGGTGACATTCACGTACGATTTAGGAACTTTCTTGTGTAGCTCTGCACAATACTTGAGCATCCTTTTCCGATGATACGGAATAAGAATTCCAATAGCGTCCAAATCATTCTCCGTCACGTCCAAGAGTGACTCCAGCGAGCAAAAACCATGTTCAATGAGTTTGTCTAAGTAGCGTTCTAGTTTGACTTCGTGGGTCAACCATTCCTTCAGTTCTGTCAGCTCAGATTCGCTCATCTTCGGTACATATATTCTCAAAAAAAGATCAAGCAAGAAGTGTGTTGCTCGTCGGCAATAAAAGAGCCTCAGCTTCTTTTTCCGATCGTGCGGTATAACTTTTGTATAAGTATGTTTACGTTCACAACAAACGTAATTTACATACACTATCGTCTTACAGTAATGACACAATATTCTGCATACTAGTCGTATATGCTTGGGAAAAACTAGATGAAATGAGACCATAAAGTCAATTTCGGTCTTGTCGCGTCGTTGTTGCTGTGTTCTTGTTATTAATTTTGTTGTTGTTGTTGTTGTCGTTTTTGGTGTTGCTGCTGGTTGAACAAACTTTGGTTGTTGCGTGACGATGAAAAACACCCTTTTCTTGGAATTCCAGTTCGAAGAAGCGTCGGCCTAAGAGTGTCAACAAAAATCCTCAATGAAAACGAGGAATAGAACTTTTGAGGATTGGATCGATTCTATATAGGTGACGAAAACAACATGAGGAAAAAAACAATGTGTTTTCACATAGTATCCTGAATCATTGGTTTCACGAAGATGTGCATGTTTTCACAATCATGCCACCAGGTTTTCACTTTACTTTTAAGAGCATTTTTTAATATCGAATGGCTAAAAGTGCCAAAAGCAAACCGCCTTCTTGCAAGTTTTGATTCAAGCTTTTGCTCAGGATTACCACTCAAATTCTATCAATTGTTTGCGCGCGCGATGGTGTTAACTTCCTGTTACTAAAGTAACCTTAAGCGCCAAGAACATCGCGCAAACATCAATATACCATGCAGTTTTGCTTTCTTAGTATTATGGTCTCTTGATTCTATTTTTAAATGTTACCAGTTAAAAAGTGATCTAATTATCAAAACTGTATTTGGAATTGTAGAATAAAGAGCTGTTATCCTGTTTTTAAAGCTATAGATGTATGTGAAATGAGTAACTGGAAAACAAAGCCTCATTTTAAATTCAAATTTTCACTTTGGATTGACACTTTAATTCGACTTTAATCAACCAAACCCTACTAGAAACAAACTAAAGTTTAGAATATTTACATTGTAAGTTGCTGGACCACCCTGTTAAAGGGGAAGGCAAGTCCTTGCTTAACCAGCCACAGACCAACGCTATTAAAGTTTTCCTGCAGAGCCTAGCCAGTATGAAACTCGCAAAGCTCGAGTGCTTCATTTATTTTTACGTACTAGTTTTATTAACCCCTTTATCATATGATTAGATATCAAATGTGAGAATACACAATGTACAATACAAAATAAGATGACTTTTCTTTGACAAGTTTTGCGCGATATCTTGCTTAACTGTCACTCTGTAGTCATGCCACACCTTTGATACCGGCTTTTATCGCTTAATGAGTATACAAAACTATTTCAATCTAGATATTTTATTATTAAGATAAGATTCAAAGACACTAACAATTGGTCTTAAAGGCACATAAAAAGCACAGCACCTACCTATAAACACTGGCGTAGTACGGGACTATCTTGGTGACTATGTACGGGGGGGACATTTTTACTTCGTTGTCTATAGACGACTTTCAAAAATTACGGCAACGAGGCCAGAAAGGCCTCCAAAATCATCATGGCTTAAAGTGAGCCGTCTTGGTCCTAGGTTAAGTAAATACTTTAGCAAAGAGCAGATTTCGTATGAGTGTGATCCAACGGACCGCGCCGGCGGTACGTGACCGCGTGCCGTACCGTATTGCGGCCATCTATAAAAACATTCGAAATTTCTACCGTAACTGAGCCGTGTCGTGACCGTGCCGTGAACGTGTTGTTTACACAGACACACACGAAATCTACCCTACAGATTGGTCTGTTGTGGCATGGTACAACTTATCAACTGGTCATTTAAATATACAGCTGTTTATGAGAGCCTACATTCACCCAATGCATGATTTACGAGAAACTTTATATGCTTGAAATAGCGCAAATTTTGAGAAACACTCCGAAAACGAGCCCCTGAGCCCCTGAGCCCCTGTTGCTGAGAGGCTAGGAGTCCATTAATTTATTATATGCAGAAATAATTCATTGAACTAATGCATCTTGTCTAACACTTAGTCTGTCAATTAATCTATGAAAGTGCCCACCGTTCTTTGCTCTATGTAAGTCCATGCGATGTTCTCTGGTTTTTGATTAACGAGTGTGATGAGAGCTGCATGTTTTGCACTTTTAAAACCCCAAATACATGGCATTCTTTTTAATTATGGTACGCCACCGATAAATTCATTATTTTTGGCTGAACAATAGATTCGAACTTAAAAAAATAATTACGGGAACTGCTCAAAAATAGCATATCCATAAAAGGTACCACGTGCCCAAAATTTTATAATAATTGGTCTATTCAGTACTGGCACTCTGATTGGTCGAGAACCGTGTATGATTACTGTACACACGCATAGATGACGTCATTGAATCTTACGCGCGCTCTGATTGGTTGAAATGTTTCGATGAATATTATAAATAGCTAGATTCTATTTTCCCGTACTTGACGTCAAAATGTGGTGAGAACAATAGTCACGCTACTCGACTTCGTCCCGTGGCGTACTTTTTTGTTCTCACCACATTTTGACGTCATTTGTGCGGCTATTAGAGTACAGACGCACGGAAAAATGGAATCTATTTGTTAATTAGGTGCGCCGTGCCATAAAAAGGTGGTCGTGTATGTGAGGCTTTAAAGTCTTTAGCCAAAACGGTTTTTTTCTTCCCTTTTCTTTTTTTTTCTAAATTTCCTCTTCTTTGCAATTTAATTTTGTTTTTCCTTGTGCTTTAATTAGCTGGTTACGGAGAGTATTTGTTTACATCTGTGGCAATAGAAATTCCGATCCTTTCTCGGTATCTCTTATGAAACGAAGTCCAATACAATTCCAGGCATGTCCATCCGTACTTTAAGATGAGGTCGTACAAGGGATCGGTGTTGTTATTTCACACTTTTTCTTAATATCACAGTAAGTATTTTTGATGCTGTGCACTTCCCATAAGCTTCCACTGTTTTCTTTCCTAACATGCTGCACCAGTCCCCCCGGTTTATCGAGCATTGATATGACGTCATCACGTGCACCGAAAGATGTGGTGTATTTCTGCAGGTCATCTAAAGTATAGCCATACTTCTTGTGGTTATAAATCTCACCAGGGCTTGAAATAGCAATTGCTTGAATCTTGAGTCGACTACCGATAATCTTCGCTAAGCCTCCACCCAGGGAGTGGCCAACTAAATAGAACTCCTCGTATTGTCGACGGCGAAGGTTCACAGTACTTTTAAGGTAATTTTCAATGACATCGATGTAAGACTTAACTTTTTGGAAGAACGCATAGTCCATGATAGAGGCATACTTGATAAAAGTAGCAATAGCATTTGTTGGTACACAACTTCCCAAAGGCACTAAACGAAACAAGAGTTGGTAGATGAAGACTTCATTCCAGATTTTGGCATTTTCTATCCAGTCCCTAAAGTCATTAGTGCCTGTAATGCCTAAGACGTTGACGTTATTTGCTAAGTCTCGAATATGGTAAAACGAAGGCTTGTACTGGTTTACAACTTTCACAGTCCATTTGGATGCGGTGCCCTGCCGGTATCTGAAATACTCGTCGAGAATACCTGTCAGATTTCTATATTCAGTATCTTCTAGCTTATTGATCTTGTACGCCAAGTCTGCAAAGAACACCATGTCTGTGATAGTTAACGACCCCCACCTCTTTGAACATATTTCATAACCAGGAATTTGTGGGTTTTCGGATATTGCGCTATATGCTCTTGCAGGTACGCGTTGACTGTTGTGGACTGGAAGTTTGAGCTGGCAACTTTCATCACACTGAATATCAGTGGCGAAAAACACAGCTATCACAAGAAAGAATGCCAACAATATTATCGTTAAAACTTTGGGCCTCAATAGAAATTTAGAAGTTTCTCCATCTCTTCCACGAAGGTAAAGATACACAAGGATGAGAAAAGAACTTAAAGGCACAGTGATGCCCAACCCAAAGGTGGCAATAAGTGGGGTTTTGCTAATCAAGTACATGATAGGACACACCACGACACACACATAAAACATGTTAATCATAAAGGCCATTGCCCAAAAGGCAAGCCACTTCTTTATTGAACGTTGTTCGCCGCGAGGGAATGTCGGTTGTGTGTAAACAAAAAAGACACTACAAGATCCAAGAAGTGATACAATTCCAGCTTTTGCAAAAGAAGTTAGGAACAGATACTCCAAAAAGCCAGACAGATCAGTGCTGGCTAAACCTGCCAATATAGCACTGATCACCAAATCAATTATGAGAAAGACCAATCTCGTCCAAAACCAACACACATCCTTTTCATGGAACCGTTCAATCACCATCCAAAGAAGCTGAAGAAGAAAGAAAGCGTTTATAAAAACTCCCAAGATAATTACGACTGTGCTTGTTATAAAAACTGTGCGTTGCCACTGGCGCTCTCCAAAGGGACTCAGCATGGCAAGAACAAGATCTATCAGCACATTGGTGGTGTAGCACACGGCAACGAAGAATACAGCGTAGAATCCAACGAGGTTGTACCATTTCAACCCACAGGAAATCTTGGGAATAATCACTTTGTTGATTACATCAGCCTGCAAGGAAAAAAATAGAATATAATAGTGACCGCGTATCAGTACAGAAATAAATATTGTCTTCTACAGATTGTTTTAAACTATCGGATGAAAACCACGCCCGCGCGGTCATTCAAACCAATGCTCTATATGGGGGGGGGGGGGGGGGGGGGGGGGCTCGTGATGTATGCCAACAACAGATCGACCCTATAGAGTTCATACAATTCCTTAAAGATGGGTAAAATTATTTCCTCAATAGCTTATCTTTCATATATTAATATCGTATATATTACCAACAGGCAACACAGTGTGACTGACACCTATCTGCCCAAGTTCACATGTTGTTCAGTTGACGCCAGTTTACGAGCAAGACAGCCGTTTACTCGCCCGTACTCGCACTGGATCACTCTCAACTCTTAGATCGAGTATAGCGGAAATATAATTGGAGGTAAAATGATTTTACTTCCAATCATATTTCCGCTATATTGTCAATGTATCAATTAAAAAATCACCCCTTTTTGTATTTTCTTTCCGTTCAAAAACTTATACTATAGTGAGTGTCTCTTACCTTCGGCCAGTTTGATGGCACTTCGGGTATCTCTTTCGCCATTTCTCCTGCCTTTGTAACTTTGATCTATCCTTAGGCGCTTCTTAATTGATTTTTCATCCAAACCTCCAATATTTTAAGTCTCAAAGTGTCATGGATTTATGCTTGTTAAAGAACTTAAAAGACTTGTTTGTTAACGATGTAGTACACTCAACTTCCTTTTCTCGGGATTCCAGTTCCAAGAAGCGTCGTCTACAGTGTAGTGTCATGACTGTCAACAGTAAAATTCTTCAAGGAAAACGTGGAATGGAATTGTCGAGCTTAGAGGCAAATCTATATGACGGAGTTCTTTTTTAACTTTGATTTTTTGCACTCGTTTGTTTCTGTTTGCGTTTTTGGTGAGAGAAGAGAAGGGGAGAATATGGTATGCACATTAAGGGGGAAAAATGAGTTTTGTATAAATATAGTAGAAGTACGTAACGTACACACATTTACTCCCAGGGCCGTAACCAGGAAATTTACCGGGAGGGTGCACATCAAATAAAAACGGACCTATGGTCGGTTTTTAGTAGCCGTTTTTATAAGCAACTGTCATGTTTTTGCAAGCACTGATCTTATTATTGACTATCTTAACTTATTCATATCAAGTGATCATAATTGCGGCATACTATATTTATTGTGTAAAACAAGCAAACAAGTAGAAACACAACTGTTAGAGCACGGTAGTGAAATTTTACTCATTCAAAAAGATGAATTGAAATGAAATTGTCGCTGGTACTGCTCTATACTATTCATCAGGTGCAAGATATGGAGCAGCAGATGAAAACCACGCGTTTCGTAACTTTTAGCACCAAAAGTCTTGCCCTACGCGTGACCAAACGACTGACAAGAAATGCCACAGGGGATGGTGGATGGGTCAAACAGGATAATAGGCATGAAAAAGGCGTAGTTTAATGGTCAATGGAGCTGGACAACTTGTGACTTGGAAGGTCTGTAGGTCTAGTGAGGGTAAAACGGATGGTCATGCGTAGGGCAAGACTTTTGGCGCCAAAAGTTACGAAACGCGTGGGTTTTCATCCGCTGCTCCATATCTTAATTTGTTCCTGATGAATAGTATAGAGCAGTACCAGCGACTATTGACACTTTTACAAGTGGTTCCATCACGAGAAATGTCCACATTTTTTCTACATGAGCTCATAGTAGACTTCCCTATACATACATCTGTTACATGATTTTATTCAGTCCAACTCTGTGTGGTACAAAGAAATTGCATGCATTTTAACAAATTTTCCAGTCCGGGATCCCTGTATGTTCAATTGAAAATGTTCCTTATATGCACATGATTTGGTTGTAAATTGCATTGCCTTATATCAAACATAGGGCAAAACTTTTGGCGCTCCACAGGTAATCCAACACGCTGAATAAAAAAGGTCATCCTGACCATTTAATCAAATTCGGCAAAAGTAATAGTTTTGTTCTCTTGCTTAAGCAAAAAATATTTTTCATGCAATAAGCAAATGGTGATGTACGTATGAGCGGACCTTTTGCTTTTATGGGGAGGTGCACGTGCACCCTGTGCTCCCCCTCCTGGTTACGGCCCTAACTCCGTAACGTACACTGACATTTTTATCCGGATAAATTTGAAAACGAACTCTTAATTAATATCTTTCGTTAGGGTTCACAATAAAATGTCGAGTTTTTTTGTTTTATCCAAGAAAAAACTGTTTCAGTTTGGGCAATAAATAAAGAGAAAAAACAAAACATGCGTTTTGGAATTCATATCCAAATAATTTAGTGAGCATGCATGGCATGTAAATTACTAGTTTCAAAGATACGCGTGGGTCGCAATCAAATGCCACCTGCTTTTCATTTAGTTGAATCAAAAGACCATAATACGAAGAGAGCGAAACTCAGTATTGATGTCTTTGCGATGTTCGCGGCGACTAAGGCTATTTTTAGTAACTTTGCCATTGGGCGCGCAAGGCTCTCAAACAATAGAATTTGATTTGCGTTAGTCGCTGCGAACATCGCACAGACATCAATACTGATCGAGTTTCACTCTCTTAGTATTATAGTCTCTTGGTTGAATATAGTATATTAATTTACAATAGGTTCAATGCAAGTTTCTGGACCTATCCTATAGGCTTCACCAGCCACAGTCCATCGCAAAATTGTTTCTGTAGGGCCGGCGTAGCTAATATGAGGCGGGCAGATGGAGCACTGATTATCACTGGAATATACCGTGGAATATCCCACAACACTCTTGCATTTTCTACTATTTAAAGAAAATACAAGTGAGGAGTGGGATGTCCACGGTATGCCACGAGAAACCGTTGTATACTGAGCTTTTATATCCTATACCATAGAAAATACAACCAATAATTTTATTGCCACGTCTCATATGAAGAGACAGTTGAATACCGCCGAATATATACAATGGCTTTCATGCTTTCTGATTGGCTGTAGTTTCTCTAGTGACAAAAAAGATATGTATAAGATATATAAGATGGATCATTTCTAACTTGTTGAATTACAAATTTATTTCATTACTTGTTAATTAAATTTAAATTCGTTTTTAAATACATTTCAATTATAAAATTGTCTGTATATATAAAATTTATTTATTCACAATATTGGAGCAGTACTGAAAAAAATTGAGATATGGAGATGACTACATATACTCAAGAAAAAAAGAGATGCAAATGAAGGTTTCAATGTGAGTTTATATTATCTCTGTAGATGAGTCAGAGGTGTTTCTCAAATTCAAAAATATGACCCTTTTAATTTAATTTCACAATAATTATAAATAATGATAAATTAATTACTTACTATTATTATACACCAAATCGAAATATGGCAGCAAAGTTGAATACCTATTGTTTTATACTGACTAGCCTCTCATTCATGTGAAAATGCTTTTGTGTTTTCACATGAACACGAGGCTGGTCAGTCCAGAACAATAGCTTTTCAAATTTGCCGCCATATTTCGATTTGGTCAAATTAAATCATTTATTTCCCAGTTGATAAATACAGTAATGCAGGATTGTAAAAGTTTAAAAATCCTAAGATCACCATCACTTTACTAAACATTTATATGATAAAAACCCTCCAACCACACCACTAACTAATGCCATTCCAAACAGGAACACTGGTACTGTTGGCAGACACTTCTGAAAGGTGGTCAACTCACAAGGCACTGGAGGAACCTCTTCTGATGGAGGTTCTACCCGATCTATTTCTTCTTCTGAAATCTTCTTCATTTGGTGAAGGACTTCACCCGCTGCCCTTTCACCAGCTTGCACAGCTCCATTCATATATCCTGTAAATGGAAGATACAGTTAATGTATCCATTTTTTTTCTTTTTTTCCCCTTTCCTTCTTTCCTCCCAACTTTTTTCCCCACTCTATATTCTTTTTTTGTTTCTTCCTCCCTTTCCCTCCTTTCACACACCTTTTCTTACTTCTTTTTATTCTTTTTTTCAGTTTTCTTTACTTTTCCATACATTATCTGCCTGCTTCTTTCTTTCTTTCCTTCCTTCCTTCTCTCCTTCCTTCTTTCTTTCTTTCCTTTTCATTCTCTCTCTTTCTTTGGTTCATTCTTCTAATTTTCATTCATTAATTCATCCTTTCTCTTCCTTCCTTCCTTCCTTCCTTCCTTCCTTCCTTCCTTCCTTCCTTCCTTCCTTCCTTCCTTTGTAACTTTTCTCTTTTAAACTCAGCTTTCATACAGTGATGAAATTCTGAGTATAATAAAGTTCATTCACTCATTTTCCTTCCTTCCTTTATTTCATCCCTCCCTCTTTCCCTTCCATCCTTGTATTTGTTCATTACTAACCTGACCACAAAGAAGCAGTTTCAGTCCCAGCAAAGAAGACTCTTCCAACAGGACATCTCAATGCTTTACCGTACTTTGTTAAAACACCACAAGGTACAACACTAACATAACAACCACCTGAATATTTCTCAGCTGGCCAATTCTTGTCCACATAGTTACAGGGATGAAGAGCTTCTTCTGAGTCAAGGACCTTTGCATACTGCTCACAGACAGCTTGCCTTCTTTCTTGAGGTGTCTTGGAACACCATTCACGAGCTTGATCACCAATTATGAAACTGAGGATAAAAAGACAGTAAGTTTGCAAAATATCAATAATTATTGCAAAGATACCTACATGTATATACACATACTCACATGTGTTCCTTAAAAGCTGAAAAAATACCAGCAAACTGTTGATTAACTATATATGAAATCAGGATAATTTTCTCTGGATTGATATCGCTCGATCTTTAATGGCTGTTCATACCCATTAAAAAATCCTGGTTATATCATGTACTGGATATGGATCTAAATGTGGTATTCATGGTTGTGTCTACTCAAGCAGACATGTCACATACCTTATGCATTGGACATAATTATACTGCAATATAAAAGTAATTATATAATATACATAATTATAATACTGCAATATATTAACCGAGCACGAGGTCTGTATGGGAAAATATCAGACCAAGGTCTTGACAGTATAGACCAAGTGCAGCAAGGTCTGCATGTACAAAAACACCGAGGTCTGATATTTTCCCATACAGACTGAGCAAATGAGGTCAATAACTTATTTATTATATGGCTTTGAGAAGTCCCGCTAAAACAATTTTATTGCCAAACGCAAATTTTTTTTTTCATCCGGAACAGTGGTCCTGATATAGCAAAATGCAGACCATGCGTTAGCCAATCAGAATTCAGGAAATTATCTAGCCATAGAGTGCATCTATATATCACATATATCCTGTATATGGCCATCATGATGGAACATATTGCTCACTCACCCCATAATTGCTGGGTAGGAGCCATCAGGTTTGGTATCATCCAGAGCTGCTTGAACTGGACCAGATTCAGAATCCATAATCATTATACCACTTAATCCTTTGCTTCTCCAGAAGGCTTTCTCATAGAATGTACAAGTCTTGATGACTGAGCCCATGGGGATTCTTTGGATGAGTTGATTTTTTAGTGGGGGGAGGGGAGGTTCAAATGAGATCTGATTCAGTAGGGCTTGGGGCATGGCACTGATGACATACTTGGCTGTGTACATTTTGCCATTTTCACATGTTACAACAACATGATCAGCATCCTGTTTTAGTTGTTTTACAGGACTGTTTAGCAGGACCTTCAAAAAACAATGTCATTCAGATTTTTCAAATTAACATCAAACATCCTTAATATACAATCACAATGTGTTGAAAAAATGCAGATAATTTTCAATGGGGCAAGGTTAACTCAAATAAAATGTTGCTGGCCAGTAGTATTTCTCATTTAAATACTCATGCCAAACCTATCTAGGCCTTCTTTACTGATAGTTGACAATCAAGCTATTTGAGCTCTGCTGGTTAATTGTTATGGCTTGCTGATTGTTGTGGATCATTGGTCTTTGGCCCAACCACTGTTTGTATTATAATGTGAAAGTTGTTTGTTGTTGATACGTGTCTACGCACGCACGTGTCAAACTGACTGAGAGGTATTTAAGTCTCAATCATTGCGGTTATACGTAACAACGAAGTTGTTATTTGTGGTGGATACATGTCTACCTGTGCACACATCAAAAAGACAGAGAGGAATTGGATCTCAATTGTCCTGGTTATATATGTAGAAACAAAGTTGTTATTTGTAGTGGATACGCATCTATGCATGCATGTGTATCCATGGAATATGCAAAGGATAGTCGGAGTGGCACCTGGGTATAATCTGCAGTTTAGCCCATGTTAGCACCTATATATTGTTTGTTCAGTTGTCCAGGTGATCTGGAGAATTTTGACTAACCAATCAGATTGCGAGTAGTGTTTTCGAAAAAAGAATCAATCCCAAGTGTCCTTTGCGAGCGCAAATCCTTGATTTGAGGAAAAAGCAAAACAAAATGGCGGATGCCACGAAGTGAAGAAATCGTTATATTCCTGGTTATTTAGCACATAAAAAGACTCCTTGTTTAAAGACTATGTTTAACAAATAATAATTAATATTTATTTATCCTTACTGCATCAATGCTTGTGGATTTTGGCTAAAAAAATGAACACTGGCTCGAAGGAGAAGTGGAAGGAGTTCTTCAACTCTTCGCAAGATTTATCAACGAAATCTGTATAAGCATTGAGGTCCTCTGCAGTCTTCAGGTTGCTAGCTAAGCAGTGTCTGGGCCTTTTTCTCTGACACTCTTTCTTGTGGATCATGGATTTTTCCAATAAATACATGTAGCTAGTCAAGGATATGTTTATGTTGTGGCTAAATCTTCTCCTTGGTTCAAATTTAAATTTTCCTCATTGGCTTTTTTTCTGTCATGGTCATGCATTATAAAAACAAGGGGGTAATAATTATTGAACCAAGAATAAAATTGGTTCACGACATCTACATAAAAGAATGTAGAATGTAGAAGGAACAAATTAGGTTAAATTAAGTCAAGACGAGATTAATATGCACAACAGATTTATTATAGTTACTAAAGGCCTTCACAAAGCAAACATGGTAGCAATACGTAAATTATATAAGTTGATTAACGAAAGTAACAATGTTTTTAGAGATTACAAGTAAGTTTACTTCCCTTTCCAGTTTACCCTGGGCTCCAGGGGTTTATTATTCGCTTTCCTTATAGAGCTTAGAGAGAGTTGGCGAGCGCCGGAGGCGCGAGAAGCGAAAATAAACCCCTGGGCGCACAAGTTAACCGTTTGAAAGCGCCGAGCCAATCAAAGAACTACCTTCAAGAATTTGAAGGTAACTCTGTGATTGGCTAAAACACTGAGGAGCGATTTGATTGGATGATTCGTTCAACCGGTTCTATTTTGCCACATTGATATTAGTAAAATTGTATTACAAGCGTTACTAGTGTTGACGTTATGGCGAGTAAAAGACGCGTTTTAAAAATACTATATACATTTATGCCGGTTTGTTACTTTTTTCAAACTAATATTTCTTATTTGAGCTGAGTTTGACTTTTTCTCTCACTTAAGCCCTTACAAAATATACATTCTTCAATCTACTGTGTTTGCGTGACCTCACGGTGACCTAAAACCGGTTTGGCCATGTTTCCAAATAAGGCAAATCGTTAGTAAACAGCATGGAAGTGAGATTTGTAACTGCCGCGGCCAGGGGTTTCTCGTCGTGTGACTCTCCTATCAAGTAATAAACGTCGGAACGAGACGATAAACCCCTGGCACCCAGGGTATTTCCAGTTTCAACTCCTGATCAAATTTTATCGCCACCGACAACTTCTCAAACCATTTTACCAGAAAAACGTCAAGATACATCCCACTTGGACAGCTGTTAGTCAGCATAAAGATTCGAGTTCTCAGCTTCTTCACTGTAAGTAACTCGTTTTCGATAAGAAAACGGTTTTTGACCAAATATTTTCTTGATTTCCTCGAGACATTTTCAAAATGGCCATCAAAAAATATTGTAAACCAAGCGTGCGGAGCTTAGTGGGATTGATTCTTTTTTCGATTACACTTATGATGCTTTGCGCGCCTACTCAGATCACCTGGGTCGTTGTGAGATCATTCCAGGTAATCATGCATAGATCTTGCGCAATATCATTTGCAAATGGAAATATAAAGGAAAATTATCATCTATCTTGATCTAGCTAATCTTACCCTGTGTCCAAGCTTTTCTTTCAGTTTAATGCTAATCTGTTGCGATCCTCCTAGGAATTTTCTTTCTTGCCCGGCATTTTCAGTACCTGCTATACGTAGAAGCCCATCAGCAGACCTCAGGTACCATAGATAGTAAAGAAGCGACATATCCCAAGGTTCTGCGGCCATTGCATCATGATATATTTGAACCATACGCTTTTTACAGTACGTTGTCCAGCAATTCTTATTGAAAAACTCCTCAACAGTCATGCGGTCCCATTCCAACGCATTGGGAGCATCCCAGGGGTGGTCAATTGGAAGGGTTTCACTCATCCTGTCAAGTGTGCGAATCAGGTTAAAATAATCTAAAATTGCGATTGGATTCCACGATGAAGTCTCACTGCTATATTCCCTTCTCTTTCCATTGAGATATTCAGAGACTTTGCCTTCACAGTACACTTTGTAAGTCTGTACGCCAAGTTCTTTCGCAACGCGCAAAATATGATTTTGAGTTGGACCAACATAAGCTCCACCGAGGTCTGTGTATTTAAACCTTGGATCGATGAGCGTTTGCGTTCTTCCTCCAACACGATCGCGGGCTTCTAGAACTATTACATCTACACCTTTATCAAATAGGAGTTTTGCGGCGCAAAGGCCACTTATCCCTCCCCCGACTACTACAACCTCTACACTCATGTCAGCCATATATGATTAATACATGTACTGTCACAGGGAGCCCGGCTTTTAAGAGTCATAAATAAAAGAATAAATCAATTAGTATTTTGGGTTTCCTGTGTTGAGATTTGAAACGAGACGCTAATAATAGCGAGTTTCCGGTAATCGTAAATGCCAGTAACCTGAGAGGAGATTAAATTCAAATCTAACGCATCAGTGTAACGCACTCTCTTAGTAACAGTCATTGACTGTTACTAAGAGAGTGCGTTACACTGATGCGTTAGATTTGAATTTCAAACTGCTCTCAAGTTACCCCATGTAATCTCCTCTCAGGTTACTGGCATTTACGATTACCGGAAACTCGCTATTATTAGCGTCTCGTTTCAAATCTCAACACAGGAAACCCAAAATACTAATTGATTTATTCTTTTATTTATGACTCTTAAAAGCCGGGCTCCCTGTGGTACTGTGTAAAATATGTGGAAACAACAGTGTGAAGATTGAACTTGATTGGTCGAACAAAGCCACGTGCTTAGATGTGTGACGTCACGACGAAGCTCATGTTAGTTCGCCATGTTGAAGAAACAAGAAACGTGAAAGGTGGATCTGAAAGGAATTTACACGTTTCGTTCTCTTAGAAAATTATGGCATCGCTCGCTAGTTTACTTCCCAATCCCGTCAACGTTGCCTATAAAGACAACGACGAAGATGAAGAGCTTGAAAGCGCCTACAAAAATCTAAATGTGGGTAGAGAACCGCCACCATATGGTAGACGCCATGGTTGGATCCCAAGGAAACTTGAAGATTTTGGGGATGGAGGAGCCTTCCCAGAAATACATGTCGCTCAGTATCCTTTGGATATGGGTCGTAGTAAGAAAGTGAAATCATCTAATGCTTTACCCGTTCAGTTAGACGCAAAAGGACGAGTCAAGTACGACGCTATTTTGAAACAAGGACAGAAAAAAGATAAAGTGGTTCACTCGAAGTTCACTGATTTGGTACCAGCACACCTTAAGGATGACAGCAGATGATGAATTTATGAGACCAGACGAAGAAGAAGTCAAAAGTGTCACCGAAAAAACAAGAGATGCTCTAGAAAAAGTTGTAAATACTAAAATAGCTGCTGCTCAGCCTACCCAGGCAGCTGAAAAGCCACAGGCAGCCCAGTACATAAGGTACACACCAGCCCAACAAGGAGCTTCCTATAATTCTGGTGCTAAACAACGTGTTATTAGAATGGTTGAAATGCAGAAAGATCCAATGGAGCCACCACGATTTAAAACCAACAAGAAGATCCCTCGAGGACCACCATCCCCACCAGCACCAGTAATGCACTCTCCAAGCCGTAAGGTTACTGTCAAAGAACAGCAGGACTGGAAGGTACCACCTTGTATCTCAAACTGGAAGAATGCTAAAGGTTATACCATTCCTCTTGACAAGCGCTTAGCTGCAGATGGTCGTGGCCTTCAAGATCCTCATATTAATGACAAGTTTGCCAAATTGGCTGAGGCATTGTATATTGCAGACAGAAAGGCAAGAGAGGGTGTAGAGTTGAGAGCACAGCTTGAAAAGAAGTTAGCTCAGAAAGAGAAAGAAAAACAGGAGAAGAAGTTGAGAGAATTAGCCATGAAAACCAGGGAAGAAAGGGCAGGAATCAAGGCCACTTCTGATAGATCTGAAGAAGAGCGTGAAAGGGAACAGTTACGCCATGAAAGACACAAGGACAGAGAAAGAGACAGGAGAATTTCCAAAGCTGCTCCAGACAAGAGGTCCAAACTACAACGAGACAAAGATCGTGATATCAGTGAACAAATTGCATTGGGAGTTGCTCGCGGTGGTACAGCTTCAGATGAGAGTATGTTTGACCAGAGACTCTTTAACCAAGATAAGGGCATGGATTCTGGGTTTGGTGAAGATGATGCCTACAATGTGTACGACAAAGCTTGGCGAAAGGGTGCTAGCACAGCATCATCTATTTATCGACCATCCAAAAATATTGCTGACAAGGATGTGTATGGGGATGACATTGAAAGGCTTGTAAGAACTGACAGGTTTCATGCAGACAAAGAGTTTGCAGGAACAGATCACAGCCAAAGACGTGATGGTCCTGTTCAGTTTGAAAAGGAAGAAGAAGAATTGGATCCCTTTGGTCTTGATAAGTTTCTTACTGAAGCTAAGAAAGGAAAAAGAACATTGGATGAGCCTAGATCTAGAGACCATGAAAGTCGTAGTAAAAGGAAGCGCTAGACTTTTCATACTAAATCATTTTCATATTTTTAAAATATTGATGTAATATAAACTAAGTGTACATCATTTTTCAAGTAAGAAAGGGAACAATAAGAGGTGGATTTAGGGGATGTGCACCCCTTCCTGATATGACTTTGGGTCCTTGGATAGTTTCTGATTTCTATAGAAAATCCCTTTAGAAAAATCATCCTGGATCCACCCCTGTCAATGTGTTAATTTTTTTTCATACAAAAGACAGTACATAAGCTGTTTTGACTAGACTTCTAGATAGTGACTGAAAATGTTTGTTTTTTCTAGTAAATATAAACCCTGTCACAGTGCTACGCTTCGAACCGTTACCACTATCACAAAGTTTTTGATTACTTTTTGACATCTTTTTGACAACTTTGAATACCCCTAACCAATTAGATATTGGCACTTCACTTTGATGTCTCGATAGGTGGAGTTTGTAATAATGTATGACTGTGCAAACTCTGCCTATCGAGACATCAAAGTAAAGCCCTGATATCTAATTGGTTAGGGGTATTCAAAGTTGTCAAAAAGATGTCAAAAAGAAATTAAAGACTTTGTAGTAGTGGCAACAGTTTGAAGCATAGCACTGTAATCAGGGAAGGCTATAAAGTTTTCTGTTTATTTGCTAAAAACAATGACATCCAGACAACATGGTAAAACATTGATGTTGCTTGTGAATGGAGTCTGGATGCGTCAGTGAATTCTATAACAGTTCATTCACAGTAAGGAAAACTAGAATACATGTAAATAAATTCTCTTTGAAAGAGGTGTTGTTTACTTGCAGAGCAATGACTATATCTTTGTTTATATATGGTAGATAAATTCATTCTAATACTGTGTAATTTGTACTCAGTTAAGTTTGATCCAGTCATTGTAATAAAAGTCGGAGGGGACTTTGCATTTCTTGTGAATTCTGCAGTGGCCTTTAGATCATGCAAAATAGACTAATAGAGTAACTAGACATCAAAGAAGACGAGACAATGTAACCAGAGTTTATACCTGTTGTATGCATTAAGAAATATTTCTCTAATGTTTTTAGATGGTGTTGGGTGCACTTAGTTTGTTAAATTGCAATGACAGTGCAGGGTGAATGCTGGTTTTATGCTAAGTATACCAGGAGTCTTGAGATGCAGTCATGCACCAACTAGCGAGAGTAATTGAAGTAATCTTGCTGGTATTTACCCACTATATTGAAGTCACGCGTTCATCTTCTTGACAATATGTTTTATGTAGCCCACAGATATTTGAATATATTTGCATAACGGCCCTCCTTCCAGTTTTTGGTTTGCAAGCAAGTAATCCCTGGAGAATGTAGAGACAAAAGACATGGCTGCCATGCCAGTGGTCTTGACAAAAGAAAATCATCATAAAAACCAACGGCTTCCATGTCTTGTTCAACTCACTCTCCTGGAATGGTTGCAAACCAAGAATAAGTGCCAGCTCTAGAATAAGCATCCTCTCCACAGGAAAAAATGTCAATTCCCAGCTTGGATAAAACATGGGGTTTCACAGGATCTAACTGAGGGAAGTCCTGGGAATGTGTTCTATTTTTCCAATTTTGAGTCACATTACAGATTTCACAAGTGAAATACAGATTTCCATTCATTCCCTCTGGTATAGATCTTTATACACCAACATATCCCAAACTAGGAAATGGGTTTACTTGATAGTATTGATTTGCAAATGCTTATCTATTGGAATATATATTAAAAATAAATAAATAAATGAAAACATTGCTTAAGGCCCGGTAATATGAGCAACAAAATAGTTCAACTTGTCACGCAACATTGTTGTGTTGCAAGTTGCAGAGCAATGTTGCTCGTATTACCACCCCGCGCGCAACAAATTTTCTTTTTTGCACGAAGTAGAAGCACTGTTTACTTTTTGCGGGGTGGTAATACGAGCAACATTTGCTCTGCAACTTGCAACACAACAATGTTGTGCGACAAGTTGAACTATTTTGTTGCTCGTATTACCGGGCCTTTAATTGCTTCAGTTGATTGTACTATAGTGCATGGCGAGAGTCAAAAAATCAGTAGTGTGCATATATCTTGGGCTTCCTGTGCATGCTACGTAGTTTGGACATGATTGGGTTACCTTTGGTGATATGCATTTCAATGCTCTGTTACTCCTGATGATAACACGTAATACGTGAAGAAGACCACCAAGTAACTGCTGAATATTGCTAAAGAAATCCCTAAGGCATAATGGCAACGGTAGGTTAAGATTTACCAAAATATTTAGTATGAAAATCGATATCAAAAGTAAGCTTGTATGAATACAACAACTCTGAAAATGGTTCTGTAAGTCGTCTAAAGGTTTGCTTGTATCAGTTGATAACTCTTGTAACTTTAGCAAATAATAATCCATATAGTGCCGCAACTTGGTTCCTCGATTTTATAACGTATACGTGTATTGATCCCATGTTGCTGGCTGGCTGTACAAACAGACTGGTTATTAACTCGTGGATTGCAAATCCAGTCGAGTTATTGTTCGGTTTCAATTTCACCGTTTTATTTGCATAACATTTTTTTTACACAACATATACATAGAAAAATATACAACAATACACACAAAGAGAATTTAGTCCAATCATTAAGGGATCAATCAAGAATAAGAATTTCATTCCAATCAATTTCACTTTTAGAAAATTATCCTTACTGAAACATGAATAATCTACAAAAATTTGGAGTAAGACTTCTCAGTTTGAGATTGAACCATACAAAAAAAAAGAAAAAAAAAGAAAAAAAGCCAGGTAGATGATCAGAGAACTGGACAGTTGCAAAATAGACTTCTTTCCCAAAAATGACAAGCTGGTGTGAAATAGTCTACCACACTGTTTATCGAAGTAACAATATTTGTCGAAGTAACAATATTTGTAATATGATCATCCGGGTGGATGTAGTCCTGTGTAGGACTGTTTGGTGTGACTGACGTTTCGACAACCTGTCTACCACACTGTACAATGGCCAAGTCAGTAACGTGATGTCTATGATAACATTCAAAATTCCTGCCATAAACCATGCCATGACTGTGAGGTGCCGTTATCACAGTCATGTGAAATCTACTCTGGTATTTTAGGGAGTGGTACATTGGTGTAAATATGATCAATATGATATAAATGATGTAAAATTATTGCCTGCACAGAGCCTAGCTGATGTTCAGATGGCCAGCAGCTGTCCCATGTTACACTTTGCTCCCATTCTCCTGATGGGTGTAATAATAAGCAACTGCTGAATGTCTAAATGTCAGGCTAGTGTAGTTGATCCTCAAGGGGATTTGGGAAAGGTCCATACGTCTAAAGATTTAAAATCAATTTTTTTTCTTTTAGAAACATGAATTCAGTGTTGAAATGACTTGTGGTGGATGCTCTGGAGCAGTGGAAAGAGTTTTAGGGAAAGTGCCAGGTATTTAAATAAACATAGAGTTGAGTTGGTTAGGATTAACCATATTGAAAACAATGAATATGTACTTATTTGTACATATTAATTATTTCCATAATAAAAACACAACATTCGAAGGGTTCCCTGTGAAAACGACCTAAGTGACTGTTTGATGGATGTCCAGACATCGATTTTTTAGCATACGAAAGTTAATTGACATCATTTTATACCATTGAAAAAAATCATCAAAAAAGTCACTTAATAGGCCATTTTCACAGACAACCCTTCATTTGCAGTGTGCCTCAATGTGATTCAAACCCATGTATTATTTCAATTAAGTAAGCTATTGGATTGGCATGACTTTTCTGACATCCTTCTGGTATCATTTCCAAAATCAATACCAGATTGAGATTATGCATGTTTTGTTTTTGTGGTAAATATAGCTTGATTGAGCCATGCTAATTTTGATGCCTTTTAGGGTTGAAAATGAAAATTCCCGTATGGTCATTCATTCATTCATTCATTCATTCATTCATTCATTCATTCATTCATTCATTCATTCATTCATATATTTATATTTATTATTTATTTATTTATTCATTTTATTCATTCATTCATTCATTCATTCATTCCTTCCTTTATTTATTCATTCATTCATTCATTCATTCATTCATTTATTTATTTATTTATTTATTTATTTATTTATTTATTTATTTATTTATTTATTTATTTATTTATTTATTTATTTGTTATTTAGAGACTTGCATTTAGATAATGACAAATAAGCCAAATAAGGATAGTGATCAACTCAGCATAATTACTGAAACAAAGGGAAGGCAGAAAACAGTTTCAATTTGTAAACTTGGCAATATATCCTCTCAGTGATATTTACAGAAGATTTTGATGTATGCTTTCAGAGGTATCTAATGTGGAAATTGATATGGAGAAGCAGCGTGTTTATGTGACTTCTGACCTGCCATCTGACAAACTATTGGAAATAATCAAGAAGACAGGAAAAACAACCAGCTACATCGGCACCGCCTAAAGTAAAACCTTCAATTCCTGCCACAAGACCACAAGAATAATACATATATAATCAAAGCTGATAGGATAACATAAATCATATGTGTAGTTTTAATATTTAAAATTAATTTAGTATGAATTGAATTTGGCTAGGTTTTGTGCTTTTTCTTTAATAAAATGAGGGTTAGTGGGTGAAAGTCTTAATTTATTTTTTTCAATGAATGCAAAGTTCTGGCCCTCTAGAATATATGAATGGCTCCAGAAAATAGGCATACCTACAAATTAATTGAGGGGATTTGTAAGACCCACTACACCCCTGGAACTTCCAATTTTCTTCTATACAAACTCTCTGATTTTGTTCTTTCTGACACTCCCTCTCCTCCAAGACTTCCAATTCCTTGAATGGAAGGAGTATGGATATTTTCTTGGACTACAAATTACTCACCTCTCCTTGAAGGTCAATAATAGCTGTTCTAGAAATACTCCAGTTTCGAGTTCTGTGTTATGCTCATGCAGTGTTAGCCTCGATTAGATGTGAGATATTCAAAGAAATCAAGCAAACCCCAGAGGAATTCTATAGCATTTGCTTTGTTCATTTGTGTATATTCCATTTATTCCCAACTAGGGTTAGTCAATGACACAAAAGAATATATTATGCGGAGTTGAGGCTAACACTGAGCAAAATGAACTCGAAACTGGAGTATTCAGGTGTTCGAGACTACCCAGCTGGATACTGAGTGGTTATTTGTTTCTCATTCCATTGGTTGCATAAGATAAGATTGCTAGCTAGAGCACGAAATGAATAAATTCTGGTATATCAGGACCCAATTTCCTTTTCAAAATAGACATTGATTTTAATTTGTGATGGTATCACCACAGGTAACCCAAGCTCAAGGCTTTTTTTAAGAGAATGTATGGGGATTTAGAATTAAGTTGGAAAATTTGCTGAAACTGCATACAAGGGTCAAAAATCAACAGGATGGCATAACAGGTAAGTCTTGGAATCTTTATTTGAATATTTCCAATTTAACTCTAAATCACCATACATTCTCTTACAAAAGCGTTGAGCTTGGGTTACCTATGGTATCGTCATTATGAAGAGAATGAAGAGAACAGTAGACCAACTCATTGGGGGAACATGTCTTTTTGGATTCCTGAATGACAAAATGAACATAGACACGGCTCAAAAACCGCTGCGCATGCGCGAGTAAGACTAGAATTTAAAAAAACAAAATGGCGGACGAAATTTCTTGAATCAACACGATGTTCACTGCTTAAATACCCAGCCGGAAGAGACCTTATGATATTGGAAATCACTCTCAGGGGAAGAGCTGGTCCTTATCTTTCTTTCGGTATGACTGAAAGGAATACTTCACTTGACGATTTGCAAAATTATGGATGGTGAACAATGACAACTTGACAAGTGTCGCCGATTACCGCCTATCGACAGTAGGTCACATTTTCGCCAGAAATAAGGTCATGTGTACAGACATAAGGATTCTAATACGCTTAAATTACTTTTAAGGACCTTACCTACAACATATCAAAAATGACTTTTTTTTAATCGATATGACTTTTTTTAATTTGCAAGTAAAGTCTGGTTATCTCTGCCAATGGCAAACTACATTTCCTGAACACGCTACACTTCAAGATTTAGTGAATAAGTGAAACTTTTTTATTTCTATGAAGCCCTGGATTATATTTTTAACACTTGGCCAGGCTTGCAACTTATATAGCAATTCAATATTGGTGTCTTTTTTTCTGATAAACTGCATGATGTTGCACTGAATTATCCAGTTCTGAAAATTTAGATTCTCAATTTCATTTGAAAGCTGGTATATTAGGGAGCCCTTTTGTTAAAGCACAGTTCTTGTTTTATAATGGTAATTCACATTGTCATATAGCAAAAAACAAAAAAATGTATGAAACTGAAATATGTATTTCCTCTTACATTTCTATTTTTGAATGTATTTGTTTTGGATTTTAATGATCATCTTTCATATTTCCAATCCAATGCAAGTACATTGAATAACCTACCTAAAAATACAAAAGGCTCAGCATATTATCTATTTTAGTTCTTGATCTAACATAATTTTGGTCTTTGGTAAGGAGGAGGGGGGGGGGGGGGGGGGGGTGGATAGGGTAGCTCTATTAGCCAGGGACACATTTATCATGTGAATATTTAAAGGTGGGGTAATGCATAAGTCAATGTGAACAGGCAATATACCAAAAGTGCCACCACCACCTGGGGCAAAATTTTCATTTAAATCCCGTACTTTTCCCCTATTATCCCCCACCTTGTCCCAGGGTGGGGGAGGGGGGGGGGGGGGGGGGTCAGGGTTCACATTGACTCATGCATAACCTGCTTAGCCAAGGTAATGTTCATGATTGAAAACAACAACAAAAACAAGATGCAAAAATTTGTCCTTTCATGCAGGAATTTATTGTAATGGTGGTATTATAAACTTTAGCAAAAGCCTACCTCTACATTATACCAATAGCCCCCTTCTTTCATGAAAACAGGGCCTAAGACGAATATGATGTGAGAAATAAAATGTAATAATAGCAAGAAAAAAGTTCAAAAGGCTCTCTTTGTTATTTTTTTAAAAAACAATCCACAGATCTCTTCTCTTAACCTGTAATTACATGGACATGGGAAGTTGGTGGCAGCCAATAATACACACATGTACATATGTACTGATGTAATATTGTAGTTACAGTGCAAATCCCAAAACTATGACCAGTTAAAATGTATTTGCCTATTTTCACCTGAGCAATCATCCAATCAGCATTCAAGTTATCTCTTACCTCTTATCTAAGTGCTAATTGGAAAACAGTACTAGTTTTTATTTATTTATCTTAGTATTTATTTTTTATTTCAGTTTATTTTATCTTTGTTAGTTTGTTTGTTTGTTTGTTTGTCTGTCTGTCTGTCTGTGTGTTTGTATGTTTGTGTTTGTCTGTCAGTCTGTTTCTGTGCAAATGGGTGAGCCTACTTGTTAGATAAGCTCATTCCTGTTCAGGATTTTTTCCCATAGTATTATTGTGGATTACTATGGAAACTTTTAAAGTAAGTTAAGTAATAAGGAAAGCCATCCATTGATTTTTTTATTGACAAAGGGAATCCACAAGATTTCTCTCTAGCAACACACTCAGTTTCTCTTGCAGCTATGAACTCAAACGGAGCAACTGACCTATAAGGAGAATATAAAAAAATATAATCATTAAATTCTTTCACAACACCAAATTTTGAATGAATACTATATACTGCTTTGTGCATTGTTGACCAAAACAAATACCTACAAACATGAAAATGTTATTTCAATCAATGCAAACACAAATTAGAGTGTGACCAGTCCAAAACATTGATAATAAGTTGTGGCTTTTTGTCAACTGATTCAAGTCAAGTATAAGTGACTGACTAACAGAACAAAGCAAAACTCAGAATGTAAAGCTACTTTATAAATAAACTTTGCAGAGGAAAACTGTACAAACATTGGAATTAAACACTGAAATCGGAGTGAACGGATGGAATCCATACATTATTCACACATCAGCCTGACTGCCTAATGAGTGATATCAAATAAATGAATCAAGAAAAGTACATCAAAAATGAAGAGGATGTGATTCCAAATAGGCCAACTGTAGGGTATTGTCAGCTCTGTTTGACTCAACTGAAAACCCAGCTTAATTTAGCCAATTAACCCCATGCTAAAATTTGTCCCTGATACCATCTTTTATCATATGATATTGTTTTAATCAGTATGAATTTCTGCAATCAAACTTATTAAGTTGTGTTGTGAAGTGTGACAAAATGCACCAAATAAAAGTAAAACAAAGCAGTATGGCAGGGCAGTTGCAACACAACCCAACACCTTGAAATCGTTGCTACTTACACATGTATTATATATTTCGTATTGTTTTCGTACACAAACTTAAAATATTGTAAGGTGTAATGTTTTCCACATACAGCTCACTTAAACCTTACCTTCACTAATTCGATTCCCCTTCATCGCTCCAAATAAAACAGCAGGCACCGCCTGTAATCCAAGATCTTGCGTTGCCATCATTTATCTTGAGAAATCCTAACAATTATCTTTCACTCTGAATATTTTCAAGAAATTGAGAAGACATCTAATGATTGAAAACAATGTAATCCTTTGGTAAAACTTCGTTCAGCGGCACTCCTTTGGTTTTGTTACGTAGACAGTTTGTTTAACTTTTCCCCGCTAAAGATCCTCATATTATCGACTTCTTTACAAGCTATTAAAAACTTGTTCTTTCCTTTACATCATGCTATAACTATGATTGTTCTTCTGGCCTTAAAAATATATATGAAGTGAACATATTTTGCAAGAAACTACTGAAAAAATATTCTTCTTCGTCCGCCATTTTTTCTCTGCGAGCCTGCAAAATTTCAGCGGAAAACGCTTGTGCGCATATTCAGTTCAATTTTATTTCGACCAATCAGCGGTTTTTGAGCCGTGTCATGAACATATAAATAAGTAATGGAAAACACATACACAGGAAAACCAAACTAGAAAGTATATCCTCGAGCCCAGTCTTCCTTCACACTCGGTCATGCAACGAGTTTTTCTGGGCAGGTTGCATCAGATTGGTGTTGTTCACTTTTCTTCCTCATTTCCAAGGTTTTTTAATAAGTCTGCAGTAAAAATGGTTCTAGACCTTGATCTGTTTAGGGTCGATAAGGGCGGAAACCCAGACAAAATACGTGAAAACCAAAGCAAACGATATTCGGACGTGACATTGGTTGATCAAGTCGTGGAAGCCGATTCACAATGGAGAAAAAGTAAGAAACCGGCACTTGGAAATAAAACTTTTACCTTTGTGTTGTTTTTATAAATTGTTTTACTTGATTTTAGTTCGTTTCTCTATGGACAACTGGAACAAACTCCGTAATTTATGTAGCAAACAGATCGGCGAAAAAATGAAGGTAATTTGGTTTTAGGACTGGTTTTGTGTTGAACGTTCTTACACGTGTGTTATGCCATATAGTACCATTTATATCCTTAGAAAAATCAGCAAAGTATTTTCAAAAGAGCAAAATATAAGAGGTTTTGGCTGAAAAGTTATCAAAAATAAATATATTTGAGATTTTTATAGTCAATGTCTGGGGACAGCGCATGTTGAATGTGATTTGTTGGGAATAAGCTAAGGGCAACCGTTCCATGTACAGAAAGAATGTAATTAAAGAAATACAAGTCATTCTGAATCATATTTTCTTTTGAAGTTTTTATATAGTTAATCATTAATCATGATCAATTGTTTACCATAATCTGTTTACAGAATGTTTCTTTGCATTTGTTTTCATTTCATTTTCACTTGAATCACTATTTCTCCGTTATTGGTCAATGATAAACTGAGGCCAATTAATATGCCACTCTTGTCATGTATTTGTACCTAATACTAGAGCAAATTTCATATGAGTGTGAAATGGTCCTCATGGTGCAGTGACTGTATCAGTGCCTTGTTGTCTATAAAAACATTTGAAATTACTGCTGCAAACCGTGCCGTGGCATTGTGGTGCCATTTTCACAGTCATACGAAGACTACAGTTTATTGAGTTGTGGGAGCCCTTGCATGTTCAGGGCCCCTAAAAAAACAAGAGATAGCTAGGACCACTCGACACATAAAGGCTGGTTCACACTAGCGTCAGATTCGGAATCAGAAGCAGAAAACAAAGGAAAAGACAAAAGAGTTAAGTCAAGCGTGTGACATAAGACATCGACATAAGCATTGCAAGAAGCATAAGACCAAGCATAAGCATAATCAAAGACAAAGGAAGGAACAAAGAAAAACACCTTTCTTTTGTATTCTAATCCCTAAATTCTTTGTTGTTTTCTTACGATTCCGATTCTGATTCCGACGCTAGTGTGAACCAGCCTTAAGAGATTGTTGGCCAAGTTCCTCAATTTGAAATTTGCATAAATATCATTTAGCAACATTAAAATGGTACATTTGCATATGGCAAATTTGACTGTGATATCTGATAACTAATTAAAAATAAGGTGGCATCATGCATGTTAAGATTTGAGTAGATCCACAAAAATGAAAGTTTAAGTCTAGAAGTTAAAATGTCTTTTTATTCAAATAATAATAATTAAAAATATATAATTATATATATTAGTGTAAAAATTTGATTCTTCTAGAAAAAAGAACCAGTTGGAGATAGTGATGCATTACCACAAGCAATTCTGGACAAACTAGAGACGCTCACACCTGATGATTTACAGGTATTGTGTATAATAAGTGACTGATTAAAACAGTAGTTCTATAGATTAGAATATTGGTGGATTGGGTGTTCAGTGACCCTCTCTTGTCATATTTTATTTGAAATGGCTTGTTACTGTTTCTGGTTATTGATTAATTGATTGATTGATTGATTGATTTGTAGTTTTTGTGGCTAGAGCCTTGTAGAGGCCGAGCTACTATGTCATTGGGTCGTAAGTCCTAGTGTAAGTAACACCACAGGAACTCCTCAAAACCCTGATTTTTGGCATATTAGCATGTATTTTGCTAGTCCAGACGCTGGGCCCTCCTTTGTTGCTCCTCTTTTTTATTTGGGCTTCCTGTCTTGCGACACAGGAAGCCCAAATAAAAAAGAGGAGCGGCGAAGAAGGGGTCAGCGTCTGAACTAGTATTTTGCTAGAGACCTAACCTGTCATGTCTCAATCAGACTCGAGGGTAAATAAAGTTTATCTTTTTATCTGTCTGTTTCAAAATTGTGAATTATATTTTATTCCATTAATAATAATAAGTAATAATATTAAACTTTATTTATATAGTGTTAGTAACAAGAATTGATCTATTAAGTGCTTCACAAAAATTTATACAAATAAACAATATGATCATAATAAGTCACTTAAAATATAGAACTTACTTGCCTAATGATAGTTAGAGGCATCATGTATCACAAATTTAACTAAATCCCACTGCTGAAAAATCTATGATCCCATTATCAATAAATTGAAAAAAATATGCAAAAAAAATTCATTTTTATTATTATCTTTGTTTTCATTTTTAATAAAATTCCCCAGAACCCCTCTATCTCTGGGTTAGTTTATGACATTTAGAACTACAGGCAGGAAGTTTGCTTAATTTTTCAGGCAACAAAATTTTAATAAGCTAATGACATATAAGTAGATTGTAAGTTGCATTTCAAATTTTTACTCAAAGTCATTTTCATCACATAAACAGTTGTAGTAATTACACTTTCCTTAGAAGTGAGTTTTTGATCTAACATTGAATGATTCTTTTGACTTATTACAGATATTGACAGTTACTCAAATCAAAAAGGTTCGTGCTTTGGTGGATGAAGGAATGGAAAAATGTAATGTTGAAGTTGTTCGACTAGAGAAACTAAGGAATGAAAAACTCTTTGAAGTGGGGAACTGGATTCACAAATCTGTTCACATCAGTAATGATGAGGTACATACATGTTATTAGCATAAAAATATTAGATACCAGTAACATATCCTAGTGAAAGACAGTTCAAGTGGTCAAGGGATAACAAAGTGCAAAGGGACAGTGAAAAATAGTTTGAATAGTTTCAGTTGAATTACTGTCATGTGCTACCCTCTTAAAATAGAGACTCACAATTATTTAAATTTATACCTCCATTATTTAACTCAAGATATGTAATACTACTTTTATGCCTTAAAGATACAATCTTTTCTTGATTAAATAGTTCATGCCTTCATGAAAGATCAAGTGGCTCTCTCCAGCTTAACCAAACCCTTGGGGACCCAAGGTGAAAGGGGAGGGGAAGGGGAGGCGAGGCAAGGGGAAAAGGGGAAGGATCAGGAAAAGCTACAAACTCTTGTTCAATCTGATGGCTTTACCAACATTTGCATAATTACGTGCTGTGCTGGTCAAAAGTCTAGTCTGGAAACAGGAATGGGAATAGGGTGAAAGACTGCTATCAATCCAACTTGATGTTCAGATAGTCACACACATAGACTGAGAGCTCTATGATATAAAAAAATTCTGCCTGTTTGTGGGACTTAGATTCATGGTAGTCAAACACTCTAACCCTTATTCTATTTGAGACTTTTGTCTGATTCAGTGGATAATTATGCAATTTATGGTAATCATGTCACAGTGGTCATAATTATAGCAGAATAGAATAACTAAATAATATTTCTTCATTTGGAAAAAATATAGGATGAAAATCCAGTAGAGAGAACCTTTGGTGACTGTTCTGTTCGTAAAAAATATTCCCATGTTGATTTGGTCCACATGGTGGATGGTGTAGATACTGACAAAGGATCTGCTGTAGCTGGTGGAAGAGGCTATTTCCTAAAGGTGTGGGATTCATATGTGATATTAGGACTGTAGAATTCTGATGAGCATTCCTCTTTAACTAAAAATATTGTAAACCTCCAACAAAGGTGGATTTAAATTGCAATTTCAATTAAGCCAGAGAGTTTATTATAGAAATTGTAATTACAAGATTATTCAACCACCAATTAACCCATTTTGCTAGTTTGCTGTGTTACTTGTGATAATAACAACATAGAAGTACTGTTGCTCCTTTACCCGTCCCCTTGGCTATTGGATATATCACTAGTCCTGACATGCCCTGATTTTATTAATAATTTATGGCAAGATTAGTAAGTTATTTAATCTAATTTAAGATGGTATTGATTGTTGCTTCTGTTATTATATCCTCTAGGGACCGCTTGTGTTCTTAGAACATGCTCTCATCCAGCATGCTACGAGAATGTTGTATGAAAAAGGCTTTATACCTCTTAGTACCCCATACTTCATGAGAAAAGAGGTCATGCAAGAAGTGGCCCAGCTTAGTCAATTTGATGAAGAACTGTACAAGGTAAGTTATTAACAACTTACAATTATTATAAACATCACCATCACCAACACCACCAAAAACAGCACTACCACTACCAACAACAGCACACCACCACTAACAACAACAGCATCACCACCAACAACATCACCACCAATACTAACAACAACAGCAGCACCACTACCAGCAACAACAGCACATTGTCCACCCACAAAAACAGCACTACCACCAACAATAACAGTACCACCATATGGTACCACCAACAACAGCACTACCACTATCTGCAATGACAACACTAACACCAACAACAGTAGCACTATCATCATCATCATCATCATCACCACCAACAGCATCACCACCAACAATGATAACCACAACCACCACCACCAACAACAACAACAACAGCACCACTGCCAAACCACCACCACTACTAACAACAACAACAACACCAACAGCGCTAGCAGCTGCATCATTACCACCGCCACCAACAACAACAACACCACTGCCTCCAACAACAACAACAGCACTACCACCAACAGCAGCAGCACCACCACCACAAACAGCACCACTACCACCACCACCACCAACAACAACAACAACAACAACAACAGCACTACCACCAACAGCAGCAGCACCACCACCACCACAAACAGCAGCACCATTACCAACACCACCAACAAAAATGCCACCACTTGCATAGTTATCAAAAATAATTGCTGAACATTGAGGCGGACATTAATTTGTAAAGAACAAAGCTATCACTATTTGAGGTACCAGCCAGAGACCTTATAAAATAAGTATTCCTTTTAGCTAGCAAAACATAAACTTGTCAGTGGCATCATTGGACAGTGGAGAAGGAAGAGTGGTTGAGTGTTGAAAATGTGGGCCTCACTGCTTGGAAAGTGCAAACTAGAATTATCCCATGACAATATAACTCTCAGGTGTCCATTATTTCATCAGGTTGTAGGTAAAGGTGCAGATGAGGCTGGTTATGAGGAGAAGTATCTCATTGCAACAAGTGAGCAGCCAATTGCTGCTTATCATCGTGGTGAATGGATGGACAGAAATGATCTACCCAAGAAATATGCTGGTTTTTCCTCATGCTTTAGGCAAGAAGTTGGTGCACATGGTCGAGATACTCGTGGTATTTTCAGAGTACATCAGTTTGAAAAGGTATACAACATCGTAATTGCATAATGCAGCTTCATGTATTAAAAATGTGTTAAAGGTAAAAGACATGTTAAAAAGAGTACTTAGTTTGCTTAAAAGTCAGCAGCTCATCATTGGAGTGAAACATCCATGAAGGGCTTAAGCTTGAAACACCAGCATTATTAGTAGCACTCTTTTTAACAGTGTTAAACTCTTTTTTAAAGTGTTATTTCATTTTGCTCATCTTTATACTGTCTCTAACTGATGCAGCAAATACTTGATACACTTTCTATAGACTGATTTCTCAAGGCTGCATGCAATACTTTCATTTGATTGGCCAAGAAAATGTTTTTCAACTTTAGTTTAAATTTGGAAAGTTTCTATAACTAAAACAATTTAAAAAACGATTTTTGTCTTTAACTGTGAAAAACTGTGCTTTATTCTTGATTTGTAGACTATAACAGTTGCAAATAATTTTACTTGGCCCATCTATGGTCTGACAAAGCTGTGTGCCCAATGTTGAGAAATTGGTGTCTTAACAAAAATTATTAATGTTTGATTACATGTTCTTTGTAACAGGTAGAACAGTTTGTCATCTGCTCTCCTCATGATGATATATCTTGGCAAATATTTGATGAAATGATAACCAATGCTGAGGACTTCACAAAATCACTGGGAATTCCTTACAGGATAGTGAACATTGTTTCTGGTATGTTATGTTTTAAATAAAGTTTTTCTTTGTGTTGAGAGCACATTTCTTAGAGACCCAGTGATGTTATAGTCACTCATTCCATATCTACTGAAACATCTAGTTAACCTATATAAATATTGGAATAATTTTGCATACTCTATCTCCAAATCAAATGAGCCCAGGAGTATTGTGCTGACCTTCTCGCTCCTAGAGACAATACCCATGGGTATGTTGTCTGCTAGGACTGTTCCAGAAGTGGAAATTTTGAGAATTTCATCTCTTTCTGATTGGTCAACAAATCACAGCTGCTGTACATGTTAAAATTTGGCTTCAGCAATAACTTCTTAGACTATGTTTGCAGGGAGTGGGAGTTTCCTGGGAGTGAAAAATGGTTGACAAAATGATACCCTAGGTTGACCAAAATAGAATCTTTATTTCTCTCTTTTATGAATCCACAAGCTAGCTTAAAGTTGTCTCTGAGCAAAACAGTGCATTTTGATAGTACCTCTCAAAAACTAAAGTAGAATAGACTAGTTTATGATTATCATTTATACAATCATGTATTTTTAGGTGCTTTAAACAATGCTGCTGCTAAGAAGCTGGACTTAGAAGCCTGGTTTCCAGCTAGTGGTGCATTTAGGGAGCTAGTGTCATGTTCAAATTGTACTGATTATCAAGCAAGAAGACTTCAAGTGCGATTTGGTCAAACCAAGAAAATGGGAGCAAGTGTAAGTTGCAATAATTATTTAGTGTCTGTTGCACGGAGAATGTGCCCTAAGATGATATTTGGCAGCCTACTGACTTACAGACTGATGACGTCCATCACAGAAAAGGCAGTCACTGGCATTTATCATATGACCTGTACAGCCCTGCTTGCACATTCTTAATAAAGCCTTTGGAAAAGATGAGGTGATGTGGGTCGTACAGCTTAGTGTGAGGAGACAGGAAAAACCCATACAGCCCTGCTCATTTCTGTGTGCTATAATTTGATTTGTATAACAGAGATTTTTAGCACTTTTTGTAACAGAAAAATCAGGTCATATGATAAAATGCTTACTGACTGAGTTAGGTTGGGCTGGGTGGGTAATTATTTGGCTCTTGGGCGTTTCAAGTGCAGCAAGATCTGTACAAAATTAATGATCTTGAGCCAAATATTTTCCTGTCCAGCCCTCCTACTCAGTCAATAAGTACATGCGCATTACTAGCCTAACATCAGCAAGCAACAATTTCAGAGCTCAGTTTCTCAACCTAGAAATTTATGGCTAAATTCATTTTGATTTTTACAGGTCTGTTATAATAAAATTATGTTTCTAATGCACATTTTTGATAAAATTTACTTTGTTTTATCAGACTGAATATGTGCATATGTTGAATGCCACAATGTGTGCTGTTACTCGTGTTATCTGTGCAATCCTTGAGAACTGCCAAGATGAAGAAGGCATCACCATGCCCCAGGCTCTCCATCCCTACCTTCCTGCTAGCTTGCATTACTTCAAGTTTGTTAAACCAGCACCCATTGATGAAAAACCTGAAGCTAAGAAACAAAAAAAGAAAAGCAAAGGCAAAGGAGGCAAAGAAAATGTTGGTTGTTTAGAACAGAAAATGGAGAATTTGGATGTGGAAAAGTAAAGCAAAATAGAAACTGCACTATAAGGAAACATCTAGAATGCTTTCAAAATCGACTAAATAAATTTATAACATCTCCAGTTTAGTGAAGAAACAATATAAACTGTTTTGTTCCACTGATATCAGAAATGTAAGGTTTCCCAGAGAGAAAAAGGAAAATAATTGCTCTCAACAACTTTTTATCTGAGACTAATAAAATAAAATTCCTCACTTAAAGCTAATAATTATATGTTTTAAATGCATGTAAAACTGTGCAATGTACTACTGTTTGAACAGCATTTAATTACAAATTACTGTATTTAAACATTTTCACTAAGAAAAGAGGTAAAAACAATATTATTGTCAGTTGAAGGTACCAGATTTAGATGGGTGGGGGTTTGGTACCTGGCACCCATCACCTCTTGACCTGCCTACAGGCTCTCTGGGTTGGAGGAAGGGGAAAGGGGGGAAGAGGAGAACTTGCATGAATGCTGGGGTGGAGAACCTGCATGAATGCTGGGGTGGCATGGGTGGCGTACGCATGTTAATGCGTCGTCTTTCACCTACTGTGGTCTAGCGGTCAGAGGTTCGCTGGTTCGAGCCCCGCTGTGACCAGATGTGAGTTGAGTTTGTTTGATGTGTTGTTCTCTCCCTTGCCAGCGAGGGTTTTTCTCCGGGTTCTCCAGGTTTTCCTCCCTCCATAAAAATCAACATGTGAGTTGAGTGTTGTGTGCTAAAATAAGAAATGTAGTGGTAGTGAGTGTGAGGGGCAGCAGGTCCACATCAGCGAAAGCTGCCAGAAATCCAACCTGCTTAAACAACTAAAAGATTTGATTTGATTTTGAATGCTGTTGTTTTGAAAATTTACACCGGTTATCCTTGATTATACCTATTTAAAGGAGCAATATAGGTCAATCTTGGCCAATCATAATGTGTAGTTCCAAAAAATATCCATACCCCCACCAAGGAGGGAATTTGTAAATGGGCCCCCCTACCCTCCGGAACTTCCAATTCCCTCCACGGTGGGGTATGGATATTTTTTGGAACTACACAATGCAGGTAAACGACACAATTTTGACAGTTAACTGATATTCCCCACATGCCCTGTGCATGGCATATTTACAATGCCATTAAATCATTTTTATCAAGTTCTTAATTGTATAGATGACTTTCAAAAATGGCGGCCTAGTACATGAGAATGAGGCCACAAAGGCCTTGTTACCAGAAAATAAGCATTACATTTGCATTGCTATCTGAGACAATGTGTTCCTCTTCCTTTTCAAATACCTAAACTCTAAGCGCATTTGATTATATTCATATAGATATTTGTGCTATATAAATACTAAAATTTCAATTTCAATTCAAAAACACCTATTTTCTGTGCATTTTACAGAATATACTTAATTTCATGTCATGATTTTTCTCAGTGAACAATGAGCCCGACATTGGCTTTGTGTCAAACATTAGTGCTCTTTTACTATAAGGTGCCAAAGTACAAAATTCCAAGTTATTCATTTAGAATGTCAATGTTCTGATTACTCATTTCTTCTAAAACAGGAAAAATTAATTAATAAACTAAACTCTTTTACATGCGAAATATTTTATGCTTGTGTTGCTTGGCTCTCAAGGAGAGAGCACCAGTAGATGCATATTTCATTGGTCAAAATTGATGGCATGTTTACAATTTGGTGTTAATTGGATCAATATTGAATTTACAGCCATTCAAAAATGCTAGAATTTTAAAATACTTATCTTTTTACTATCACTAATTCTTGTACTAAATTTTAATCAGTACTTTTAGGGGAGTTGAATGGCCCCCAAAAAGTCAGTCTTGCAAAAATTTGGTCATCTTTTTAGCAAAAAGTATCTTGGGTTTGCTAAAAAAAGCTTGTCTCAAGTTCTTGCAGTCTCACCCTACTTGTTTCAATGTTGCACCACTTTTAACTTGCTAGACTAGGAAATGGCAATTACAGTAGATAATCCAAATTTCTCAAACCTCCAATATTATTATGCAAAGGAAATAAAAATTTGTTTGAGAAATCAAGGTAAAACTACAGTCGACACAAAGCCAAGGGGGAAAAACAATTGGTTCCAGTCATTGGATTCTGCTGTATTTTGCTTGTGTCTTTCATGAGGGACCAAGAATGGCTGTTTTCTCTAGTTAAAACATTACCAACATAAGCACAACAACATTGCTGGTTCTTCCACTACATTTCCATTGTGAGAAAAATAAAAGATCACAACAGTTGACACAAACCTTGTTGAATTTTATTGTCAAAACCTATATGGAGATATACATAGTGACTGTGCAACAAACTGATTTCAAGCAATCATATTATCCTTGACAAAGCCTATACAACATGAATGTCCTCTTGTGTGAGTCACTCTGAATATCAATTTATGGACACATTTTAAGTTACTGAAAGAATTCACTTGAGCTGATTTCCTTATTTGTCTTCAGGAAATCGGTAATACACGTAAAGCTCCTTGAACTTGTCAAATCCAGCTAATACACCAGCACCAGCCATTCCTCTGAGGATGTTGGCTCCAGCTCCTTTCATCAATGACATGGCACCCTCATTTTTGATGATCTGAATGGTACAGTCCAATGAACCCTTGTACTTGACAGCTGCTCCTGATGTCATCATCATACGACGTCGGATGGTATCGATGGGATAGGAGGCCAGACCAGCTGATACAGTTACACCATAACCAAGAATGAAGGAGATGAAGAGACCTGCATCTTCACCCAAGAGAATAGGTTTCAAGGTATCATACAAACCGAAGTAGAAACCACGGTAGACAACAATGCCAACACATGAAATAACAAAACCACGGTACAATCCAACAATGCCATCACTCTTCAGTGTCTTACGGTAGACATCAATCATGCCATTGAATTGACGTTCTCCTCCTCCCTTTCCAACTTTAGCATCATTTGCCAGTCTTGTTCGGCAGTAATCAAGTGAGTAGACAAAAAGCAAGGACATGGCACCAGCTGCACCACCTGATGCAATGTTCTTAGAGAACTTAAGACCATAACCATCAGTCTTCTTTGGTTTAAATAGAGCCTTGATTTGATCTTTGAAGGCAAAGTTCAAGGCTTGTGTTGGGAAATACCTGATGCAGTTTGCCAAGTTACCTAGAGGAAAGAAGAAAACTATTCATGAAACCATCTAAGCATGTGGGAAGCAAAGAGGGTAAAAAAAAAAAACCAGCCAGGATGGCCTGATTTCTTAGGACTGCCTGATTTCTTAGGACTGATCCCAGCCAGAGCTAGGAATTGACACGTACCATTTAAGAACTGGCCATTCTGGCTGGTTGGTTCCACTAAGTTGAAAACACCCCAAGTTCATCTTCAAGGCTGGCAGATTTGCACCAATTGGTACAATTGATAGAGCCTTACAACCTTACCTCTCCAGAAAGATAAGAATCCCTCTGTTCTGTATGTCCTTGCAGTACAATCAATAACACCCTTGTATGGAGTCTCTAGACGTCCTTGTTTTAACATTTCATCTTGATTTTGGACTAAGAGCTTGACACGTTCAATAGGTGCTGCTGCAGTTTTGGAGATGATGGCAGCTGCTCCACTGAGACCAAAGTTCTCAACAAAATGTAGCTTTTTTTGTGATGATTTCGACATCTAAGATAAAGAGGAAGAAAACATGAGTTATGATTTTTTTGTACTTGTATATTTCTTAAAACTTGTGTTGTATCAAGCACTAGTCAACCTGTTTGAAAACATTTTACATAATTCAGTTTACAGTATACGGTACTTAAACGGCTCGCAGAACTTCACTTTCTGATAGAAACGGCTAGTTTTAATGTTTTATCCGTTTTAACTTTTCAAATCTAAAGAGAAACAGGAAGAGTTACTGGTTGGTCATCACAACTACTACGATATTCCACATTCTGACGTCACATCGAAAAATTACGCAAGGATCAAAGGTCCAAAAACGTTCTAGAATCTCAAATTGAACCATTTCAAACACCTTTCTTGTAAAAATTTAGAACCAGGGTGATCTAGTAGATGTTACTGTATATTGAAATTGTGTAATAACGCTTGGAAAGATAATCCTTGCAGTTGGGGGCGGCATCGAGCGGTCCCGACGAGCACGTGAATCAAGTTACGATTCGATAAAATGAATTACTCTCTACAACAACCGATTCCAACAAAATAACGTGAAGCATTCCTTCACAAGGTTAAAGAGGGTAGAGCTTAGCAAAATTAATAGTTTTAAGGTTTAGAACACGATAAAAAACCTTCCAAGATTCCTTGAATCCAACAGTTACCGGCTTTTTCTGAGCTAATAACAGAGCACAAATTACTTAAGGAATAATAGCCTGATTTCGATAATTTGTAGATGAAATAACCTATTATTCATTATATTCAATCAGTTTTCCACTTACATTAGGGTCTGACAAGTCCTATTCGTGTAGAAAGGTTAAAAATATGGACAGTTTTCGGCCTTCCAGGCGAACAAACGATCGATCAAAGAGAAAGAGTCCACGACGCGCAAGGAGCTTTGGCAGCCACGCACTTGATCTCTGATTGGTTACAATAGCCACGTGGGTACAAATCCCATAGCGAGGCTGAAGAGCAAACCTGGTATCGAGGTTTTAGAATGGGAGGGGTAGGGGGTGTTTTTTTACCCAGGCTCTCGTAGAGGGCCTTGGTTAGCCTGGGTTTAAATTTCGGCATTATTTTTCTTTTTCTTTTTCGTCGCCAAAATGCGACCAACCGAGGTGCTCTGGGTACGAGAATGAGTCACGTGGTCAAAAGCCATGAGGTGACGTGAGCGTCCATTTTGATTCCCGGTTTTGCAGTCGAGTGTTAAGATCCAACCACAGGCAGCCCGGCCACTTCTCCTGACGATGTTTATTTTAATAATTTATTTACTATTTTATTGATACGCTAAAAAGACAAAAAAATGCGCGCGCTTGTTTTAATTTGCTTGGCGCGCGCGCTCTTGTTATGCATGGGTTTCCTGTGGTAATATCCTCCCGATATCCCACGGGACGAGCGCGCGCTTGTTGTGAATGGGTTTCCTGTGGCGATCCCGCGGGACAAAGCTACTTTGTGAGAAGGTATGAAACACGGTCACGTGACAAAATACATTTTCGCTTGTATTTCATACCTTCTCACAAAGTAGCTTTGTTTGACAAACGCGACACGACGCAAGGACAGGACGTGAGATGACCAAATCACATTCGTTTGTTGAGGACTACCGCGACGACCAGGTGTCCGTATTATATGGAGCCACCCGTACCAGCTCTACTGTATACCCAGCATCATCGCTCAACAAATGTTGACCTAGCCAGCTGCTATAACGAAAACTATATATTATGGCCTATTTCTTTGTGATTTGATCTAGCGTTATCTAATATAGCCGTTGGGTTTCCTGTGGTCCCCCAAAAATGCTGTCAGCTCTGCCTATTCTTGCTTTGTCTAACAAAGGTATCCCAAATCAAGCAGCAGGAGGAGAAGGGTTTGGGATAGATTTGATCAAGGTTGTAAATTTTCATAGTTCTTGGCAGCTAATCCAATGTTATTCAAGGCTGTTAGAGATTGATGTACACTTGGTATACTAAACTCTGCAACGATCGCAAAGATACTGAGTCACGTAGCTTTTTTTCGTCATCAAATAATTTATCAATTTGTCCGATGACGGTACTTGATGGGCGGGAACCTTGCTGTTGGGCTTGCTTTGGTCGTCGTATAACACGATCGAAGTTTTCTCCTGAAAAAATATGATAATAATCATCAATGCCAATTTACGACACGAAAGTTTTGATTTAATGTTCTGATCTTAAAAGTCAATGGGGTATTAAAACAGGTGGTCTTCCCTTCTTACACAGCCTACGCGGAGTTCTAGTCGCAGCGCGCATTCCCGCACATCATTGATGTTTTTTTTCAATACGGTCAATACAATACAGCAGTTTTAATATAATTTTAACAAAGTTCGTGCCGCGCCGGCGTGTCCAAAAGGCACTTTGATTGGCCATAGATAAATGAATTTGAGGCCACCTTGTCGGGACCCTATGAGTCCGTTAGTTGTCCCTCGTTCTGACTTTATTATTACTACTATATCACTGTGGAAGTGTTCTAAGTGTTCTAAGTGGAAGTGTCTTAATGAAACGTCGAGCAACCAAAACGATGACGATATCACGGACTGTTCACAGTCGCTCTAAACAAATGATATTCTTATACTTTAAAGCCGACAGGGTATGCGGTCACGGCCTCAAGCATGTTAAGGCCTGGGTCAGCAGGAAAATCTTAAACTCAAGTTTGATTTTTAGTTTTAACTAAAAATCACTTGAGTGCTTTAACTGAAAATATTTGTGCAAGAGTGGTCACGTGATCAGTTAGTGGTCAGTAGAAAATGTAGAAAATGAAACAAAGCAGTCTTTTGAATACTAAGTGGCGATTTTTAGAGGGTCTGGATGGGGGTGTGCAAATGTCAGTTGTCAGTTAAATTTTGGCCTTTTTGTCAGTTGTCAGTTAAATAGAAATTAATGATAAACAAAGGCGTTTATTTATTTCTCATGGCATTTTTCTATCTAAGCCAGTTTTACGACCAAAATTCAGCAATTTGACATCCACTTGAACTTTGTCACATGCAACTGTCCCTGGGAGAGATGGGTTATGGAGAAAAACGACTATTTTTTCGGATGTTGGTTGAATTGTCAGTTAAAAGCAGGCTACACAGGCAAATGTCAGTTGTCATTTACATTCTAAGGCATTTGTCGGTTGTCAGTTAATTTTGGGCCATTTGTCAGTTGTCATTTAACCCCATCCAGACCCTCTTTTTAGTGATATACAATAGCAAATACCTTAAGGTATCAGGGTACCCCTAGCGACCGGTGAGCATTCAACTCTATATTGCGCCAAAACTTTTAGTCTAAACCCCATGCAGTCCAATTTAGAGGCATGAAAAATTCACGTTTGGAATGGACGGCCATCGTTCTTCCTTCAGGAGATATGATATAAAACAGGTCACGTGACCATCCAGATGATCAAATAGCTTTTTTGTCAATAACTCCTTCTCCAAAACCGAGAGCCAACCGTTCCAAACGTGAATTTATAAGACATATAAAGAACGAAGTGTATATTTAGGTTACTTGTTAGGGAAGATAACCTAAACTCGCCACCTAGTAATAAATTTTCTATTTTCCAATTCGATAACGTCATCATTCACGTGATCACAATAACTTTCGCGTTAAAACATTAAGGACCTAAAATGCAATTCTTAGACCTATTTATGTCTTATACAAGCAAAAGCCTGGCAAGATATATCGAAAAAAAAAAGAGTTTTTCTCAGCTCAGATGGGCTAAAATCCCAGGCCTTAACATGCTTGAGGCCTGCGTATCCTGCTAATTGCATTAATTAGTACATAGGGGAGGGGGGACTGAAGAAAGTGAAGATAGCTAATATCTGCGTTTGATATGTCTGTAACGGACGAGTGCAGGAACTTGCACAATAGATCTCAGTACTAGTGAAATGAACGCAAAGTGATTTAAAATCATGGGTGGTTCCAGTAGAGATGGATTCGGTGGTTCTTTTTGTTTCCTTTGCATTAGATTAGGTGACACCACCCCATCACCGCTTAGGAAAGAATCGAATGGGTTAGTTAACAAATAGATTCTACTTTTCCTTGCGTCTGTACTCTAATAGATGCACAGATGACGTCAAAATGTGGTGAAAACAAAAAGGTACGCCACGAGACGAAGTCGAGTTGTGTGATTGTTGCTCTCAAAACATTTTGACGTTTTCTGTGCATCTATTAAAGTACAGACCAACGGAAAAATCAAATTTATTTGTATTATATAATATTCATCGAGACATTTTAACCAATCAGAGCGCGCGTAAGATTCAATGACGTCGACTAATGCATCGACTATACTGTAATCACACACGGTTCTCGACCAATCAGAGCGCGCATAATGTACCAATTATTGTATAGATGTGGATCGAAACGACTGGATACGTATACCACCCTGGATTCAGCCTTGTAATTGGGGTAATAAAGCAGTCGTGGCGCGGCGTTATCAGTGCCATGGTGTCATAGCTAGATTTCGTATGACTGTGAAAACGGCAGCGCACGATCACGGCACAACTACCGCAGGAACTGCGAATGTTTTTATAGACAACACGGCACTGACAAGGTCACGGCACAGTTCAAGGTAACGCTTGTAGTAATCGGTAGTAGTAGTAGTAGTAGTCGTACTAGGGACGTTAACATCTAAAATTGAAACACAAAAAATACAAGCTGATCAAGTGCATAACAACACATTCTATTTTCGGGATTTAAAATTAGTTTTTTTTATATAATCAGCAACAGCAAACTGTAACCAGGGAGATATATGGGGTATTACAAGGGGTTTGCCGAACGCTAACATTGTCCCTGGGGTCGGGAAAAATGCTTGACTTCGTTTTCGTTAGAAAATTTAGGGTGGGGAACATACTGAAATTTTTTACCTTTTTCCTGCCAAGGGAATCACGCAGCACTCTAACCAGGAGATTTTGAAAACAAAGATTCCCCCCCCCCTCCCCAGTAAAAATCATGAAGACTGATTCTAGTATTTTACACCCACCTCCCCCCCCCCCCCCCCCCCACCCCACCATGGTTAGCCCGGGGTTAGCCCCCGCCAGCCTGGAAAGCCGCTGATAGGTGCATAATGACAATATGTCACGCAACGCTGGTATCTAGCTAAACAGCGTCTATAGAAGAACAATATGGCTGGGCATTTGAATCGGAGCATCCCCTTCGACCTAAGTACAACCTATAAAGGGCTGTTAGGAATGACATTTTCAGCTACATATAAAGGAATCTGCGAGATGCAACAAACCCCAAATGTAAGAGAGGTCCTTGAAGTAGATTATCAAAATCCTTTCGCCGCAGTGCTCAAGGTTATCAACGCAGCTGTTCTGGCTAAATATGGTTCTATGGTATGGAAAGGAATCACTGGCCCAGAGGATAGCGCGTTCTATATTCATTATCAGGTGTGGGTAGAACCAGTCTTCAATGGGACGTTGTTTCTTAACTCCACATATATGTTCAAAATAGTACAGACAAAGGTCTTTTCATGTCCAGTAGGCACTTTTGACTATGGAGTGAGCATAAAGGTTGTTCTTGACCAGGGAACATACTATACTACCAAAAGCGTGCTGCCTTTATGGTGGTGAAAGTCGTTAGCTATCTTCGATTCAACACCTGAATAAAACACTGCTTGATTTTCGAACCCTTTCAAGATGAACTTTGGAACTTTAATGGAGACATGTACATATATACGATCAAAACGTATCTCGACAAACCTCTTTGAGCTAGTCAAGTAGCTTTCATATATCGCATCTATTCTTCTATGAACAGAACAGAACTATATAGCATGCCTTAATTTTGTGTTAAGTTTGATCTTATTGACTAAAATCAAGAGGTTTTTGTTGTAAATTTAGAAGTTAATTGCACTTCAAATATATAATTAGTTACAGACTTAAACACAAGTGCATGCAGGTTGATTTCGCACATCAATCATCTGTATCTCTATGGCAACCATAGTCTGGCTCCGCCCTCTTCCCAAGTTTAAAAATTCGCATATTTTCCTTTTTTCGAAGGAATGGATCAAACAAACTGAAGGATAGTAAAATGTGGTCTCCGTTGCATGCGCAGACGAATGCAGAGTCCGGCAATATCACTGCAAAATTTTCCCAAATGCGTATTATTAGCTGGGAACCAACAGGAACAATATTGTTGATATAGAGTCTGATTATTTTTACTGTGAGAACCATCTACCATCTAACCTCTTACAGCATATAAGGAAAGTCGAAACGCGTCCGCAGTGTGTCTGTCCTTTTATTAACACACTCTAATCAACTAAGATTACGAGATTACTAGCATCAAGTGTTGCAAAATTTATATTGTTATGATGGAGAATATTATTCACTCTCTCGAATTCTATATGAATTTTGTCGTGGCACTCATCATTGGTCGTGTTGTCAGGAGTGTGTCCTCCAATCATACGTGCTCCATATATACCCCGCCACTAATGCCTATCCGAAGTCTCCTCTGACAAAGTGTGGGATGTACGACAGTCTTGTGGAATTGGGGTTGGGTTCCCAGAGTATTGGGTGTGGGCATGGTCTTGGGTGTGCATGGGTACATACATAAATGATATTAACTGATATTTATTTTAACTCGTCGAAGTTAGTGTCGCTTTGCTCGATCACTATTTGGAACTTTAGGTCTGACTACGAGGATGAGGACGACTCACGAGTACGAGGTTTGAAATTGCCCTTGTCCGCTTTTTTATAGTGAATCGTAGTCGATTTCCGTTTTTGACGATGTAAGTTTCAATTACGTACCACAGCCTACGATTCAGTATCAAGAAAGCACACAGGGACAATCTTAATTCGTACACGTTGCCGATCGTACATTCACTGACTAACAGTCAAACCCTCACTGAGCTCGAGTGAGCATGCCTTGAATTAAGTTTGAATTAAAGAACTCTTCTGTGTACTTTCATAGCAACGAATACCTGAGGCTTTCCCTCTAGGGGAAAGATAAAAAGGAAGCCTTTGATCGCATGGTATTTTAATCCCGCCGGGATTTTAATGTGTGCTTGGAAAAACCGATCGTCGGCCATCCTCGGGGTCCAGAGTGTCTCGAACATTTATGGCCCGACGATGATCGCCTGCCAGACAAACCCTTTAAAAGCATAAGCACTTTTTGTAGAGAAGTTTTCGGAAGTCTTTATGGAGCGATATTGCTCTTTAAACCTGCTTTATTTTCACCCGTTACAGCTATCGAGAGGTAATCGGGATAAGACCAATAAATAAATCCACATCATTGGGAGCTTAGCGATAAGCCTTTTGTGGATCTCTAAAAAATACAGATCAAAAAATTGATAAGCAAATAAAAATCATAAAAATAAAAATAAATTAAATTAAATTAAAATATTTCCTTCGTATCCGTATGACTGTATGAATTCGTCACGTAGGCCTGTGCAGTGGTGGGGGATAATTTTGAAGGTTTAAGGTTAATTCACAATTCCAAACAATCCTACAAACCGTGAGTACTTTGGTTCGCATGGACGAGTTCAGACAACTCTGCAGACAGACTGACAACACTGAACCAGATGTAAGTTACAGCAAGAGCAATTTTTCAGGCCGCGATGCAACAGAAAAAAGTCGTCACAAGAATTAATCATTAGTAGTAAATACAAATATGTGCAAATAAATTTTCTCCTTGATAATCTCTCTTTCTGAAACTGTACGGGAATTTGTAAGGCTAATTGTATTCACCGTTTTCATTATTCAGTTTTTTCACGTAGAAGAAATGCGGGTTTCTCGCAGAAAAAATAGATAAATTTTATGCGAAAAGGTATTTCCTAAGAAATATTTCTAGACAGTTTCATCACTTTTGACTCAATATCAAAGAAGTTATATGCAGTCAAAAATTGAGAGATTTGTATGTATATACTGTATAAAGAACGAGAGAGCGTGTTGTATCGGTGGATAAAGATTCGAGCGAAGGATCTTTAGACCCAATATAACACGCTCTCGAGTACTTTATATTACTTATCAAACGTCTAGTTGTCAGTTATCGTATTTGACCACAATTTTCCAAGTTTGACTATTTTTGGCTTAAATAGTGTAATATTCTTCCCTGTGTATTGTTATTCATGAGTATGATAATGAAGTATGGGGAATCGCTCTGGCCTGGAACCAACCAAAGCCAGGCGAAGTGCCAACAAAGATTATATAGCAACTTTGAACCCGACTTACTCGCTAAAGTGGGTGGGTGGGTGGGTGGGTCGCCAACCGTTCTTCGTCGCAACTCGAATGAACTGCATTAATTACAAGAATTGTTCTCATTTATATGCAATCCCCAGGGACCATATTACCAATTCAAATGGCCTTTGAATAGAAAATCCAAGTTGAAGTTTATGCAAATGAACCAAAATCTTTATTTACGTTTGTACGGTAGTGATTTCCATTGTATTTTCTAATAAATTATTAATGAGTTTGATAATATTGAGTAAATGCCTAGGTGGCCTCCTTTTGGTGCATTTTCAAAATTTTAAATCCTCCTATCTTGTCAAGCCTTATTACTTTCTCAAGAAATTTGTCTAGATTACCTAAATCAACAATCCTCATAAATTCTAAGAGTTGCTCCTTTAGAAATATTCATTTTTCTACATTTATGTTAATTAACAGCAGCCATTATGAAAATCGTGAATTATATATCTCTCCTGAACTCCGGACATCGTACAAAAATACGCGCAAAGGTACCTGGGATTGATGTCCACTAAAAGTTCAAATCGAATTAGACGAGATTAGCCAAAGACCGACACTAAAATTTAAAAGCGGCTGAGTAGCAGGTTAGAAATATTCTCAACCCAGACCTCGACGCACATAACGAGGAACGCCGTCAAGAATAACAAAGGCCCGGACACACAGTGCAAGCATTTCTTAAAACAATATTGCTGAAACATATCGCGCGCAACTCAATGTTGCAGCGTGTGTCTACCCATTCCAATGTTTTGCGAAACGTTGCGCGCAACAGCCGCAGAAGTAGGATCGAGTTCTACTTTTGCAACTGTCCAGAACTGTTGCGCGCAACATTGCACGAGATGTTTCAGTGGTAAACACACTGTGCAACCGTGTTGCGTGCGGTGTTTCGATCAGCAAATGTTTCGGGAAAAGTTGCACCGTGTGGCGCTTCTCACGCAACAACAATATACAGTAAATTTACAACGCATCTGAACAGATTCGCAGCTGATTCCCAAATGAGCCCTCCTTTATTTCCTGTATGTTTTCTTGACGAGTATGTTAAGATCATAGCCAAATATGAGTGGACAGATTTTCGACAGCAGCCCATAATGGGCTCCTGTTTTCGATTAATATCGCAAACTTTTTCTTGCACAGTTTTAAAGTAATGGCTTACACAGGCTACCTTTATAACGTGCAGCCGTGTTCTGAAAACTCCGTTTTTATTCAATTTCATGCTTGGATTTTTGCGCGCACTTCCTGTCCAGGGCTACCAAGATATTACACCATATTAGCGCGTGGGCTGTTATTCATGAACCACCGGGCATGGATTTCATGAAATAATTTGCAAGAATATCAAAAAGTATATCCATTTGCACAAAAATGTTCAGTTTATCAAATTTACAATGAGTACCACATCAAGTTTAATTTACCGATTGGCCCCTAGCCATCATGTGGAGTACTTCATGTTACGGTCACGAAATTGTTCGGACATTGTCACTACGGAATTGTCGTATAAATGTACAAACTTTTCTATAATTCATCGACTTGATATACCTGGATTTACAGCTGTTTCGTTTGCTTTTATTACCACCGTGTGCAAAACTATATACGCGTCCCGCCAGACTCATTATACAATGTCTGTACACTTTGCTGGCTTCCCGGTAGCCTATTGACCAAATCCTAATCGAGACTTTAGTCTGGCTGGACGCGTAATTATGCACACGGTGGTAAGTGATAGTTCTACCTTAATTTGAAATCAGTATTCAGTGGCGGATATATATCCAGGGGGTGTCCATAGGTGCACCGGACACCCCCTAGCGCCGTACAAGATGACATCATCAGATTCCATTGTTAGGAGGCCTCTATCTTGGATGGGATGTCATCTTTACAAAGCCCTATTTGGGACACCCCTTTGCAAAATCCTGGATCCGCCCCTGGTATTTTCAACAATTCTTTCGATAGTAAACAGCTAGCAGCCCTTATACCTTTTGCGAGTGAAACGTGAATGGCTGATTTGTTTATTGACGTGAAACGTGATTTAAGGTCAAAATGCTTTTGCGTCCACATGAAAGCAGCTTCTGATTATATTTATTTATTTATTTATTTTTTTGTGATTGTGGAAGAGATTTTTTAATTATCCCGTAACGCGTGAAAGACCAAATATTTTTGCGTGATTCCATTTTACAAATAGGCCGGTATAGCATAGGCATGGTATAGGGGACCGGCCGGAGTAAACGAAGCCGGAAAAGTTTGTACATTTCATTGACAATTCATTGACAATGTCCGAACAATTTCGTGGCCGTAATGTGAAATACTCCACGTGACGGCTATGGGCCAATTGGTTAATTGACTGACATGCATGTTACAGATGTAATTTCGCTTGTTGTATGTCATCAGAGAAATTAAGCATCACGTACATGGCAAACGGCAGAGGATCACGTGACCTGCTTTTTTCGCGTCTGGCGTTGCTGTTTCAACGCAAGATTGGGTCATTTTGCGTTTGCCGTAAACGTGAAAAGTCGCTATTCCGTTTGAGTACTAGTGCCAAACGCGCAACGCCGGGCGCGAAATTCGTAGGTCACTTAACTTGTTCTTCTCTGCCGTCTGCTGTTTCATGGGTGCGTGTTGCTTAATCTATTTGCGTTTCAAGACCCAAGACTGATGAGGTTTACCCTGCTCCCAGAGGTTTTCGCGTTCGCCGCTCAAAATCCAAGAAGAAAAAGTAGGGAAACCTTCTGGGACTACTGGGGCAGATGAGGTTTAACTGGCGTGTTTTCTTTTCGTCCATACCGGTACATAATCATTAATGCATTTGGGTCTTGGAATCGGCAATACACACTTATTCTAGTGTTCTATTGCTGTCATTTTATCAAATTGACACATTGACTAAAGCCGTGTTTGGATTTGAGTGTTTGAGGTTCAAATTAAGTTCAACACGTTGATACAATGCTAAATAACCAGCGGTAATTGTTAACATCTAACGCAACTAGGCTAGTGCCCAGGTCTAAACACGGCCTAAGGGGCCTGACTGTATAAACCGGGCTGGCCCGGTTAAGCGGACTGACTTCTTTTGTTTTCTTTTCCCTTGGGTCACAAAACAAAAGAAGTCAGCCCGCTTAACCGGGCCAGCCCGGTTCATATAATCAGGCTCTAAGTTTGTTTCACAAGTTTACGAAAAACAACAACAACAACAACAACAACAACAATTTGTAAAGAAATAGAGAATGGGGAACGAAAATGGAAGACTGGGAATCCAAGTAAAAACAAAATGTCCATTACAAAGCTTTTATCATAGTTTCATGTCACCCTAGTGCGTCTTTTCCAAATTCAGTTTTTACCTAAATCACTGAATAATCTTGAAAAGCCTTTACATTATTTTACAGCAAAGTGTAACCAACCCAAATAGAAACAAATTACTTCGCATTAACAATACTTGATGAGTGTCTATTACGTATGGCTATCAGTTTGTACCACTTATCTAAACACCAATTATATGCATTACAGAACATCTGTAACCATGGTGATGCATCTAGCTTACGACGCCAATCCTCTGGCATCCATGGCCATTGCCATAGCAACGTACATCTCTCGGGGTGTGGCATCATAGCAAGATGTCGGCCATTGGCGGAGCATATAGCGGCTATACCATGGGGCGATCCCATTTGGGTTTAGAGGGTACTGCATGGTAATGCTACCATCATCATTGACGTAACGGACGGGTGCGAGATTATTTGAAATGACAGCTTGTTGAATGTCAGGTCTACGGAATTCGGCACGGCCTTCACCATGAGCCACCCAGACACCTAAGGTTGAGCCTTCCATTCCTTGGAGCATAATGGCTGGACTTTTATCGATAGGATACAGTAACAAAGCGGGATTCGAATCTTTCTGAAGTATTGTGTGTGAAAGCAGACACCTTGGGTTGGAGTCAAGGTCACTGTTTGACGACGCGCCACTTGGGATCCGTACCGATCCAGCCAAGCAGGCCCATCAACTGACAACCATTACATATACCCAGGCTGAAAGTGTCGTCTCGTGTGAAGAACGAATCGAACTGTTTACGAGCGTTTTCATTCATCTGGCACACGGCAGCCCAGCCTTTTGCGGAGCCCAGGACATCAGCGTAGCTGAATCCGCCGACAAATACCACACCACGGAACGTATCGAGGGTTATAGATCCTTGGCAGAGATCGCTCATTGTCACGTCCCACACCTCAAAACCAGCCATGTGGAAGGCAGGACACCATCTCACGATCTCCATTACTTCCCTTCCTCTCGTATCACTGCTACTCGTGGTGCAATGGTGCCCTCTTTCGGACTCGGGGCCGCTGGCTGGAATGTGAGATGATAAGGTGGTGCTTTTCTGTGTCTTAGCCCTGCCTCCTCTGCTTCCACACAATGTGGGTTGCACTGAAGTCTTTCTAGATGGAAACTCGTTGCCTCCCAGACATCTCTCAAGTCAACCATTTTCTCTTGTAGTACAACGGTACCATCTACCTTGATTGACACTTGGGTGTCTGCCCCTGTCACACCAGTCAGGCCAACTGCATAACACGTGACGCCATTCGACTTGTATGCACTTAACACCTCATCTAGATTTTCTTGAGATACTTCAAGAACTAGGCCCAGCTCTTCAGCAAACAACATGTCCAAGGCTTTGCTAACGCAAGGCTCGTCACTGGTGACGTAATCAAGCTCGACGTCGAAACCACGGTTACCAGCAAAGGCCATTTCTAAGAGAGTAGTTACCAGACCTCCATCACTAACGTCGTGTCCTGAACTGATTAGGTTTTTAGCGATGAGTGACTGAGTTGTGTTGAACCCTGTGACGAAACGCCTGAAAAAGATCAAGACAATTGACTCAGGATATGATCATGCCGTTGAACTTCATAAAATGCTATTCAAAATTACACAATCAAACTGAATCAAATGTTAAGCGTTTTTCGCTACCGGTATTAAAACTAACTGCTAATTCGAACTACTGACTCGTTGATAAGGTAAAAGAGTGGCTAACCTGAGGAATAGCCGTCCTTTCTCTCACTCGCCTTGGTTCACTTAGAAAAAGACTTTCGCGGGGGACCAGGGGGAGTGAGAGAAATGGGGGCTGTTGGTCACATCCTATACACATGACGTATCGAAGTTTGGTGACTTATTGCATTATTTTGAATATACATCCATTGTACTGTACCTCCACGTTGTCGAGATCAGGGCAAGTGTCACCAATCTGGCCATAAACTTGAGCCAACGCGCTGCCGCCAAGTCGATGCTTTCTGGAGCTGCTCATATCAACGTACACAAGTTTGCCTTGTTCGAGTTTAAGATCAGGTGTGACTTTTAGTCTGATATCAGGGCAAGCAGCATAAACAGATACAACTAATGCACCAGGGGCTTTGACTGTACTTTTGCCAACTCTGGCAGCCATACTCAGAGAATCTTTGCCTCCATCAACGGCCATTCCTATGTCAGCCATGACGTCACACATTGCATGACATGCATCGTAGAGTGCTGCGCCTTCACCTGGTAGTTTAGCTGCCCACATCCAGTTTGCACTGCACTTGACATCCTGTTAACAGTGGAATCATAAGTATAATTACGCTATTTTACGACAAAAACCACTACAATCAAGTACTCTCACCTTCAAGTCAGATATTTTGGCAAATACAAGATTAGTCAAAGCTTCTCCGACAGTCATTCTCGCACCACGTGATGGGTCAACTAGCATTTTGATTGGCTGCTCGCCAATGGCTGTGGCAGAGCCTTGAATACCAAAGTGGGTTAGAGCTGTTACTGCAACATCGGCTAAAGGTGTGTGCAAAGGACCAACACATTGTTGTTGGGCAATGAGACCTGTTACACTGCGATCAACCTTTATGCAAATAAAATAGAATTCAGTTAAGAAAAGGCTTTGAAGAAAAATTACAAATGCTCTCAATTTGGTAATTTAAAGCACAGGGAGCCCAAGCTATACTTCTGAGTGATATCTAAAGAGGAGAAAATGATTTAAATAAAGTTGAAACCTCTCAAATGTTGTTGTGTATTATTTATTTGATCTAAAAAAACGATTTTTAAAAAATCCCCCTCCATAGTAATAATATATGGCAAGGGTGGAAACTTCGCCTCGAAGCCCCCTAAAAATATATAAAAGCCCTCTAAGAGGACATGTGGTTACTGGTCAAATGATAAATAAACAAGCAAAGCAATTAAACTAAACAAACAAACCAACAAAAATAAATAGAAAAGAAAGAAAGAATGCTTTCGAGAAAAAATAATTATAATTGTTCTGTCAATATGGAGTCTACGAGAATGATGAAAGTGCTCCAAAAAGTCCTCCAAATTATATATTACAAAAAGAAAATGACAAACTAGGCAAACCACAACTTTCTATTCCTAAATGTTTTGAGGTTACTGAACAAACAGAACAGTCTTTGTAGTCACATCTGGACTCATTGGCTCTTTGTTAAATGACTAATTAAATTCAAAAATAATTTTCACGTGTATTTCACATCTTTTTTGCATATTTCCCCCAGTAGTGTAGTGATAGGTAAAATAAAAGCTGTGCCTGGTTAAATAAGAAAAATAAAGATAATTAAATCATTGTCTACACAAGCCACATGGAAAAACGAGTCTGCTTGACCTTTTTGTCAGCGGTATCAACGAAGCGAATGCCGAGTGTGTTCGTAGACTCCATATTTATCGAAAACTTCTAAGATTTTTTCATCGAAAGGAAATATCTAATGAAATTATAACAACCACTGTCTAAAAAATGAGTTATTTATAAGTAATCCTCGAGCCAATTCCGTACGTTTTTCGTTCTCTCTTCGTGAACGACTGCGGGAAATCCGAATTACTTACACACTTACGCACTTACACACTTACACATTTACGCACTTACACACTTACTTACACGCTCGATGACATAATGGTTACTGGCTTGCATACAAGCCAGTAACCACAAAAAGCTTTCTAACGGCCCGACAAAAATTCAATTTTTGAACACAAAATCACTCCGTACGGAGTTCAACACCGCAACATCACACAAGAAAACACTTCTTCTACCTTGTCAATGTCAACGGCCTGCAAAAACAAACTTTTTGTAGGTAAAATACTCGCTGAAAGGTCCCCAGCGAACCAAGCTCCTCATGCGTGTCGAGTGTAAGTAGGTCGCGACCGTGCAAAAGGCAAATCTTCAGGGGGTAGAGTGGGGTCGCGCTATTTTATCAGAAAAACAAAACAACGCAAGCAACAGGGAAAACCCTGTCACACGACACTATCAATCGTCATTACCAGCGCAAGAAAAAAAGTTCTTTCAACAAAAAGCTAGCTGTTGTTTTGTTTTTTGATAAAACTTCACTCAATTTCGCTTCACAGGACAATACTTTGCACTAATGCCTCAAATCAAGTAGCCCGTTTCTCGACTTGTCTTGTGCGTTAATTTACAGGAAAGCTAATAGAGGCATTTAAGTACCTGTGAATTTGTTCATCGTGTACTACACGATAAACTTATCGTAATCCGTCGCTAACTAACTGATATAGTTTCTGGCTTTCTGGCTTAACAGTTGATCGTGTAGTTGATCAACTTCACAAAAAAAAACAAGGTGAAAAAGGGTGCGCACTTTGAGAAAAAGCCGGAAACTATATCAGTTAGTTAGCGACCACGATACGTTACCACATATTTAGAGAAACGCGCTCCAGGGTCTGAGCAACAATAAGTTCTACCTCCCCCAATAAAATGGACAGGAACATTATGACTGTTATAGTTCATCTACTTGCCTTGTTTGTAAGATATCGTTTACTTGCCACTGAGGGTAATCTCAACACTCTACCAAGTGCCTCGAGGACAGAAATACCAGGACTCACTAATAATGGCTTTAGACTTGGTTTGATACGATCCAAGTTGAATACCTGAAAAGATAATCATTACAAAGAGGTTCTGAATACTGTAGTAGTAAAATTTTGCAACCGAACAAACAGTTTTAGTTAATGGTAAAACAGTACGTCAGACAAAGATGTCTTTAGCCTTCTATACAGATGTCCCTTATGCCCATCAAGCAGTACTTTACTCTCTGCTGATCAACATTTTGGGCCTGCTGTGAAGTGTTGCATAGTGATCAAAACAATGTCTATGTGGGAGGATGGAAAACCTGAGTCATTGCAAATGAATGTTTAAATGTCAGACCTTCCTGGGCATCTTTCCAAGAACCACGTCAAGCTCCAGGTCAACTGGGTACTTTGCTGTCTTCTGACGTTTAGCTTCTTTCTCTTCGATGTCATTACTGTGACCATTGGAAACAGGCTCATCATCTTCAAGGACGATTCTCCCATTACCTTACAATGCAAGCAATTCAGAGCATTAAAGAGTATTTCTTGCTAAAACATTTCTTTGTTCAGACCAATAATGATGATGATGTTGTTGATGATGATGATGATGATGATGATGACAATCACTGATGGTGATGATGATAATAGGCCAAAGGTCTTAAGTGTTTTGAATGGCAGCATTCTATTATTGTTTGTTGAGTCAGGTCACTGAAAACTCAAGCTTTCATTTAAACATTGTTCTGACTGTACCTGTGATGTTACCAACAACAGAAACAGGAACCTTCTCTCTTGAGCAAATGTCCTTCAAGACAGAGATGTCATCTTTTTTCACCAGTAAGGCATTGCTTTCTTGGTACTCAGCTCCCCACACTTCAAGAATGGACAGAGTTGGATCACCAAGAACAAAGTCTTGGGCTCTAATCACAGCACCAGCAGGTTCACATATCTCTTTGAGCACATTACCTGATAAAAAATCATAGCAGTTTTGGATGAATTTTTAAGTCAGACATCTTTTAGGGGATGGTAGAGTGTACACACTATCCTCTCTTCTTCATCTATCACTACTTCACTCCAATGGTCAAAATGCTACACTGAGTCAAAACAAGATGGCAAATCAATAAATAGGGAATTACACTATAGAAAAGTATCTTGCAGTGCTTAAGGTTTTATTCCAGCTAAGTATTCAGGAAACAAAAGAATGGATTAAGCCTACAACTTCATTCCAATGGTCAAAATGCTTCACTGAGTCAAACCAAGATGGTAAATCAATAAATAGGGAATTACACTATAGAAAAGTATCTTGCTTAAGTTTTTATTCCAGCTAAGTATTCAGGAAACAAAAGAATGGATTAAGCCTACTACTTCACTCCAATGGTCAAAATGCTTCACTGAGTCAAAACAAGATGGCAAATCAATAAATAGGGAATTACACTATAGAAAAGTATCTTGCTTAAGATTTTATTCCAGCTAAGTATTCAGGAAACAAAAGAATGGATTAAGCCACCCTTTCAATCCACAAGAGATGCACAGGTATGTAGTGTACTAGAGCAATTTTTGTATGAGTGTGAAACGGACCACGCCATGCCGTAACAGTGTCAGTGCCGTGATCTCTATAAAAACATTCGAAATTTCTGCCATAACCGTACTGTGACCGTGAGGTGCTGTTTTCACAGTCATACGAAATCTACTCTAGAGCAATTTTTTGTATGAGCATGAAATGGATTGCACTGTGTTGTGATGCATCAGTGTCCTGATGTCCATAAAATCCTTCAAAATTCCTGCCATGCTGTGCCCTGTATGTGCCATTTTCACAGTCATACAACAACTGCCCTATCTCTGATTCTGTGAAGACAAGTGATTGGTCTATTGGAAGTAAAATGCCTACCATTTCCACCAGCTCCCTGATCATGGATGCTACAAATAGGATTAGCATCTATCTCAAGGCAAGCTCTAATTGCACGGTTCATCTTCTGCTCCATTTCAGCATCTCCTCTCTGAACAGCACCAAAGTCAAGATCAGCTACATTGTCACCCTGTACTTGTATGGATGATGCAGCACCTCCACCCACACCTATTCTGTAGACAGGACCTCCAACCTTTACTACTTCCATTCCTATTGAAACCAAAAAGTGGCAATAACATAAAATACGCAGTCCTGATGGGAGATAAAACTGATGGGAGATAAAACTGTCCTGATACTGAATGAGAGAAAGAACAGAGAGAAAGACTCAAATTCAGTTAAGTTACTCAACTATCACAGAGGCTTCAATAAAAGGCAGCTAGCAGTAGTCCAACATCACTGGGTGTCTTCATACAGCCTGCTATTTATGAAGGCAGCCCTTACTTCAAAAATTTATTACTGGAACTCCTGAACCATAAAATTTATTCTCCAGCTCTGTGCAAGCACTGAATACCCCATTCACTGACCTAAGAGATTGCCTAGATGACAAATGTGGCATTGATGGAGACCATGCAATAGTATATTTATGTGTACCTTTCTCTGGCTGCAGTTTCAATACATTATCTTTATCTAAATGCCCAAGACCACCACTGAACATAATGGGTTTTATCCACTCTCGTCTCTCATCGTTAGGCATATCCATTCCAAAAGACCTAGCAAAACCAGTCACAACTGGTTCTCCAAACTTGTTGCCATAATCTGATGCACCATTGCTTGCTTGCACAGCTACTTCCAAAGCAGGTGCCATGTTATTGGGATAAGCAATACCACCTTCCTCCCAAGGCAAATCATACCCTGTGTAGGAAGAACATTAAATATATAATGTTATGATGGAAAAAGGGACATACAGCTATCAGCCTGTTGTTGTACAGAAGATAGACCGACAGCAACAGACAAACAGTTAGACAGATGGTCAGACAAACACAGACAGACAGTCAGATGGATGGACAGATGGACAGACAGACAGATGAAACAAACAGACAAACAGATTGAGAGACAGACTGACAAACAAACAGAAAATTAAAAGAGGTCTATTAAAATTACATTGTAGTATGACTTTTGTAACTGGATGTTTTGCATGCTGTCTAAAGTTCCATACTTCCACCCTGTGTAGGCCCTTTGAAGTACCTGGTCATGTGACCAAAGGCAGAAATATCCAGCTCTTATCACAAAATGGGCAGCAACAACAGAAAGAGCACCTTCAAATTAGCATTTTTCATGAGTCTGAGTGGCTTTGATTGTAATGGTCCAAGGAAAGAATTTTTTGAAAACCTGATTGTTTGAAAGGAATGTATGGCTGACTGACATGGCTTGCCAGTCAGCCATATAACCTTTGTAAAAAATGCAAAATCATAAATCTTCTTGAATATACCGAAAAAGGCTTTATCTTGGTAAACTTACTAATCTAAAGATGCTCTTTCTGAATATGTCAACCAAATTTGTCATCAATTAGAGCTGATATTTTAATGACATGTGTCACGTGACCAGGTCCTGCAAAGGGCCTATTTGAAGGATTATTTTGAACCCATTCCACTTGTCAAGTAAGAGTAGACCAGGGTTCATTGTGTGTGGGCGTGGTCTGGCCTACTTAGGGACCTGATAGTAATAAAGTACCAATAAATTCTATGGGGCACTACTATCAATATAGCAACCTACGAGAATTATAGTAATATATTCTAGGATTGGAAAATAACATGACTTGTGCTTTTACCTGGAATGTGCAAGTTTCCAAAGCAATAACCAGCTGTCCCGGCTACAACATGGGCACCTCTGCCTGTTGCCTGGACATCACGTATGCGGCCACCAGTTCCTGTTGTTGCACCAGGAAAAGGTGCTACGCCTGAAACAAATTATTGGTATTCTCATTGGAAATTTAAAGAACATCACCCCAAAAAGTTTTTTTAGGGGTGCGGCTGGACAATTTTTTTTACCCCTAGGAGATACTACACTGTATCAAATTATAAAATATGAAAAGTGCTGGGCTCTTCCTTTTTCGATGCCCTAAAAGATACTAGGAAATTCTGAAATTCTAAACTTCAATTTTAACACCCAAAAAGATACGTCCAAAGTGCTGATTTTTTACCCTTAAGAGATACGACTAGCATACCACATACTTTTACCCTGGAGTATCCCCTCCAAGAATCAATCATGAGATTCAAAATTCAGTTTACATAGTTCAATGTCATCTGACTTACCAGTTGGAAAGTTATGAGTTTCAGCTGAGAAAATAATATGCCTTGTTAAGTCTTTATTTAAAAGAAACTTGCTGGACGTCTTGGGATTACATGGCTTTAGTAGAGGTACAGCAAGACCTTTAATTGCACTGTAATTATCAAAAATATGAAAATTATGTTAAGTTAATATTTTTTCAATGACATTGGTTTAAACTTAGGCTTGATTTCCAGTCATGAAGGTTAATACTCACAAATTGAAGGGTGACGATATGTAACCAGACCCCTTCATGGCTGGAAATAAATCAAGCCTAATAGTAGGTATATATACACAACATGACTTGACGTATAGTTTCTTCAACTGATACACGACTTGTATAGTTTCTTCAACTGACGCACAGAATGTGTGAAATGTTGTGAGAACAGCCATCTACCACTTAACTCTGTCTTTACAGTGTCTTCATAATTAATAGTCCCCTCTATTAACTATGGCGTCAAACAGTCTGTGTCATATATTTTGTTCTCACCACATTTGGAAATCATTTACGCATCTATTAGAGTATATATTGTCTCCCTTGCAGCTGAGTTTAGTCCCGAGGGGGGGGGGACTCCTATATATAAGACGACGGGGATGCTCGTCGGAAATTTTGAAAATGACCCCTAATAGGTACCTGAGTGGGAGTGGTAGCAACTGATTTCTACCCCTAAAAGGTACCAATTCAAAAACAATAGTAAAGAATTAAAGTAATGAAACACTTTGTTAATGAAACACTTTGTTATCGATGTGCTTTGAAGATTCAATTCAGATCATCGAAATCTTCCCTTTCATGCTTATTTTAGGTAGTTTATTTACCCCAAAACAGTCCCTAAAAGGTACCAGCTATGTCTCTGGTAGTCCACTTAAGTCTGAGACACCCTAAAAGGTACCAGATTGCAGATTTCGACCCCTAAAAGGTACGACGAGCATCCCCGTCCATTTACGATCGGAGTCCCCCCCCCGGGAGTTTAGTCTTGTCATGCAATGTAAATGATGAGGGAGCATCGTGTGATGGGCCTGATCACAACTACAAGGGAGACGAGTACATATAGAGACATGGAATCTTGATTAGTTAAATATTAATAATCATAAACAATCTTAGATTATTTATGATTTATATTAGCATATGGATAAATAAATTACTTTACCTGCTATTATCATTAAACTTGATAACATTGTTATCATTACTTGTTTCTTGTGTTTTGATGACCATCTTCATTAAGGAGTTCTCAACTTCTTTCCCATCAACTACAAGTCTTCCACGGAAAAACCAATGACGAGAGTGTTCACTATTAGACTGAGCCAAATCAAAGCACTCTACATTTGTAGGATTTCGACCAACTTTCTCTTGAAATAGTTTTGTGTAGTAATCAAGGTCCCAGTCATCAAATGCAAGACCAAGATCTTTATTGACTTTCTCCAAGGCTTCTCTTCCTTCTCCCAACACATCGATCTCATACCACTGTTCTGGCTGAATGTCGACTTTAAAACTTTCAATTGGCTTAAAATAACGACATTCAGTCATACGGTCATGAAGTCGATCTACTAATGCTTGCTCTTCTTCTTTTCCAAATACAGCACTGTCGCCCTTTGCTTGAATTTGAACTAAATACCGGCGTGATTGCTCAATTCGTTCAATTTTTTCCAAGCCAACAGAATGACATATAGATACAGCGTTGGTAGAAAATGCCGTTGAAAAGTTCAATCTCGGCCCTATTTCAATCACGATACTATTTCCTTCCTTTTCTACCTCTAAAAAGTTTGAATCCTTGGTAGTTTTGTCTGCTTCAAAAGATCTGCTGAAGAGACGCTGAAGTTGAGTTTGTTCGTCTTCATTCAACTCACTGTTGGCACTCACATAAAAGCACAGTTCGGTGGTAAAATTTGATATTTCGTGTTCAGAAACAATTCCTTTGATCTTCGAAAGAACAACTTCATGGGCACCGGGAGATAGGCCCGGTGTCTGATAGAAACAATAAAGAAATTTAGACATTTTCAGTACTCACGATACAATCGAGCTAAGAAAAATAAGATTATGGACAGGCGTTCCTTGCTCCGCGCACGTGCATGGTTGTTTTGCGCACGCGCACTAAAATATTTCCCGGGCCCGGCCAGAGTTCCCGCGCAAATTTATACTTCAACTTTTCTCTTCGGTTATCTTAAAAATAACGAACAACTCTGAACCAAAATTTACGGAGTACTAGAGAAATATCTTTTGTAGTTGCAAGAACTTTGTATTCATGGATTTCAAGGTTATAAACAATCCATGAACTTGATGCATTCACTTGGTCAGCGGCAAGTGGGTCGAGAAGAACTTTCCTTTTCCTTTATAACTTAATTTTCTCGTTTGACTCTTCCAAATGTCGAGACCCTTAAGTGTTTTGCAACGTCGAGGATATAATCTGTCATGTCATCCTTTCAAGTAGCCCACAGAGGCGAAATATTGGTTCTACAACAACTCAAAGAAGAGCGCAAGCTTCTGTTGACAGTTTTCAAATTTGACAAGAAAACGAAACAGTTCGAAAAGCAAAGCCAAAATCAATTAAATCTTTCTATTGCTGGTCCTGATATCAAAGTTTTACAATTCTCTTGCATTGTTGAAGGTGCTACGGGGCTCAAGCAACCTTGTTTGGTAGTTCATCAACAGCTCAACGACAAGCTTGCCTCCACAGTTCATTTCTTCTTCCTTGTGGACTACAAAACATTGACCCAAGTGGCTTCATTTCATCACAAAGATCTTTATTTACGTCAGAATTTCTTGGTTTCTGATGGACCCAGCATCTGTTGGTTAAGTAACAATAAGATACACTTTCTGCATTGGAATTCAAACAGTCATAACTTTGCATATACTTCTTATTTTTATCCTGCAAAATTAAAAAGTGAAAGCTTGGGCTTACTGTGGTCTGGGGCCAATATTGTTGATGACTTACTGTGTGTTGCTCATTCAAGTGATGGTATAGTTGTAGCTAGTGCAAGAAATGGTCTCCTTTCAAGTGACAAAATAGTTCCAAGTATATATTCCTCTATAGTAGCATGTCTTTGTGTTGGTAATGGGCACAACTGCTCTTCAAATGATTTATTTCAACAAACTGATACTGGTGACCATGGCAACCTTGATGTTTATATTGGTACATCCAGGGGTCAGCTTATTAGGTTTATAGCAGGCAGGCTGGTATCACACTGTCAATTACCTTTTGATGATCCCAGTCACATTGAAGTCATCCAGGTATAGTGTAACATGCACTTGCTTGAATTCTCAGGGGCTGTTTTGGGTAAAAGGAACACCCTACCCCACCCAAACCACCCTCATCTCCAAGCTGACATTAGGGGGGGGGGGGGGGGGGGTAGAACTTTTATTCCTTTGAGGAGTTTTGCTATAACAGCCAAGTCAAAAGTTTTGCAGGGCTGTCAGTTCATGGGATATAATTATTTGAATGTAGACATACAAGAAAAGCTATCTCCAGAGGTTAAGGGCAATGTCAAAAAATTTTGTAGTAAGTTAACAGCAAGATATGTGACTTGAATTTCTTGGTAACAAAGTTTAGTGTCTCTAGGGATGATATTCACCATTTTGGAATTGTGGTTTGCATTGAATTATGGGACTGTTTTTGGGATGCACTTTTTTCTGATGATGTCATGTTGTGCCAATAAACAGGGTAAAAGATATGAAAGTAGTAATATAGGGAGATGAATGATATCAAGAATAGATTACAAGTACTTATGAAATGTTCCCTAAAACAGTCCTGTAATAAGCATGAACATTAACTTTGAAACATTGGCAAATAGGCATCAAAATTGCAAGCTGCTGGTACATTTGACAGGGCTGGATGCAGTTCTTTATTAAAGGTCAATGTCTATTTTAAGCCTGCTTTATTTATGTATTCATTTTATTGATACTTCCAGGCTGGAATTAATTCAAATTATGTTATTGTACAATCCAAACAAAGAAGTATCTGCTTAATCAACACAACACAAAGTAAGGTATGTATGTATAACTTTAGTAAGACTGTTTTTGGGCTTCAGTGTACATTTTGAGATTTAATTAACCAAAGATAGATGTCTTGTTCAAACACTGCTAAATATAAATAGCAGTCACTGTTAAAATTTCAAAAATACAAGGTTTAAAATATATTAGCCCTTCATTTTTCCAAGATTATAAATTTGTGTGAATTCCTAAGCTTGTATTGATGACCCTTGATACATATGCACATATTAATCTTCAATTTATTGTCAGTGGGAATAGCCTCATTCATATGTGGCACAAAACCAATAATATTTCTGCTTAATCAGTTTAAAGATTAGTGACATGCAATTTTTTTCATTTTTTAGCTTTTGAATGAGTGGTCAACTAAAGATATGGTGTTGATTGATGATTTTCTGGAGAATGGTACTGAACAAGTTTGTTTACTTCAAGACAGTACAGACATTGACCACATATTCAAAGGTTATGTTCTCTCCAACTTGAATGGTGCTAATATAGCTTCTGGCCAGGTAAGATAACCTCTGTTGTTCATGAGTCACTTAAACTCTATCATTCCATTCCATTCCATCCCATCCCATCCCATCCCATATTCCATTCCATCCCATCCCATCCCATCCCATATTCCATTCCATCCCATCCCATCCCATATTCCATTCCATTCCATTCTATTCTATTCTATTCTTCAAGGAACATCTCAAAGAGGAGAGTCCTTCAAGTCAAGTTGACCAATCAAACATTGAATCTATCCAGTCAACAATTCAGGCTTTGAGAACAAGGCTTCAGGTATTAACTTTTATGAAATCCTGCCATTTTCTTAAGCATTCTAGAAGAAATAATTAATGTTTTATATTCCCTTAGGCATGTAATGCACACTTGTATGAAGTAAGATCAGAGAGCAATGACAAGAAAAGAATGATAGATGATACTTGCAGAACGTTGTGTAGGATTGCAGATGTACATGTATCTCCAACAAAGAAAAATGCAATGGTAAGAAATGTCAAGTTTATGCATCCCCAAATTCTGGATAATTTGGTTTGGAGTCGATGTGAGGTTCATAATAACTATTAACTTTGTACAATCTGACAGTGTAATACTACTAGTGCACTTGTTATGTGTGCAATTTGATATTTTCTAAAGAAGACACAATTTGCATTTTTTTAATCATTTTCTTTCTTCAGACTTCAAACCTTGTTCATTTGATTGGAGATGAAACTTGTGATGGTATATATGACTTCTTACAGCTATAGTGAGATATATTTATGTTTATTTGTGAGTAGTACAAGGCCAAGCATTTATTAAAATCTAAAAAATTTATAAAATTCAGCTTCAGAACATCAAGATGATAAATGTAGACAAAAGAGTTCTGAGTCAACAAACAAGGAAATCTGGCAAAGAGTAATTGGTGATAAATGGGTTATTGGAGTTGACTTAGAATGCTATGACAAAAGGTAAGAATATATTGTATTCTTTGCTGTTTGTGTATCCTTTTTTCTTGAGTTTTTTATTTATTAACTACTTTTAATATGTAGTTATATATAACTCCCTTTTAGGTCTGAAAATATAATCCAAATTATTTTTCTGCACATTGATTACTTCATACACATTGGAACACATTATAGTATTGTACTAAGAACACTTCTTATTCCTACACATTTTCCCTTGCTCTTATTATCCATTAAAAAATTGGGTTTATCGTGGTAGAAACTAGGCTCAGATTTCAGCTGTCATGGATTCGTGCCCCCTGACTTCTGAAATCTGAGCCTAGAAACACCCTCACCTAAAAATGAGATAGTCCCATGGCAAACTTTCTCCAAATGGTTGACTATCCTTTTTTATGAAAAAAATGCCTTCATTCTTTAAACTGCATTCCACAGGAGATCGTTCCACTTTAAAAGTGTCTCATATCAACTCTTTCCCCACACAGAAAAACTATATGGGATGGGGTGGGGTGGGGGCGTATAGCTTTGGCTAAATAGCTGCTTCAATTTCAGCAATATATCAGACATTTCTTTGTCATTGGTAAGCTGTACAAAAGATTACCTGAAATCATCATGTCAACGAATATTTCATTCTCAACTTCCAAGAATTGTAACCCCTTTACCCAAAGATGAGATCCTTGTACCTTCTTCAAAAAGACAAAAGTGCGACAAAACTGAACCAAGTACAAATGTGGTTACTATGGTAACCACTTTACCAACATTTAACAAAGGAAGCCAATTTACTGACCTGGTTGCATTGTCTTGGACTCGTTGCCAAGATAACCAGAAGACATCAAGGCACGTCACGTGCTGTGGGTATGTGCATCTTGACATGGACCAACTTATTAATGGCGATTTAAGCATTTCAAAGAGAAAGGGAGCTGAAGATATGAAAAGGGATTTATTAGCTCTGCGAGCAATTTCCTTCCAAACCAAGGTGAGTCAGTCAACTTCAGAAGTCCTCTTGTGTAAGGGAGTCCCTTATCGCAGCCGGTCCAAGATAGGTCAGAAAGCTTTATGATGCTGTCATACCAACTAGCCCAGGATAGGTCGAAAAGCTTTATGATGCGACCAGTCCGAGATAGGTCAGAAAGCTTTATGATGCTGTCATACCAACTAGCCCGAGATAGGTCAGAAAGCTTCATGTTGCTGTGGGTACAATCTGCAGTAGAGAATGGAAGCAGAAAATGTCTTCATGATTTAGCTGTTCTAATATAGGTTCCTTGTTTGTCGACTAATGCTTAAAAGTTTAAGTTCAATATCAAAAACGATAAATTATGGATAATAATAATAATTTTTTATAATTATTATTAAACGTCCAGTAACTGCTTACACTATGGAAATGTCTGTTTATTCACGCGACAACAACTGGCTTTGTTTTGTTCCATAGTTATCTTTAAATCTTATCTCCACTCCAATTAATATGGTACACATACTACGTAAAGAGTTGCGATTTCTTCCAGTCGGTGACGTCACATTAGGTGATTCCGAGGAAATTTTATTCAGAGCTTCAGACGGCACTGGTTTACTTGAAGGAGTTGCTATGTTGGTTGATTGTTCTACCAATCACAGTGAAGTTCGACTTTATGCCAGGTAATCAAACTATTTGCTATTTGAGTGAGGGGACTTGAGAATAAATAGAGGGTAAAATTTTTCTTGAGAACAGAGTGAAAAACATAAACTAAGGCCTAGGGCAAACGTCGAATCTAAGTCGCGTCGAATACATTTAAAATAGGTGCGACAAAGAGTCGACTTCATTCCAGCGTGGTAGCAAACGTCGCTCCTGTGCCGAACCGCTGTCGCATTATCCGACTTGGCAAGTCGAACCCATGCTAGAGTCGAATCAATTAATTTGAGTCGAATTTAATTGCAGCAAACGTCGCACCATTCATGCGCCTATTTCAAAATAAATGGGTTCGACGAATTAAATTCGACTAAGATTCGACGTTTGCCCTGGGCCTAAGGCTGCATTTAAAATTACAATTAAAATGTTTTTTTCTGTTTTATGTCAGGGATTTAAATCAAGTATGCATCGCTATTAACAGGTTACGTCATTGCTTTGCCTGCTGACGTCACTATCCATATCGTTATTGATTCTGATTACCAATCCCTACGCCGTATAGAGAACCAACTAGATGACTGCAAGGATGAAATACGAAAGAGTTTATTAGAAAAGCAGCAAAGTAATTGTGAAGACTTAAATGATGTGAAGTGCAACGATACAAAACTAGGCAAAATTCGCAATACGTTTGAAGAAAGAAGAAAAGATTTTTCTTTTGCCTCGAGGCATTCATTTAAAAAGTTATGATATATAGTCATTATAGGAAGCTCGGTTAAATGTTTTTATAACATTAGCAATGGAAGGTGATAATGAAGTAAGAAAACGTGTACAAGGGATTATTTATTGTCACTAAAATTTTCACCATCTCCCTCTTCGCCTCAAGAACAGCACAGCTTATCCTTTCCTCTCACTTTTCCAAAGTATTCGTTAACTGATCGAGATTTAATTAGTCTTGAGACAAACACTTAATTGTCAATAACATGGGTGACCTGTGTGCATGATATTATCTTGTAAAAAAGGATGTAACTCAGCCTAGTCCCCAGGCTATCCCGTCTCTCGTTTCAAAACGTGACGTCACAGAACGCCTGGGTACTAGGCTGGATGTAACTATAGGGATTCTCAGTGCTGTTGCATTCAATTTACACGTAATTAATTAAAACTGTGCAAACATTTTTCTTGTTAACTACATGTATGCGACCTATAAGTTGTAATCTTTTATGCTGCCCATGAGCTGTAATCAACACAGGGTAACTTATTTTCATGATGTATCCAGGTCGATCTTCTAAATGGTTCAAATGTTCAAAGCATGCAATTAGGGTCTCCACAGACGAGACGATTAATTAGTTGTCGACAACTATTTTTCATCGACAACTAAATGTGGTCGATTACTTTTTGTGATCCAATGAAGCATTCCACACACTAGATAGTTTGCTGTCGATAACTATGCAAAATCAGAGAGACCTTGGGAACTAGCTTTCTCTACGCATGCTCAGAGACAACGCAGATATGATAGTTGTTGACAACTACGTACTGATTAAATGATTCATCCCCACAGACGAGAAAAAATGGTCGGACGTGAAGTTGTCGATAACAATCTGTTGTCGACAACAATCTGTTGTCGACAACTGAGCAGTCGTCGACAACTTAAAATTTTCGCGTTTAGTTGTCGACAACTTGTCCCACAGACGATATTTTTGTCAACCACATTTAGTTGTCGATAAAAAATGGTTGTCAACAACTAATCGTCTCGTCTGTGGAGGCCCTAAGTGTGTTAGTGCATCTATACGTTCCCATCGACACGTTTAGATGAGTGAATGAAACCTTTATTTCGTCAGAGTAACCCTATCAGTCATAATAAAGTGGCTAACTATCAATAGGAGCCCTTAAAGATGATCTTTAAAATGATTTAGAAATTCTTCTGCAGTTGCGTACAGTTCACCCAAAGTTTGTACCATGCAATTGTAATAATAATAATAATAAGTATTCGGAGCATATATACAGAGTCTCTATGCTCTTAATTGTATTATTAATTATGGTCTATACGTTGTCACCAACATCAGGATAACTTGTTTACGTGACATATCCAGGTCGATCATGCAAATGTTTTGGACCTTTTACTAGTGTTCGGTTTGCACAAGCTTCAAACCATGCAATTACATCACTAATACACCAAATCTGCCGTAGGCCCGGTAACAACAAACAACACGAGGTGAGACTCGAAAGTCGTCTTCATTCTGAGTTCAAAACTACAACAATTTTACTACGCAAAGGAGAAAAAAACGTGAAAAAAAATAATTGTTTTGATGTTTTATTTTTCATTCTCATTTCTGAAAGGAGCCCTTTCGAGTCTAACTTTCTTGATGCTCGGTCAAGAATTCAGTTCATTATGGTATATCGCGCTGTCACAAACACGGCATGGGGTATAAACTTGTATATGTGACATGCAGGTCGAACAGGCAAACGGTTTGGAAATTCTTCTGCTGTTGCATTATTCAGTTTACACAAAGTTCAGACCATTCAATTGTATTACTAATTATTATGGTGTATAAGTTGTCACTAACATAGGGTAACTGGTATACATGACATATCCAGGTCGATCATGCAAGTGGTTTGGAAATTCTTCTGCTGTTGCGTTGTTGAGTTCACACGAGGCCAAAGCTTGATTATAGTTGAAAGACTTGCATGTGTCATCCAGCCAACAGTACGTGGTACAGACAAAGTGGTCATCAACTTCATACAGTCGATAAGTAACGTGATGCTTTAAGACCAATGCTGAAGACTGGAACACTTGTTCTGGGAGTTTCTGTTAAAAAAATGTATTTTGGATATAGCTTTTCTCGAGAAATGCTTTACACCGATAAGCTCAAGGTGCTTTTTGCTTTCTTCGGTTTGATTTTGAATTGTAACGGTTGCCTATGGTTGTGTTTGGTTGCAGTTTTTTATTGGTGTGGATATTGTTCAACTTCTTATTGTTGTTCTCATTATTGAAGGACATTTTTATTTGACTTACCGTTAATATACCCCTCTGCACAGTATCTGGCTTTCCAAGACATATCCAACTTCTTGAGATTGTAGACATAAAACAGGTAGCAGTTACGAACATAGATATCTACACTGTAATGGCAACAATCCCCTTTGCTATGGAAGCAGACTTTTCTTTTCACGATGCCCTCACTGACAGTCGGTAAAGTTCCTTGCATGTATCCTGGGGCTGTTGCTCCACACCGGTTTGGAGGTACACAGGTGGTTGGTATGCGATAAAATCCATGTTGGTTTTGGAAGATGTACCAGACGGACTCGTTGAGGCTGCTGTCATCGTTGTACGTATGATGTTGAAGCAGACGTCAAGCGAGAGCCATCAAAACGAGAATGATATTTGCTGCACACCTCAAAGGAATCTGAAAAGGAAATGAAATTACTGAATTGTAGCAACCATCAGTTATGCCATGTTTTCACAACATACATTTGACTTGAAGATAAAGCATCTTGGTATTAGGATCCTCGTGTATTGGTTGCAGTACAGTTGTAGAATCCTTGCTGAGCGTACGTGACATTGATGAGTGTGAGATCTGTTGAACTGGTTTTACTCTGAAGGACTTGACCTTTATGCATCCAGGTGACAGTGATGGGTGTGTCCCCTACTGCTTCACATTTTAATGTAACGTCTTGGTTGTTGTAAACAGTGATGTAATTAGGGTTGTCTTGATTGGTGAAGACGGGAGAACCCAGGGATCCTATTATTAGATCACATTAAGCATACACATGCATTTCTATAGGCCCTTTGAATAATGCCACTGACCATTTGCAGATACTGAATCTCATGTCTTACTTTGATGTAGCGAAAGCAATGACATTGGCTAGGTGATTCTTTCATTTCATTGAACAGGAGCGAGGCGAAGGATGTATCTGCATATGTCATTGGATGTTATAAATGTCACTTGTGAATGTCTCTGAAGCTTACGAAGTGCGAAGCCTTAAATCTACAGCGAATCCTCCTTTGCTGTATAGTTTGAAGACACTTGACTTTGTTCGCTCAACTGCACAATTTTAGATACTAAGCGAACATATTTGGTCTGAAAGTACACTGGACTTGATCCACGAGGCTTTATGTAAATGAGACTATTTGGCGTAGGGCGCATGCATGGATCGACTTTGTGATTTGTAAATTTTCAATATATAAAATTGTTGAAATATTTACAAAAAAATCTGCTTTTTAAATTTTGAAATAGAATACTAGTAGATTTTTACTAAAACAACTAGACTAACTCTTTCTCGTTTTCTATCGGCTTTGATATCAGACGATATCAAACTATCAGACGATAGAAAATTCGAACTCATAGTAATTATTAATTAGATGCTTAAAGTGGTACCTTTACGCCGACCAATTATTGTTGCTCTCATGCAAATGTGGTTAGACGAGGGGTGCCAGGTTACAGCGTGAAGCTTCACAAATCTGGCTTTAACATCTCTATTGAATGTGTTTGTTACATAGCCAAGTCTGATCTGAATTCCCATTGAAGATCTAGGATGTGATGATCGCTATTAGAATAAACAAATCTACCGAAACTTAGCAGAACGGATGTGAGTAAAGGGATAATGATGATAAAGGAATACCTTTATTTGAGATCCTTGCTGTGTCATCTTATAGAAAATCCAATTGCTGCTGTTGTCAAGATTGTAAGAAACCTGCATAAAAGAATGTAATTAACATTTTACCTGAAAATTACATTGGCCTACTCGATTTCAATCTGCTAAAAATGACAAGAATGACAAATCCTACTTTCAGTATTTGAATCTGCTTTGAAAAGTAATAAACAATGTGATTGATTTCCTACCTTGTATGTGACTACCCACTGAGCTTGGCCATTTCCTTTTGATTGAGTAACAACTCCTGTGACAAGCATCGTGTATCCCAAATCAAACTTTAGCCATTGGTTTGTATCTTTATGTAATGCGCACCACGCATGCGCTTTGAAAGGGAAGTTGAGCCTTCCAAAATAAGGAGCGTGGTCTCCATCAATAAAAGACGACGCTGTGATTTGGTTATCTGGAATTTCGTTGCTCTCAATTCCAAGATCGGTAGGAGATGCTGAATGAGAAAAAAGGGAATTTTTTAAACAAATGCCGTGATACTCGAGGCTGTTCAATGCTTATCGAATGTTTCATACTTGCCTCTTCCAAACGAATACACCTCACATCTCATGGCAATGTGTCGAAACCACGTGACTAGGATTAAATCTCACAAAGCGTGCGTATATCACCGGTGAGAGTTGATGACGCACTACCGTCTCTCTGTCGGAATTCCCAGTGAAGCTCTAAAAGGCCAATCATTTCGAAAGGACTTGTCAGAAAATGTGGGAAGTAAAGTGTATGCATTGATAGCCTGGTGCTCATGTGACCATTGCATACTTTTGGATAATTTTGCTATTTTGCTGATTGTTTTATATAAAGCAAAACGTCTCCTTAAAGAGACCTCTGACAACGGGAACCTCCATGCATGCATTCGCTAAATGAAACTCGGTTCAGCTACATATCAGACAACATCCTTATATAATATGGACCGCTTACTCAGCAGTCTCTTCCTCCGAGCCGATTTTTCTACGTATTTTTTTCTTACTGCGCATGCTAGTTAGAAAAATCGGCTCTGGGGACGAGATTGCCCCTTACTGGATCCTCGACTGTAATTTACAGATTTACCTTTCGTGATTGGTTTTCTTGGTACTGATTCCATGTCGTTCCATCGTTGCTGTACGAGAACCAGTAACTTGTTACCCACTCGCTATAGGCGTGTCGTCCTTGTGTTGCAATGGCTGTAACAAACTGCAATGTACTCAAATCAATCTGTAGCCATTCGTTGGCATTATTGGTTTTAGCAGGCCCATGCGTGACAGTGTGCATGAAAGGTCCAGTATAAACGACCCCTACTGGGCTTAAGTGTACCGCATGGACCAACAGAATAAGTGATAGTTGGACGAAGCTGCAATTTGATCATGTAAGTATTCTCTCTTCTAGTCATTCCAAGTGGGTGATTAGACGCTAAAGAAAATTACACAATTAACAATTATAATAATCATAATTTGCACTGTACAAAAACAAATTGCATTGCTGAATCTATTTCAAATCCCGTTATTTTGGACCATTTGTTGTTTGCTGTTTTCTTGTTTCGTTCAGCACAAACCCATTCCTTGGAACACATTTTTAGTAGTAAATTAGAATTACTACTGGCCATCTCAGGCATTTAAAAGCTTTTTACAGGCATTTTCGAAGCGAGATAATATAAGCGCCTAAGTAGCGCGCGTACTCCTCGTTCTCCCCTCAACGGGATTCCACGAATAAGGCCTTCATGAGTGAAACTACTGAAATATACACATACTTGCTTCACATCCAAACAATTGAATTCTTGTACACACGTGACCAAACCAGGTCTCTGGTATAATGCGAACATACCGGGCAGCGGTGATTGTTTTGAAAGTCTGTTTCGCTACTCCTCCGCTATTCGAGTTACCTTCAAACTAAATCACAACGATCAATTAGTACATTTTAGTACTCATTTTTGTGAGTTTCCAGCCGGTTTAGGGGCTTGGTGTACTCACAATGCGTCTAGTGCCATTCTCCATATAAGTCAACCAATGGCTGTCAAGTACTGCATACGATATGCTAAAAGTCTTGATAAACTCATCGTTGTGTGGGTTTCCTTGTATTGCCATTGATTTGATCATCATTACAAGCCCCAAATCTACCACGTGTTGCTGGTGAACACTGGCTGAATTAACACACCAAGCATTTGTGTTGTGGAGTAAGGCTTGTTGTGGTCCGAAAGTTTCAGATGGAGATCTTGATGAGGTGGATGTTAGGTTAGCATTACCAGGTATAATAAGAGACTCGTTACAATCTGAAAATATAGTAACTCAGACCTTACGTCTATTGCCGAAAATATTATGGTTCACTTGAAAAGTTTAGATCGTATAACGTGGTAGCCGTTAATCAAAAATACATAAGTCATTGTTTCGTCACTATGATCTTTATACAATCTTAAGTGGCTGAAATTTAGGAGCCGCAGCCGTTCTAGTCAGCAGTCAAGCGCAAGAAAGACTAGGCAAGTTTCGTAACTATCTAGGTGCAAGTTCATTAGAATCTATGGTTTGGAGGGACACTGTCTCTCTCTAATCCATACGTACATTCCCCTTGCTATTCTATAAATCCGTCCGGCGAAAAGGTACTGCAGTGGAAAATGAATTCCGATGTAGCGCGACTACCTAGACTTCTGCATTGTTGCACTGTGCATTAGACGGAAGTCAATCACTGAGAACAGTTACCGGTTGCAAAAAGTTGAAATAGCCTCTTCAGAAGTTTAAGAGTTAAGAATAAATCGAGGGGATTTTAACTGTACACAGAATGATTGACGTGCGCCAAATGCACAATACAAACATCAATATGAAAGTCTAGGTGGTAATACACTGAGATAAAAAACGAAAGAGACTGACTGAATGAATTTTACCTTCATCTTGAGCAAAGACAAGCTGAACCTGTGAAAAGTGACATGTAATGTATGAAGATTGAAAGGGCATGTTATATCGGTGTATAAAAATCCGATCCGAAGGCGAGGATCTTTACAGCCAAAATCGTTGCATCGCGACCAGCAAATTACAAATTTTGTTTTGATTTTGGGTTTTTCTGAGCTGTCAATCAGTTTGGGGGCGGAGCTTCTTTCAAATCAACCAATCACTGAACGAATTCGTGAAAGCTCCGCCCCCAAGAATGATGGACGGATCAGAAAAGACCAAAATTTTACCGACATTTGAGGTCGCGATGCAACGATTTTCACTGTCAACCCGATATAAAACGCCCTCGATATTTTTATAATACTTCTCAAACGTCTAGCTGCAAATATCATATTTAACCAGAATTCTCCAGGCTTGGTTATTTTGGGCTTAGAAAATCCAAGTAAAAGTTAATGAAACTTGAATTGAGAAAAAGTTTTCGTTCGTGATTTCCATCAGTGTATTTTCAAATCATGAATTATCGATGAGTTTGAAAAGTTGATGTGAAGTGAATGATTAGAGTTTACAACTTTGAGTTTTAACAAGAGCAAAAATTGAAATATTTCGTTTCGTGAAATTCGTAAATGTTTCCATAAGTCAGTCTGATACCTCTTAACTGCAAAATGGTGAAAATTTAGTCTGTGTAATTTTCTTTGATAGAATTCCATTTGTTCTGCAGTTTCTGTTGAGTAATCTTTTATTTTATAAGGGAAAAAGACCTAATAAGATTACTTTGTAAAGTTTATCTTTTGAATACTGTGGTTACAAGATTCCTGATTTTGACTATTGTATAGGTCCTTCATGTGCTAAAGTGCAAATCTCTTAACATCTTTCCAACTGATTTATTCATTCCCTGACAATTTCAATTTTTTTTTCTCAATATCCTTGTATGCGTAATCTTGTTTTAATTAACCTTTGATATTTCCAGCAACTTTTCAATACCAAATGAATTTTATATAAACTTTACTTACCGCCATAATGAAACACAAGAATATTGTCCCTAAAATGATATGATAAGTGACGAGAAAAAATTGAAATATTTCATTTTGTGAAAACCAGATGTTTTCATAAGTCAACTTTGTAATTTTCAATGACAAAATTCCATTCCCAGCCAATAGATACTCACAAAAAGACCTAATAAGATTTCTTTGTAAAGTTCATCTTTTGAACACTGTGGCTACAAGATTCCTGTTCTTGACTATTGTAGGTCCTAGATGTGATCTTTTTCTATATCCGTGTATACGTAATGTTGTTTTAATTAACCTTTGAGATTTCCTGCAATTTTTCCATACCAATTAAATTTTAAATAAACTTTACTTACCGCCATAATGAAACACAAAAATATTGCCACTAAAAAGATATGGTAAGTGACTGTTCTTGCCATCTCTAGCTTTAAAGTTGCATCGTTTCGAACATAACCTGGTATAGTTCTGTTACTGTGCGACGCTCCACGTGGCCACTCAACATATATACCTTATTTACTAGTTAAGCTAATCAGAAGATGGTATTTCACATTCTTTCTTTAATTTTCATGTTTTTCGAACTTCTTCTTTGTCATAATAAGTAGATACAAAACTTCCCAGGAGGGCTTACATTTGGAGAAATATAGCAAATAATTCGAATCAAAAGACTTCTACACGCTTAGCTCGTAACTTGTAAAGAAGTTAATTGAGTTGCCACGGTTGGACAATAGTTTTTCTCTCTAGGATAGATCTTATTCACTTGCGTCAATGTTTTCCCAATACAGTCGTCTTGGGAGACATTTCTTTGTCATTTCCAATGCTTTGATTAGCAAGATATGAAAGCATGTTCTTCTCGAACAAAGAATATTTACTACATATTACTCCCTAAAAGGATTGTGTTGGGAAAACATTGAGGTAAGCGAATGAGGATCTATTGATAACCGAAGTCATGCAAACTTTTTTCATGCATAATTTGTTTTGACCTCTAGTTAGGGGATAAATGAAATGAGTCTACACATTTCTAAATCAGTATGCACCTGTTCTAGCAAAAGTAAAGCCAGGCTTGATAATATATAGTTTTTTGATATATAGTTTTTTGATATATAGTTTTTTTTTATATATATAGTTTTAAAATTGAAGCCGGGCTTGATATATAGTTTCATGTTAAATATGTCAATGGATATTTGGAGAGACTTACAAGTTTTAATTCTGAATACAAGTAAAATTCAATAGTTTTTATTAACTGGTTCACTATATACTTTCCAATATCTTTAAAGTTTCATTAATCAGTTGGTTTATATAGGTCGGTTTGAGAAGGATGCCATTCTATATTCACACATTTTCGGTGATTTTGCAGTAAAGATTTCTAGGGAAACAACCAACAGTTTTATAGCAAGAAAGATGTTTCGAAAACTATTTCAAGCCGAAACTTAATGGAACTTGAATTGAGAAAAAACTTTAAAAAAACTGGGTAGTGATTCCCATTACTTTCTAATGAATTATGAATTAAAAATTTGATAAGTTTATATGAAGTGAATGATTGGAGTTTTAACTTTATCAAAACAGTAAAAAGTGAAATATTTCATTTCTTGAAAAACATAGATGCAAAGCAGTGAAAATTGCTGACTTTGTAATTTTCCATAGGAATAGGAAAATTCCATTCCCAGTCAATACATACTCAAATTTTCTGTTGATTAATTCTGTAAGAAAGAAAGCTAAAAAGAAAGTTTCTGATAAACTTTCGAAAAACGTAAGTTTGTAGTTATGAATAATTACTGAAGATGTTTATTTCATGATTTTGAACATCCTTGGCCCGCGGTTGTTCCAAGGTGGGCCAGTTAGCTTGTTTAGCTTAGTTAACCCAGGGTCAAAACCAAAGGTTTTCTTTAAACTTAACCCTGGGTTAACGATAACTCACCTAGCAACCGGGCCCAGGACTTTGTTCGCCTTGGTCAGAGTCGGGCGCCGCAGAAAAAGTGACTCTCCTATCGAACAAACGAATGTCGGAACGAGACGATAAATTTAACTAGGGCCCAACTCCAAAACCGTGCAAATGGTACAAACTGATCCAGTTAACGCGTTTACGCGATAGGACTAAAATTAGGTCTGAAATTAGTATACTCCGGTTAGGCGGTACAAAAATAGTCCGGATCTACATCCCGGTCCGTGTGAACGAAAGGCCTATCCGTACAAATTTTAATTTGGCACTCAAACTGATCCGGTATCATAACAACGCAACCTTAAGTTATAATTAAAATCGACATCAAGTGAAAGAATTTCAGGTTAGAGAACTGCAAACTGAAGTAGTCCTTTTTATTTCTTTTTTTAGTAATAGATTATGATAAATGTTGGTTTGTTGTGGTGTAATAATCGGATATTTGTTACAACATCACTTGAATGTGTGTCTAACCACTACTTTAAGGGACGGAGTACAAGGTTTGCGTCATTTGATCTTTTGGAAATTTCTAAAACTCTTATTAAGGGAGCATTCATTTTTTAGGAGGGAGGGGGGGGGGGGGGGGTGGGCCAGAGGAATTGCAGGAATCAAATACAAAAAAAAATGCAAGCCCCCACGGTAAGGAATTGAACTATATTGATGACCCACCCCACTTCCAAATATGATAATAGGGTCCCTTGACCTGGTTTAACTTTCAGAAAAACATGACCCACCCCCTTTCATAGAGTAAATTTCTTTTGGCCCACCCCTCAATTCCTCCGCCTGAATGCTCCCTAAGGACATTGACTATCACAAAACCCTAAACTAGACCCTTATTTAGTGTAAGTTGGGACATTGCATGTGATGAAAGTGAGTGCCGATATGAGTGACGGTCCCCGGGCCAAGAAAAGTACCGGTAGAGTAATCACTGCTGGTTCTGTTCTTATCACGGAGGTGTCAATTCCCGAGAATGCCCCGGTGAATAGTTTTTAAAAGTGATTTACTGAAATACTAGTTATGCGGTCATGCATCTACTTGTACAAAGCAGAAAACAAAATCAACCAAATAACTGGACTTCTTGGAAGTACTGGTAAATAATCCAGTCGAGAATCCGTTACTTTGGGAAATTGATCAGAGGATTATGAATCATGGATGAAGGACTTGTACGTGTTTTCCAGCATACAGTATCTCGTACATTTTATTCCATCAGACACATAGCTTAGAACTTGTAATTATATTACTAATTAGGGTGTATAAGATGTCACTAACATAGGGTAACTGGTATACATGACATATCCTGGTCGATCATGCAAGTGGTGTGGAAATTCTTCTGCTGTTGCATTGTTGAGTTCACACGAGGCCAAAGCTTGATTATAGTTAAAAGACTTGCATGTGTCATCCAGCCAACAGTACGTGGTACAGACAAAGTGGTCATCAACTTCATACAGTCGATAAGTAACGTGATGCTTTAAGACAAATGCTGAAGACTGGAACATTGTTCTGGGAGTTTCTGTTAAAAAAGAAATGTATTTTGGATATAGCTTTTCTCGAGAATCGGATCGAGAATTGCTTTACACCGATAATCTCAACCGGCTTTTTGCTTTCTTCCGTTTTGTTTTGAATTGTCCATTGCTTATGGTGGTGTTTGGTTGGAGTTTTTTGTTGTTGATATGGATATTGTTCGACTTCTTATTGTTGTTCTCATTATTGAAGGATATATTTTATTGGACTTACCGTTTATGTACCCCTCTGCACAGTATCTGGCTTTCCAGGACATATCCAACTTCTTGAGATTGTAGACATAAAACAGGTAGCAGTTACGAACATAGATATCTACACTGTAATGGCAACAGTCCCCTTTGCTATGGAAGCAGACTTTTCTTTTCACGATGCCCTCACTGACAGTCGGTAAAGTTCCTTGCATGTATCCTGGGGCTGTCGCTCCACAATGGTTTGGCGGTACACAGGTGGTTGGTATGCAATAAAATCCATGTTGGTTTTGGAAGATGTACCAGACGGACTCGTTGAGGCTGCTGTCATCGTTGTCGTATGATGTTGAAGCAGACGTCAAGCGAGAGCTATCAAAACGAGAATGATATTTGCTGCACACCGCAAACGAATCTGAAAAGGAAATGAAATTAGTGAATTGTAGAAACCATCAGTTATGCCATGTTTTCACAACATACCTTTGACGTGAAGATAAAGCATCTTGGTATTGGATCCTCGTGTATTGGTTGCAGTACAGTTGTAGAATCCTTGCTGAGCGTACGTGACATTGATGAGTGTGAGGTCTGTTGAACTGGTGTTACTCTGAAGGAGTTGACCTTTATGCATCCAGGTGACAGTGATGGGTGTGTCCCCTACTGCTTCACATTTCAATGTAACGTCTTGGTTCTTGTAAACAGTGATGTAATTAGGGTTGTCTTGATTGGTGAAGACAGGGGATCCCAGGGATCCTATTTATTAGATCACATTATAGATACATTTCTATAGACTCTTTGAATAATGTCACGAATCAGCTTTGATATCAGACGATATTAAACTATCAGACGATAGAAAATTCGAACTCATAGTAATTGTTAATTAGTGCTTAAAGTGGTACCTTTACGCCGACCAATTATTGTTGCTCGCATGCAAATGTGGGAAGACGAGGGGTGCCAGGTTACAGCGTGAATCTTAACAAATCTGGCTTTAACATCTCTATTGAATGTGTTTGTTACATAGCCGGTCTGATCTGAATTCCCATTGAAGATCTAGGATGTAATGATCATTATTAGAATAAACAAATGTACTGAAACAATTGGCAGAACGGATGTGAATAAAGGAATAATAATAATAATGATAATAATAATAATGAATAATAATAATAATAATAATAACAGCAACAACAACAACAACAATAATAATAATAATAATAATAATAACAGCAACAGAAACAACAAAAATAATAATAATAATAATAATAATAATAATAATAATAATAACGTGGAGCGTGGATATGAAGTATAAGCATTCCCTCCTGAAAACCATGCTACACCGTGCGTACCGGCTGTCATCATCATGGAGGCACTTTACCGATGATTGTGATCGTTTAAGAACAGTCTTCGCAAAATTAAAGTAAGTGGCAACAAAATTGGCATGACAATTAACGACAAGGAAAGAAAGCAATGGCTATTGTTAGAGGGCACAGTATGCTCAGTTGGAAAGATTATGGAAAGAAGTAACCACAAGCAAGAGAAGTACAGAGAATTACGAAGTGGAATAAAACAGTTATATCCTAACCACAAGGTCATTCAAGTCAATCTGATGTTCGACTTCCTTGGTAATTATCACGGAAAACTAAAGTTGCGAGTTCAAGATCACATCACCCAAAGCAAGAAAGAAGAAACTAACAAGCTACCTTTTGTTAAAGAGCCAAAAATGGATCATGTCCCAGAATTGTCAACATCTAGTACGAAGGGAAAAGAGTATGTAAGGAAGAAGGACTGCTAAGATTGATTCAATACAACTTAGCTTAGGAATTGAATATCTCGCAAAGTTGTAAAAAGCTTGGCCATTTCCTTTTGATTGAGTAACCACCTCAGTGACAAGCATCGTGTATCCCAAATCAAACTTTAGCCATTGGTTTGTATCTTTGTGTAATGCACACCACGCATGCGCTTTGAAAGGGAAGTTGAGCCTTCCAAAGAATTTCAATAATGAGTCAATAATAATGAAGGAATACCTTTATTTGGGATCCTTGCTTGTCATCCTTATAGAAAGCCCAACGGCTGGTATTGTCAAGTTTGTAAGCTACCTGCATTAAAGCAAAGTTAATAGAGCGAAATGGTTAAGAAACCCATTGTTTTATCTTTTTGTTCACTTTTTCCAACCGTGACCGTGCACAAAACAAAAGCATTCCTGCATATATTCGACAATCAGCCAATGAAAACGTCTGGGCCAGTTCAGTCAAGCATAATAAGTGAAGGTAAAACAAAAGACTGTGTACGGTCAAAAACGTACTCGACCGCCATGTTTGCTTCTTTGTCAGTCCTTTTGATGTTTGCCGAGTTTCCAAACCATTCCGCTCTATTAACTTTGATTAAAGAATGTAATTAACATTTTACCTGAAAATGATATTGGTCTACTCAATTTCAATCTGCTAAAACAAGACAACAATTATACAAAATTCCTACATCTGCTTTGAAAACTGATAATGTGACTAATTTCCTACCTTGTATGTGACTACCCACTGAGCTTGGCCATTTCCTTTTGATTGAGTAACAACTCCTGTGACAAGCATCGTGTATCCCAAATCAAACTTTAGCCATTGGTTTGTATCTTTGTGTAATGCGCACCACGCATGCGCTTTGAAAGGGAAGTTGAGCCTTCCAAAATAAGGAGCGTGGTTTCCATCAAGAAAAGACGACGCTGTGATTTGGTTATCTGGAATTTCGTTGCTGTCAATTCCAAGATCGGTAGGAGATGCTGAATGAGAAAAAAGGGGAATTGTTTAAACAAGTGCCATAATACTCGAGGCTGTTCAATGCTTATCGAATGTTTCATACTTGCCTCTTCCAAAAGAATACACCTCACATCTCATGGCGATCCAACCATACCACGTGATAGGATTAAATCTCACAAAGCGTGCGTATATCACCGGTGAGAGTTGATGACGCACTACCGTCTCCTTGTCTGAATTCCCAGTGAAGCTCTAAAAGGCCAATAATTTCGAAAGGACTTGTCAGAGAAAATGTAGGAAGTCAAGTGTATGCATTGATAGCCTGGTGCCCATGCCATGTGGATAATTTTGCTGATTGTTTTATATGCAGCTTTATAAAATATTTGAGATATAACGCGCGCGCTGATTGGCTGGCTACCATGTTTATATCAGAGGACAGAGACATGGCTCGCTCAATAAGCGTCGAAAATATTTTATAAAAGCAATATAAAACGATCGCTTATGTCTTTGTACTGTGGTAGAAACACTCTGGAAGATGTAGAGTACTCGAAAAGCAAGAGAAACTCGGCTACGCCTCGTACGTGTTCCTAAGCTTGCTTTTCTCTTGCTCTATATCTTCCATCGTGTTTATATCACAGTACAGAGACATGCGCGCGCGTTTTATATTCCTTAAACATATCAAACATCCCTATGTTATATATAACTGAATACAGACCTCTTACTAGATCCTCGACTGTAATTTTACATTCACCTTTCGTGATTGGTTTTCTTGATACTCATTCCATGTCGTTCCATCGTTGCTGTACGAGAACCAGTAACTTGTTACCCACTGACTCGAATTGTGTCGTCCTTGTGTTGCAATGGCTGTAACAAACTGCAATCTACTCAAATCAATCTGTAGCCATTGGTTGGCATCATTGGTTTTAGTAGCCCATGCCTGACATGATTTTTTCAAGGTCCAATGTAAACGACTCGAGATGGGTTGAAGTACACAAAATCTATCGGTCCAGAATGAGGACGCTGTAATTGCATTATCAGGTATTTCTCCTTTTGTCATTCCAAGTGGGCGATAAGGAACTGAAGGAAACTCAAAGAATTAAGTACATAACATTCGTATACGAACTATAGGCAGCTCTCTATTGTTGTCATTGTTATTTTTCAGCTTCCCTACATTAGAACACCCTGACTATCAGACTGAAAATACATCAACTTAAGAATAATATATTTTCAATTGAAAATATGTGCTAAAATTCCATTTTATAGCCTAGTTTATTAAGCTTCCAAAACATTAGCCAAAAGAGGCTTTCAACTTGCGACCTTCTTTAGCTTCATTTTGTACGTATTGATGTAGTTATGATGATTTTGTTTAGCCTATTTTAACATTGCAATTAGTATCGTGGTACAGACTGGGTAGCGGCAGCCAAAGGCGCCAACATAAGCTCTCGGTCTACCTCGGTCATTTTTTGTGTTGTAAAGCGCTTAGAGCAGATTTGGATAGGCGCTATATATCCTAGAGACGTCTTATGAATTCAAATGGCCAGATTCAGGATTGCAATGGCTGGATTTCGGATTCCAAGAACTGGATGCCGGATTTCAAAGACTGGATTCCGAATATCAAGGACTGGATTCCGGATTCCAAGTGCTAGATTTAGGATTCCAAAATCAAATTTTTGGTGGATTCCGGATTCCGGATTCCCTCACATGGGGCGAAACCAAGTGTGCGAATATATGTTAATTACTATGTGTTTTACCTGCGTCACATCCATACAATTGAACTCTTGCACACACGTGACCAAACCAGGTTTGTGGTTTGATGACAATATGTCGGGCAGCGGTGATGGTTTCGAAAGTCTGCTTTGTGACAGTTCCACTATTCGAGTTACCTTCAAACTAAATCACAACAAATACATTAGTACTCCTTATAACTTGCAATTGATTCTGCGATTTGTAGTGTACTCACAATGCGTTTAGCGCCATTCTCCTTAAAAGTCAACCAATGGCCGCCAAGTACTGAGTACGATATGCTAAAAGTCTTGATAAACTCATCGTTGTGTGGGTTTCCTTGTATTGCCATGGACTTGATCATCATTACAAGCCCCAAATCTACCACAAGGTGCTGGTCAACACTGGCTGAATTAGCACACCAAGCATGTGTGTTGTGGAGTAAGGCTTGTTGTGGTCCGAAAGTTTCAGATGGAGATCTTGATGAGGTGGATGTTAGGTTAGCATTACCAGGTATGATAAGAGGCTCGTTACAATCTAAAATAAAATGACTTAGACTTTAAGTCACTTGTTCAAGATGGATTTGTCCGAAACTTTGCGTTGGCATTGTAACGGATCCTTAGAATTATTAGGAGCCCCAAAAGATGTTCAGCCAGCTGCAACGTCTAGCTTTTAGTTTCAGTTTGATCATCTGGTAACTCGCTATTACAAAGATTGCTTTATATCGCAATTCTTTCAGTTTTGTATAATTGCATGCCAAGTCAAAACAGCTAGTTTTTAAATCGATTGGACAGCAGCGCGGTTCATATACACACTTGGCCGCGACGTTTGATCGAGATTCTTGCGTGTGTTTATTTGACCTTCAACGAACTTAAATACCACCTGCTAAGCGAACATACTATTTCAGTGCGTTTACTTGGGAAGACGAATAAATGTTTTCGAAGAAAACAAAAGTACCAGAAGTAACAATATATGTAATCCTAAATTTACGGTTGTTTTGAATATGCCACTGATGTAAATTAAACTTAGTTCTGGACCATAATACTAAGAGAGCGAAACTGGTATTATATTGATGTCTGCGCAATGTGCCTGGCGCTTAAGGTTATTTTCAGTAACAGGAAGCTGACGCTATATGGTGCGCGCAGGGCTATCAAACAACGGAATCAGTTGATTTTTTTCTGCGCAGATACGAACTGTTTCTTCTCCGGCAATCAAATTTGTTGCGCACGCGATGGCGTCAACTTCCTGTTACTAAGAATAACTTTAAATGCCAAGCACATAGCGCAGACATCAATACGAGTTTCGCTCTTTCAGTATTATGGTCTCTTGTGCTAAGCGTATATGAGATTGCGCGGAAAGTCCCTACAGGATTTAATTAGTTTCTTTCAACTGTTTTTATTATATGCCCTTTCTGGAATTTTTTCATTTATTTATTATTCATTTATTTATTACTTTCGGATTCAAAATGTCGATAAATGACGGTAACAACGACGGAAAACGATAACAGTAGGCGACTTGGACTGTGACAACATATACTACAACTACCAGAATGCTTTGGCCACTTTCTTTTGTAAAATAATAAGTAAGTAGTGAGGGAAACCGTGTTGTTTCAATCCATACATCTCCTTGTTAATCTTTGAATCTTCGAAAGGCTGTCATTGTATTAGTGGAAAAGGAATTCCGATGAAGCGCGACTACCTAGACTTCAGCATTATAAATTGCACTGTGCATTAGACGGACGTCAATGATTATGAACAATTACCATCGGTTGCAAATAGTTAAAGTAGAATCTTTTTAGAAGTTTTGGGGTTAAGGATAAATTATTTGGATGGATTTTGACTTTACACAGAATGATTGACGTGCGTCAATATAATGCGCACTCCAAACATCGACATGAAAGTCTAGGCGGTCTACAACGACTCATTGGATTTGATGATAATTCTTTAAGATAAACAAGGAAAGAATCAGACTTAAATGAATTTTACCTTCATCTGTAGCAAAGACAAGCTGAACCTGTGAAAAGATATAATTTTAGCGCCCTCAAGTTCTTTATATTACTTATCAAACGTCTAGTTGTCAAATATCATATTTGATCATAATTTCCAAAGCTTCATTATGTTTGGCTTAGAAAATCCAAGTTAAAATTATAATGGAACTTGAATTGAAAAAACATCTTTTGTTAGTGATTTCCATTATGTTTTTAATTAATGAATTATTTTAAAATCATTTGATAAATTTATGGGAAGTAAATGATTAGAGTTTTACAGCTAAAACCGTTGCATCGCGACCTCATGATTCGTCCATCATTCTTGTGGGCGGAGCTTACATGAACTCGTTCAGTGATTGGTTGATATGAAATAAGCCCCGTCCCCAAACCGATTGACGGATCAGAAAAAAAAATCAAATTGAAATATTTCAATTTGTGAAAAGCAGATGTTTCGGCATAAGTCGACTGTAATTTTCAATGATAAAATTCCATTCAAAGTCAGTACATACTCGCAGTTTCTTTTGACTAATTTGATAAGGAACAAGACCTATTAGATTTCTTTGTAAAGTTCATCTTTTGAATACTTTGGTTACAAGATTCCTGTTTTTGACATGACGGCCTCTAGGGAGACCAGCTTCCAATTTTAACAATGCAAGTTGATTGAGTTACCGTATTTAAATAAAGTTTGCTATTATTATTATTATTTTTGGTCCTTGACGTGCTAAAGTACAAATATCTTAAAATCTTCCCAACTGATTTATTCATTCGCTGGCAATTTCAATTTTTTCCTTTTCAATATCTGTGTATGCGTAGCCTTGTTTTAATTAACCTTCGAGATTTCCAGTATTTTCAATACAACGTGAATTTTATGTATAAACTTTACTTACCGTCATAATGAAACACAAAAATATTGCTACTAGATAGATATAAAGTGTAACTGTTCTTGCCATCTCTAGCTTCCGAGGCGATTTGCATCGTTTCGTTAATAACTTGGTATAGCTCTGTTACTGTGCGACACGCGCTACCATGGCCACTCAACATACTTTATTTGTTAGGTAGCCAACCAGAGAGTGGTATTTCGTTTTGATTAACATTCTCACGTGTGAAGTAGTAGTGTGACCTTTCTTTAATTTTCATGTTTTTTTGAACTTTTTCTTTGTCAAAGTTATAAAAAAGACTTCCAGTAGAGCTAATTCTGAAGAGATGTAGCAAATAATTCGAATCAAAAGACTTCTACACGCTTAGCTCGTAACTTGTAAAGAAGTTAATAGAGTGGCCACGGTTGGACGCGTCGCAGTTTCAACTAGAAGAGACCAATTTCACTTATTCCCTAACTGGAGGACAAAACAATAGTTCTCTCTGTCGAGAATAGATCTTATTCACTTGTCTCAGTGTTTTCCCAATACTAATCTTCTTGGGAAACATTTCTTTGTTTCAAATGCTTTAATTAGGAAGATATGAAAGAAGGTTCACCTGGTAGAAAGAATAATATTTCCCGCAAAAGGATTGAATTTATTGGGAAAACATTCGGGCAAGTGAATAAGATCTATTGATAACTGAAGTCATGCAAACTTAATTTTTCACTGTTTGAACTCCACTTAGGAAATAAATGAAATGAGTCTATACACTTTTAAATTAATACACCTGTTCCAGCCAAATTATCTATTTATTATTTTTATTATTATTTTGCCGTCAAAAGGTCCAAAGTGGCTGGATATATAGTTTGGCATGGGAAACAACCCACAGTTTTGTAGCAAGAAAGTTCGGATAACTATTTCGAGAAACTTAATTGAACTTGAATTAATAATCTTTGGGTAGTGGTATGCATTGTTTTCTAATGAATTATTAATGAGTTTGATAAGTTTATTTGAAGTGAATTATTAGAGTTTTAACTTTATCAAAACAAAACAAAAAACCCGAAATATTTCATTTTGTGAAAAACATAAATGCAAAGCGCGCAGTGCAAATTTCGACTTTGTAATTTCGCATGATGACATTCTATTACCAGTTTGAATATATACTACACTTTCTGTTGAAAAGTTAATCTTTTGGAAAACAGCCATAAGTTTTGTAGCAAGAAAATTCCGATAAACTATTTCCAGAAACTTAAGTTTGTAGCTTTGAATAATTTAGATGTTCATATAATGGTCGGACTAGTCATGATTTTGACTACCCTGGGCTCCAGGGGGATTTGTTCGCCTTCGTCAGAGTCAGGCGCCGCAGGGTCCCGCAGGTTCCCGCAGGCTCGTAAAGCAATTCCGTATCAAATGAAGGAATGTTTGAACGAGAAGATAAATTTAGCTACTGGGGCCTAACTCCAAAAACCGTGCAAATGGTACAAATTTATCCGGTTATATATATGTAGCGTGTTTACACGATAACCGTACGAATTCAGATCCGGACACGGTCTAAATTTTGGTCTCGAATTACTCCGGTTAGGCGGTACAAAAGAAGTCTGGATCTGAGTGGATCCGTGTCAACGAAAGGGCGCCTATCCGTACAATTTCATTGTTTTCTATTGTTTACTTAGTGCTATTTAGTAATAAATAGTGCAAAGTATTGCACGGTTTTAGTGTTTGTACTCTCATTATTATTAACACATAACAGCATGTTTTGTACGTGATATTTGGCACAAATACCACTCGTGATATTTCAAAATTGCTCGCCTGTGAAATATTGTTTAACAATTTTGAAATATCGTTCGTTGTATTTATGCCAGATATATACGAACCATGCTATGGCATATACAAATTCAACTAAATAACTGGACTTCTTGGAAATACTGGTAATCCAGTCGAGGATCCATTTCTTTGGGAAATTGATCTGAGGTATCGTTGTACAGCTCACATGTGGTCAAGACTGGATTATAGCTGAAGGACTTGCACGCGTTTTCAAGCAGACAGTATCTCATACAACTTGTTCCATAAGGGACGTCATAAAGTCGACTGGTAATGTAATCACTTGGGACGACAAATTTGAGTTGTTTTGGAGAGTTGAACATTCTACTTGGATTTGCTGTTGATCGAAAAGAGTATTAAGTTACAGAATAGAAAAATAACCAAATCCCTTGGAGGGCAGTATTTAGGTAAAGAGCAGAGTTTCCATTTCTTTAGCTAGTTACAGGGGACAACTGCTCCCCGGCTCTTTGCTGTGTTGGCTGACCCAGAGCGGTAAGCGACTTACCGATGGTATGGTCCTCCGTACAGTATCTGGCTTTCCAGGACATATCCAACTTCTTGAGATTGTAGACAAAAAACAGGTAGCAATTACGAACATAGATATCTACACTGTAATGGCAACAGTTCCCGTTGCTATGGAAGCAGACCTTTCTTTTCACGATACCCTCACTGACAGTCGGTAAAGTTCCTTGCATGTATCCTGGAGCTGTCGCTCCACAACGGTTTGGAGGTACACAGGTGGTTGGTATGCGATAAAATCCATGTTGGTTTTGGAAGATGTACCAATTGGACTCGTTGAGTCTGCTGTCATCGTTGACGTATGATGTTGAAGCAGACGTCAAGCGAGAGCCATCAAAACGAGAATGATATTTGCTGCACACCTCAAAGGAATCTGAAAAGGAAATGAAATTAGTGAATTTGAACAACCATCAATTATGCCATGTTTTCACGACATACCTTTGACTTGAAGATAGAGCATCTTGGTATTGGATCCTCGTGTATTGGTTGCAGTACAGTTGTAGAATCCTTGCTGAGCGTGCGCGACGTTGATGAGAGTGAGGTCTGTTGCACTGGTTTTACTCTGAAGGACTTGACCTTTATGCATCCAGGTGACAGTGATGGGTGTATCCCCTACTGCTTCACATTTCAATGTAACGTCTTGGTTGTTGTAAACAGTAATGTAATTAGGGTTGCCTTGATTGGTGAAGACGGGGGAACCCAAAGTTTCTTCGCACAAGAAATTAAATTTTGTATTAATATATGGAGCACATTTCTCAAGCTAAGACTTTCTTGACCTTACAGTTCGAGCTTTCTAAGTTCTTTAAAATTTATGTACTGTCAATCTCTTTAACTGAGTACCTGCCTAAACATAAACTTGAGCTTGTGTACGTACCTTTTCGACGACCAATAACTTCTGCTCTCATGCAAATGTGAGAAGACGAGGGATGCCTGGTTACCACGTGAATCCTGACAAATCTGGTTTTAACATCTCTATTGAATGTGTTTGTTACATAGCCAGTCTGATCTGTGTTTCCTGTGAAAATCTAACAAGCGTGTAATGAGAAAAGAGTGTGTGTGTGTGTGTTGATTCTTTACGAGTATAAGAAATTAATGCCTGCAATGCATAATTTTAAATTTAAATAACCATAATTAATTGTTTTGTTAACCAAACTACTATTTGTTATGTCTGTTATGTAGAGTTAAGTGTTCATTCTCAGTATGTAAGCTTAAAGGAGAAGCAAGATACTGAACTGAACCTTTTTCTTTAGAATATTTGGACTTACAAGAAGATTCTTAGAAATTGGTAGAAGGTTCATTGCGAAAGGGTTCGGAGAAATAAAATGTTAAACATGCTGATTCCACACGCTTGGACGAAAAACCGTGGACGCTCATTAACATATCAGCGGTAATTAAATGAATCTATGACGTAGGCTACGATCTTCAACGTCTTCAATACGTGGGGCGCTACAAAGTTAAATCTTACCTGTTTGAGCTAACCCATAGCTTTAGTGAGTGTCCACTTTAGTTAGTGTCCACTGAAATATATCTGAATCATACCCCGGGGGGGCACTTGTTCCGGATCTGATGGGGACGTGCCGCCCAGCCTCCTCAAACCTGACCCTGTTTAAGACACCTAAATTCTCGAAAACGATACCCTATATAAGACAAGAGGGCATTTTAGGGACCCTATTTAAGACTGTGATGAAATTGTACATTAAAAAAAGAATAGGCGGTTTTAGTCCATTTTGAATATTTTAATTACGTCGCTAGTATGCCAACATCAAGCAATACCTTCGTCACCAGTTGGCCTCGAATATTACACTATTTGAAAAAAATTGACCCTGTTTAAGACAATTTATCGTAAGATCTATACCCTGTCTAAGACCGCAAGAGCTAAAATCACGACCCTGACGGGCGGCACGTCCCCGTATAGTAAATATATGCAAGTGCCCCCCCCCGGGAATCATACGCATACCGATGAAGTCTGAGTAAGTACAACGGACTCATTACTTTGCGAAAATTACCGACCTATCTCATTACTCCCAATTGTTAGTAAAGTTCTGGAACGCTGTGTGTTCAACAGATTATACAATCATGTGAAATGCTCCATCTCCCAATTTCAACATGGCTTTATAAGAAATCGATCGTGTATTACAAACCTATTGTCTGCGCTTCACAATATTGGACAATGCCTGGATAAGAACACGCAGGTTGATGTACTGTACCTTGACCTCGCAAAGGCCTTTGACTCGGTTGATCACCGAATTCTTCTAGCCAAACTCAGGTCCTACGGTGTAACAGGGAAATTGCTCAACTGGTTTGCTGACTATCTTAACGGTCGTCTACAAAGAGTTGTGTTAGATGGTGTGGCATCACAATGGGCTCCCGTCACTTCAGGGGTCCCCCAAGGGAGCCTCTTGGGTCCATTGTTATTTGTCCTCTTCATAAACGATCTCCCTGACGTGGTAACTGACAGTACAAGAACAGCTTTGTATGCTGATGATACAAAGTTATATCGCCGTATTACATCAGTGAGTGACTGTTATACTCTTCAAAGAGATTTAACAAATCTCAATACTTGGTGCTGCGAAAATAACATAAAGTTCAATACATCCAAGTGCAAAGTATTAACTGTGACGCGCAAGCAACACCCTGTAATGTTTGACTATCGCCTAGATGTAGCCAGCTTGGAGCGAGTACAAGAAGAAAAGGACCTTGGTGTCATTGTTTCCAGTAAGCTCTCCTGGAACAAGCATGTAGCAGTCATTGTGGCTAAAGCTAACAAACTCCTTGGGCTTGTACGACGAACCTGCCCTTTACTAACAAAAACTCAGGTCAGGCGTTCTTTATACCTAACGCTCGTCAAGCCACACCTGTGCTATGCCACTGAGGTATGGTCCCCTTGCCAAAACTCACTTAAGAAGATGGTGGAACAAGTTCAAAGACGAGCAACGAGGTGGATCCTTCGCGTCAAAGTGGGAGAGATGTCCTACAAGGATAGACTTATCAAGCTCGAGCTTCTTCCCTTGTGTTATGATAGAGAACTGAAAGATCTGGTTTTCTTCTATAAGTCCCTGCATGGGCATACAGATTTAGATGTCCGTCAATTTGTAAGATTTGTGACTCATGGTCGGACTAGATTGAGCACGTGCTCTCTGAACTTAACTATGCCTGCTTGTAAGACCACCACATTTCAGGCATCTTTTTTTAATCGAATAGTGAAACTTTGGAATAACATAATTGCTATCAAACCTTCAAGTAGTTTAAAAACTGTATCTGCATTTGAAAGAAACCTTTTTAAATCTGACAAAGCAAACTTATGATATAGATTTTGCATGCACGTGGACTTTAGCACGTAATTGCCCGTGCCATTAATTAATTATTGATTCATGTCTGTAGACTCTATGATTATAATTCCTTTGATCTATTGATTTATTTATTATTATTCTTTTTTTAGGGTGGTACCTCGCATGGGACATTAGTCCCGTTCGTACTCACCCCTTTGGGTTATACTCAATGAATCTAATTAAAAAAAAAAAAAAAAATTACTGGAGCTGGTTGTACGAAGGGTGAATAGCGCTATTCAGCGGATAAATCCTTATCCAGCGAATAAAATCTACACAAAATCTATACAGTTAATAACTCTTATCCGGTGTATAACTTTATCCAACCTTCGTACAACCGGGCCCTGGTGTTTATGTGAGCACTGCCTGCTGATGGCTAAATTTTCGCAGTCCAAATTGCATCAAGATTCTCATCTCATGGAAACCCGCTATGGAAACTAAAAGAATTATTTGAAGAACCGAAGGCGGCACAACGAATTTCCATTTTGAAAGACCAGCTCTGCAGTCTTCGCAAGGGTCTGTATCTTATGAAATCAGTCCTTACCCACGTCACAAACTTTTACAATTACCGCTGACATCTAATTTTTTCCCGGCAGCCGCCAATCAATTCAGATTTATGGGGCTTTTAAACTTTTTACCGGAAACCTTTTGCGTTTTGCCTCAATGAATTTCAGAAAGTTAATTGCTAGCTTTATGAATCTTAACTGAGATTTTAAAGAAAAATGGTTTAATTTAGCATTCATTTCCCCTTTAATGTTCCATTGCTTCAGAATCTTTCCGGCCAAAAGCACTAAATTTTTACAACAAGAGCAAGAATAAAAACACCAAGAGGCTTAAAGCAGTACACCGACTAAATAAATGCACGGCCACAACCTAATTACCTTGACCTGTGATCCTTGCTCGTCATCCTTGTAGAAAACCCAATTACTGTTGTCAAGACTGTGAGAAACCTTCAATAATAATGAATTTCCAGTTTTCTTAGCGTTTTACTAAAAATAAAACTGACGCTTTTGGGGGAACGTACGGCATACAGTCGTTTGAAAAAAACGCTGTCGCTGCAGGGATCAGTTCACGACTACGCAACCAGACCGAAAAGGAGTATGGGTAGCAATCACTAAATCGTTTAGCTGCACATATTATTAGCCACGTCTTGACCTCGCAGTGTTTCTATTTTAACTATTCATTCATCAAACATACAGCGAAGGTTTATGCTGGCAAGTGGTTTAGATCACAAAAGTCCTCCGCAAGAAAACTGAAGAAGCTCTCACTAAGGAAGAATCATAACGGCTCTTGTTATCTTTTCGCAGAGTATGAAGGCACACATTCATTCGAGCTGCATATTCTTCATGATTATATTCTATAGCGTGAGTTAAATGATAAGTGTTTTAGTGGTTTTTACCTATGCTTCAGTTCGCGCTAGTCGCGGAGCAGATCAGCGACAACCTTTTCTCAAGCGGTTGATTCTTTATAAGTAATACCACGACATCTGAATTGCATGAAATGTAGGTTCTTGTGATTTGGAATATGCTGATAGAACTGCAGTCACCTCAAACTTCCTACCTTGTATGTAGTCACCCATTGAACAATGCCATGTCCTCTTGATTGAGTAACAACTCCAGTGACAAGCATCGTGTATCCCAAATCAAACTTTAGCCATTGGTTTGTATCTCTCTGTAATGCGCACCACGCATAACCGGAGAAAGGGAAATTGAGCCTTCCAAAATAAGGAGCTGAGTATCCATTATAAAACGACGACGCTGAGACCTGATTATTTGGAATTTCTTTGCTCTCAATTCCAAGACCAGTTGGAGATGCTGAAGATAGAATCGATTGAATGGTCGAATAAAATAATAGGTCATTGACTAATTTTGGATTTACCAAATACAAAGCGGATATATTTGGGCCATTGAATAAAATATTTTTCGCTGCAATTATATATTATGTTTAATATATTTTGACCTTAATTCGATTTCGTTCACAGAAAGTCATTTTTAAAGGTGGTTTATAATACACTAGATTAGATGGGGTTTTTTTGCTAAAAGTTCATTGGATTCCATTTCTGTTTACAGGAGAAGCTTTGACGAGCATGATCAGTAACGATCGGTTCACGATGATTCACAACCGCTGGTTTATCCGAGTGAGTGCTTATAAATGTAGCAGCGCAAACAAATATGAAGTTATTATCATAGAATCTAATTATTGTTGATAAAGAGGCCGACCATTTACCTTTTTCGGGGGCGGAGTGGAAGAGGGGTGAGGGGTCAAGAAGGCTAGGGGAGGGTGATTTTAGAAAAATTAACCTGGCTAATTATCGGGCAACATATTCTTCAGAAATATCTTGTAAAATGAAAAATCATACATAGTTCACATTGCAAAACTTTATTCTTCCTGTAAAAATATCCTACAAAAGCATATCAATCCCCACTCCTCACCTACCTCCCCAAAAATTCCAGTCGCCGGACCTCTAAGTACAATAAAAAGATTCATTGTTCTTGGCAATTATCAGACATTTTGTTCTTGTTATTACTCCTAGACGGTAAAGAACAAAATTCATCTTGAATTTGTTCTTGTTTTTTACAAAATGCCTGTTTTCATATTTCGTTCTTTCTTCAGTCCAACTCACTAGCCTGCTAGCCGAAGAAAAATGCTTCCGAAAAAAAAAAACAATTCAAGATGAATTTTGTTCTTTACCGTATATATAGAAGTAATTAAAAACAAGAAAAAAATCTGATAATTGCCAAGAACAGCGAATCTTTTTATTTGGGTTATAAATGTCAATAATTTGGAAGATTTTTCTACTTCCCAGCTCTGCGATATGAATAATCTTTTCGTGCACCCCGCATTTGTAACGTTCTTCTTCCAAAGGAATACATGCACCTCACATCTCATAGCGATTGAAATTCCACGTGATAGGAGGATTAGATTTCGCAATACATACATTCATGCATACTTACCTCTTCCAAAGGAATACACCTCACATCTCATGCAAATGTGTCCAAACCACGTGATAGGATTAAATCTTACAAAGCGTGCGTATATCACCGGTGAGAGTTGATGACGCACTACCGTCTCTCTGTCGGAATTCCCAGTGAAGGTCTACAATGCAGATGTAGCCAAAAGAATGATGTGGTTAGAATCATAGGTAGTTAATTACGAGTTAACCTAATAGGACATGTATATAACGCATTGTTGTCAAACTGCAGATTTGAAAATCTGACTACTTTGTCAATGGTCGTACGGCTTCGAAGTCAAAATTCATTCAGAAAACATCAAAATTTTGAACTTTTTTTTCATTTTCCTTTCTCATACTTGGTCCTTATCATTCCAAAATAAAAGACCTCTATGAGGACATGTGGTTACTGGTAGTCAAAACATCACCATGTCTACTATCGTCGATTTTTAGAGTTATGGCCTAGTTTGCATTAATATATGATCACTCTCAGTACATATGGATAACTGCATGGTCTTAGTACTTGATCAATTCCCAACCACCATCTAGTGTATAAGTGTCCATTTCAAGACTGCCCATGGATGCCCCCACTGATGTATAGGGGTACTAGTAATAACTATACTGTAGTATATACTGTATAAAACTCTAAAATGTTAAACATAAATAATCAGATCCATTGCAGTAAAAGCACAGAACTGTTGGGAACTCAAATCAATTTGCATAAATAACAAGCATTTATATTCACAAACGCGAATTGTTTATTCACAATTGTCATAGCATTGGTATTATATAAATGTGAGGACGAGAAGAAATTTTGTTGACATGTTTCTGTTTAATATTTCGACCGCTCTCCAGCGATCATCATCAGAATAAACTTAAATTTACATGTTATGATTTTAAATAACATACAATAATAGAGTAAAAATGCGTGACCAATTAGTTCAGTAGACAAAGGGGCGCAGATTGTCCTTGTTCGTTTAAGGATGGTTGATTTTCTTTTATAAACAATGCCTCAGATATTTTCCTTTTTTTGTAGTAGGAATAACTAGTGTCCAGGATTCTGAAATTTTCTTTGGTGACGGGTGGGTGACCACTGTCCAGACTGTGTTTTCGTATCGCAGACTTCTTGTCGCGTGAGCCATGGTCCGTAATCCTCTCTTCAAGCCTCCTGCCCGTTTCTCCAATGTACGTTTCTTTGCATGTGGTCTCAGGGCATTCCGCCATGTAGACGAGGTCGTACTTATGTGTTACAGGCGTTTTATCTTTTACACTGAAGCATGAAGCCAGTTTCTGGGATTTATATATGAATCGCGGTTTCACGTTGGTAGGAAGCACTTGTTCAACTGTGCGTTTGAGTTTTCTTATTTGTTGATCTCCACTTTTACCTTTATATGGTAGTGCCAAGGTTACGATCTTTTCCTCCGTTGTAGACTCTCTTACATCTCTGTCTTCAATGTTACCTGTCTGGTATTGATTATCATGTTGTTGTTGTCTAACTTCAGCGATTAAATTTTTGATGATCCTACGGGGATAACCATTGATTTCATGAAATACCTTTCGTAGATGGTTAAGTTCCATTTCAAGTAATTGCTTGTCGGAACAAATGACGAATGCTCTTTTTACTAAGCCTTTGAAAGTACTCCTCTTCCAAGTCAGGGGCGCTTGGGATTTCCAATGGATATATACATCAGTGTTGGTGCACTTCCGGTGAACCGTTGTCTCAAAACTATCATTGTTCCATTTGATTTTAGTATCCAAGAAAGCTATTGTGTTTTCTTCAGCTTGTTCATAGGTGAATTGTATTTTTCCATTTGTTCCGACAAGCAATTACTTGAAATGGAACTTAACCATCTACGAAAGGTATTTCATGAAATCAATGGTTATCCCCGTAGGATCATCAAAAATTTAATCGCTGAAGTTAGACAACAACAACATGATAATCAATACCAGACAGGTAACATTGAAGACAGAGATGTAAGAGAGTCTACAACGGAGGAAAAGATCGTAACCTTGGCACTACCATATAAAGGTAAAAGTGGAGATCAACAAATAAGAAAACTCAAACGCACAGTTGAACAAGTGCTTCCTACCAACGTGAAACCGCGATTCATATATAAATCCCAGAAATTGGCTTCATGCTTCAGTGTAAAAGATAAAACGCCTGTAACACATAAGTACGACCTCGTCTACATGGCGGAATGCCCTGAGACCACATGCAAAGAAACGTACATTGGAGAAACGGGCAGGAGGCTTGAAGAGAGGATTACGGACCATGGCTCACGCGACAAGAAGTCTGCGATACGAAAACACAGTCTGGACAGTGGTCACCCACCCGTCACCAAAGAAAATTTCAGAATCCTGGACACTAGTTATTCCTACTACAAAAAAAGGAAAATATCTGAGGCATTGTTTATAAAAGAAAATCAACCATCCTTAAACGAACAAGGACAATCTGCGCCCCTTTGTCTACTGAACTAATTGGTCACGCATTTTTACTCTATTATTGTATGTTATTTAAAATCATAACATGTAAATTTAAGTTTATTCTGATGATGATCGCTGGAGAGCGGTCGAAATATTAAACAGAAACATGTCAACAAAATTTCTTCTCGTCCTCACATTTATATTCAAACTTTATGCCCACATAAACATTTTTGAATACATTGGTATTATCATTTTTACATCAGTCAGGATCGAATGTCTTAGTATCAGGAAAATCTGGAACAAAAAGTTGAGGGAAAAAAACATTTGTCAATAGTATAGTATGTTTTGGAAGTCCATTAATCTAATTTACCGTACGTAATCTCTGATGAGTAAATGAACTATAACTCGATTTTGGTCGATCATTTTGGGTTTGTCGAGAGACCAAAAATAAGCAATAGTCAGAAAAATATAAATAATCTCTGATACTCTGAAGTGGGTTTTAAAATCTTGTAATGACTGAATTCGATAAAAAATAATCGAGATCAACTCATCTTTCACATGTTTTGTAGAATATTTTAATAGTGCAATATCGTTGTGCAGATAAAATCAAAAACAAATTATATTTTAGGCCTTCGAGTGCTTTTCTGTCAAGAAATCCGGCGCTCAATTTCACTGACTCAAATATACAACAAAGCCAAATAACGTCGAGAATAACAAAGCCTTTTCCAAAAAAATCCAAAGCGAAAGTAAAGACATCAATGCAAATGAAATCTACACGAGATTTGGTATCGAATTTGGTACATAAAGTACCAAAGCAACAGAGCTCCGGATCGTTGTCAAACAAACACTGTGTTTACGATCAACTTTCCGCTCAAAACCTTTCGCTAACCACCCCAAATCCTGAAAGATTCCTTAAAAACAAACTTCTTACTCCTTGGTTAAAGCTGTATACCTGGTTATATGAGAAAAAGAAAGAAAAATCGTTCTCTACTTACCGACTATCCAGACGATAACAACTACACGGAGCACATGGACAGGAAATCTACAATATAGTTTGGGTTTCCTGTTTCATTCCGAATGTCTTCGTAGACACCATACTTATCAAATAAAACTTGCTCTGTTTTTCCTTCGAAGAGTGCTTTTCAATAAAATATTAAAAACTAAAAACGCCAGCTAGTTTCTTAATAAATCGTACTTTCATAGCGAAAATCGAAGAAAAGTACTCGGCAAAATTCGGAAGGTTTTCGTTCTCATCCGACTGTCACCCGAAGTGATTACCGGAAAGTCACGGACTATCAGACTTACGCACTCGATGTCATAGTGTTACTGGCTTTATAAGCCAGTAACCACAAAAAATCTGTTTAAGTACTAGGGGTTATCAGCAAAACAAGAACCAAGAATATTTTGGTTCTCCCTCCTGTTTTTATATCTGATGAATAGACATCTAGTAGAGTAGTCAATCAGAATGCAAGATTTGTGATAGACCACTAGTTGTTGTTGTTGTTTTGCTAATGTAAGACATATAGATGGGATAGATTAGGATCGAATTGATAGCACTGTTTCCGTACAATATAGACTGAGATCATATGTGAGGTAACTAGTGAAGATGAACTTGAATAAATCGTATTTTTGTTATTCCTATTGTAAATTGTTTTTTTAAACAAATTTAATAAATGTACCAGCAAATATTTTGTGCAATAAATTTGATTTGATTTGATTTATTATTTGTTATACACGGCCCAGTTCAAAGTAGCAGATATGGTGCAAATTATATTGTTGTCAATTGCTTGATGACAGAATGAATTAAATGTTTTCGCTTCTACCTTCCTCGATTGGTTTTCTTGAAACTCATTCCATGTTGTCACATCGTTACTGTACGAGAACCAATAACTTGTCACCCATTGACTATATGCGTGTCGTCCTTGAGTTGCAATGGCTGTTACAAACTGCAATTTACTCAAATCAATCTGCAGCCATTGATTGGCATCATTGGCTCCAGCAGCCCATGCTTGAACTGATCCGTGACTGGTCCAGTGTAAACGGGCGCGACTTGGCAAATATGTCGAGTATCCCACCCAGTACGAAGAGGATGTAATTGCATGATTAGGTATTTCGCCATTCGTCATTCCAAGTGCGTGGTCGGAACCTGAATTATATAAATACAACGCTATTATAGTGCAACCCCACCTTACGGCATATTCACATAAATTTTGAGCCCTATAAATAAAAAAAATATTATTATTATTATTATTATTATTATTATTATTATTATTATTATTATTATTATTATTATTATTATTATTATTATTATTATTATTATTTGCAGTAAATACATCCATATGCAAACTACTTAAACAGTACTGTAGGGCGTGGTATACGTAACCTACATGCTGTGGGAAAATTTATAACCTATGTACTAAAAGATACTAGTCCTAAGCTAATGTTATATTATATCACTATGATCTAATTTTCAATAAAGTTAGAGGTGTGTATAATAACTGGAGTTTCCCACTTCATCAGAACGTTGCCACTTCAAAAAGATAAAGGAAACCGATATTAATCTTAATTGTATCGATGTAGACAATTACTATGCTAGACTTAGATAGGTGTATCACCTATAGGTCCTAATGTGTCTATATATATTCTGATGTTAATCCTAATATGTGTTTAAAAATAGGCTATTCAAATTACTAATAGTTAATAACTAATTAATTGAAAAGTGTCAAAAAATAAATTACATCTTAAAAAAAACAGTCTTTATCAGCTAATGTTTATCTTTCAACAAAGTCTGAATCCTAGAGATTCTTGCGATATGGTGTCCCTTTTACAATGTCTGAATCTTGAAAGTTCTTGCAATGTTCAAACTGCTAGAGATGATTGACTTCTGCATGCGAAATAATACATCCTTTGTTCTCTTAACTCCAAGTAACTCTTTAACAGTGTCAAACAGTTCTCGTGAATATCCTCCCAGGACGTCGATAATGATGTTATATTGTTTGACTTCATAATCAGGGTATCTCTTCTTTAACTCCCATCTCAACGGTGCATATTTCGATGATTTTTCTGCTTGCTTCTCCTCTCGATTTTCCAGCCACGGACAACTCATTTCTAAGAGAATGACTCTTTTTTCTTTCTTATCCACGATGCGTGCGTCGATACGGTTGGACCTCACCTCAGTATTTTCCGCAAAGAGTGGGATATCCCATAGTGCTTGGGCTCTGTCATTCTGGTATTCTGGCTTAGGTTTTACAGGCGAATACCAAGGCGGGATGGTTTCTATCAGGTCCAGATCTTTAAGCAATTCGAAGAATAGAATCTTTAGGGCTGCGTTGTGTCTTACAAGGTACTTACTTTGAGCTAGGGTGCTGCATGCGGAAAGAACGTGCTGTACGCTCTCAGCTGCTTTACCACACATGCGGCATTTAACATCTGGATCTGAATTTGTCTTTGTCTTGTTATGATGATATAATCCCGTAGGAAGCAACTGTTGATATAGCTCATATACACCTGCTATGGTGTGTGATGGTGCTGATTTCCATTCATGTAGCCAACTAAAGCAATCCTTGATCTCTTCATCTTTCCATCTGGCTTCAAGGAATTTCCCTTGCCATTTTTGGTCTTTGAGCTCTTTGACTCTTTTGCACTGTTCTGCTTTCCGCATCCACGCTCCAATCTTGTCAGCTTGTATCTCCTCGTTTGTTTCAGTGTAACCAATTGGGTTGGGGTACTGAAGTTTAAGATTATTATTATTATTATTATTATTATTATTATTATTATTATTATTATTATTATTATTATTATTATTATTATTACTATTATTATTATTACTATTATTATTATTATTATTATTATTATTATTATTATTATTATTATTATTATTATTATTATTATTATTATTATTATTATCAACCCGTTAATACGGCCAACTAATTATCACGACCGATTAGAGATCTAACTATTTACATGTAATCTAATAATAACAATAATACACCTAATACTCATAACTGCTACTAAATAAAGTGGCAGCGCACGAAAATGCGCATATTTTGATAGCCTGTTTTCATGAGAGGAAAATGCAAATGAACAATGTGTATTTTCTAAGGCCGTAAAAACTAAGAACAGACTGCAACATTTTTCATGAAATATTGTTCAGAAAATGTTTTCCGTTAGCCAAAATAAGAAATGAACAATCAGGGGCATGAACTTTCGAGACAAGCTGTGAAACACTTACTACAATATGTCGATACAATATGATCAGATTAATACATCTCCGTCTGTCAAGAGTTATTTCTAAGTGATAGATTAGGATTTTCCGATTTTAAAACTTAAAGCTACCAGCTTATGTAAGGTCAGGATCAGAATGAATCACTTCGTCTGACTGCTCACGTGTTGTGCTGTCCTTAATGGGAGGGGGGTCACTCAAATTGCCACTACTCCAGTACCCTATACCGATCTCACATGTATGAATGCTCCTAAACAAAGACCTAAGATTACAACAATTACATAATGCCTCTAGATAATGCTCAAATAAATACAGCTAAGAGAAAACATAAAAATCCTATTTGCGCGCAACTACTCCATTTCCGATTCACCGCTAAAAGGCTGATTTGGCACAAACGATAGTACGAAAGTGCCTTGATATTTTAATTAAATATGCACCATTTTTTGTCCAAAATTGAACTGGCTAATTCCAAGTTGATACGCGCGTAGGCAGTTTGGCGAATCGAGCATGTTATGATCTTGGCCTATTTTCCAAAGACCAAGAGGCATTTCATTAAATATTAATTTAATATTTGAATCAAGAACCAAGATGCATTCCCATTATAATTGCTCTACGTGTCAATTTACATACTTGCTTCGCATCCATACAATTGAACTCTTGTGCACACGTGACCAAACCAGGTCTCTGGCATAATGCGAACATATCGGGCAGCGGTGATGGTTTTGAAAGTCTGTTTCGTTACTCCTCCGCTATTCGAGTTACCTTCAAACTAAATCACAGCGATCAATTAGTACATTTAGTACTCATTTTTGTGATTTCCGGTCTTTAGGAGTTTGGTGTACTCACAATGCGTCTAGCGCCATTCTCCATATAAGTCAACCAATGACCGTCAAGTACTGCATACGATATGCTAAAAGTCTTGATAAACTCATCGTTGTGTGGGTTTCCTTGTATTGCCATGGACTTGATCATCATTACAAGCCCCAGATCCACCACAAGGTGCTGGTAAACACTGGCTGAATTAGCGCACCAAGCATTTGTGTTGTGGAGTAAGGCTTGTTGTGGTCCGAAAGTTTCAGATGGAGATCTTGATGAGGTGGATGTTAGGTTAGCATTACCAGGTATGATAAGAGGCTCGTTACAATCTGAAAGGAAATTCAGACAATCCTCTCTGTATACGCGAAATTGAGATATACTGTGGTTTGATCTGACGAACTTAACAAATTCAACAAAGTTAATTACAAAAGAATTTAAAAAATTATGAAAGTTCATTTACTAACACTTAATTGTGATACCTTCATCACTTGCAATGATAATCGCCATTGGCTGTTAAAAGACATTGATTAATCATTTTTAGTACACAAAATTCAAGTAGTTACGAAAAAAGGGTATAGGCGACATCGCAGTAAAACGACCGCCCGTGCGCGAGATTTCGCGGGTTTACGCGCGTCTGCGTCTTGATTACAGGAATCCCGAGCAATAGTTTTAGAAAATTTATCATTAGATTTCTCTCACAGAAAATAAGAAAAAAATTAAAGTTGTTTAATCCATCGTTTTGTAAAACTGGATTGACTTATACAACAGTGCTAAAATTCTGGAAAAACGCTGTCTTTTCACCGATAAATGTCTTTCAATTCTCGCTTTGAAACCAACATTTTCGTCCACGCATTATGAAAAATATTCTTTTAAATTAGCCAAGTGGCCTAATATCTTTTACTCAAATGCTTGACTATATTTCTACACCAACTATCAGAACGGCTGTCATGAAAATATCTTAGAAGATGCTGCATACTTTGAAGTGTTTCAAAGATTAATCAAGAAACCACGTCACGATGCACTGATGTTACGTTTGGGTAACCTGTGGCTGGATGTGAGTACTTGAATTCAAGTCAAGTGATGCCGGAGTATCTAAATTCAAGTCCTTTAATTCAACTCGAATTTAACATGGCGGATCCACGCATTAAACGTGGAAAGATGTTTCTCGTCGTCATGGAGTGCCAGCTTGGACCATCAGTTAGCGTCATTTAATGGAATAAAAACAAATCTGAATCTTTTGTGAACTGCACCATTGTTACTAAGGAAACTGTGAACAAACGCTCCAGCTTCATATGCTTCGAAAGGTCGTTTCATTATAACTTGTTTCATCCGACTAAAGTCGTACGTAGTTAATCAGACCATACAATAAAGTTTCTAGCCAGGCACGTCTGAAAGTTTAGTATGCCCGGGCATCCATCAAGGACTGCCATGAAAAGGTCCCGTATGCGTCAGATGTGCGAAATATTGACTTTTAAAAAATCGTTCCTCAATTTCCTTTTTATGTCATAATCAACGAAGCCTTCGTCGCGGTTGTATTTATTGTGAACGTGATTTGGATGTGATAACTTACATGCAATTTATATTTTTTTTCGTATTGTTCCAACAGTAATTTCGGTTTTAGAAACAGAGACTGATCATGATTACAAGTACATAAACTATAAACTTGTAAATTTACTATATTCAACAGTGAAAATAGCTTTAAGAGAGGCGAAACATGATTTGGGAAAACAAAAATTTCGTATTTTGTCATAAATCAGCTTGTTCGTTTGTGATGTTGCAACATTTAATTTTTTTAAGAAATGAAAATGAAGCCTTCAGTGTAGATATTGGCACGATTATCGAGTGGATATAATGACTTTTAGTTAATTTCATCCCATGCAGATGTTACTAAGCTTACCTTTATTAAAACCAGCGATATTATTGTCCTCCACATTTCCAGTAGTTACAAACTAGTGAAGTTTCATTTACAAGTTTACCATTTAAACTGCAGCGAGACGAAAACTAGTGGAGATATCACTAGCTTCACTACTGAAAGAAATTCAGCTGCAAAGAGATCTAGTTACTTATTTATAGTTTTAAGACTTGTAAGACGTCACCTCAGCCCTTGACTCTTAATTACACACCACGAATAAGTTTTCTTTTTACCCTGAAGAATTGTGTGCTATTATGTTGCAGCCGCTCGTATCTGCAAGTACAAAGGCTGTACAGTTTAGTTTTCAGGGATATCAGTGGTTAGGGTTTTATTGTGACAATTTGGACAAATTATTTATGTACTCAGTCAAGAAAATTTGATCAAAGTATAGTGTATATTTACTGCAATTTTCAAAATCCTGCGAACTCAGACATGTAAACACTCAAGTGGTTTTTGCCAAATTAGCTTCCGTCAATCAAAATTAAAAATCAAAAATAGGAAAGCTAACCAAATATCAAAATCATATTTAGCTGTTACAAATCGTCTAAAGATCGTTTTCAGTCATTTGGTAGGTTTTTAGGGATATTATGAGTAGTTTTCTGGTGTTTTGTTTGAAGTGGGCGGAAGCTAAAAACCAAATTCCAACGGAATGTTTGAAGGTCAGAGCTCGCATAATTATGAAAATTGCAGTAATCTTATTCACTTTGTTTGGGATAGTGCTTTTTTGTTTAATTTGTTTCATTGATTGTTTGTTTGTTTTGTTTGTTTATTCGTTTGTCTGTCTGTCTGTCTGTCTGTCTGTCTGTCTGTTTGTTTGTTTGTTTGTTTGTTTGTTTGTTTGTTTGTTTGCTTGTTTGTTTGTATTAGTGTTTTTAAATTTCCGGTTTATTACCACGAGTAAGAAAAGTTTCTTCGAACTTCTAAGCTTTTGTTCAGCTCATTAGGTGCGTTCACACTAAGGGCTAAGGAAGCCTTAGACCGCCTTAAGTAAGAGAAATAGTCAACGGGATAAATTCTTAACAGCGTAAGAGCAAACGTACTCTGCACGAGGAAGTCACATTTATCTTTTTGAACCATTTATTTAAGGTAAACGGACTCTTCTCATAATCAAATATGCATGTGTTTTGAATTAGCCTGTAGTGGTGTTTACAGCATTGTTACTATCTATAGATTTATTTATATGCCATGATCCGCATAATCCAATCCAGCGGCTGTGATCAGTGTATTCTAAGTGCAAATTTGAAAGTTGAACCTGATGATTAAAGACGTTTATATTTACCCAGTGCAGAAAACAACGCTTAAAACTCAAACATATATATGACGTAAACGAAAACATTTGAGATTAGATGTACTGATGTCTCTTGATGTGCTCTTAATCAGTTGCACTGGTAACAATTTTACAGGTTAAACAGGCTCACAATAGTTTTCCTCAACTCTTTTCTGCATTTTAGGAGTTTAAAATCAGCTAATCCTATACTGACTCAAACACCGGGTTTTTGTACATTTATCATGCAGGCGTCGATGAAAGTTTTGACTGACCAATCGCAGCTTGATTAGCGTTACCTTAGCAACAATAAACACAGATGGAGGAAATCAGATTTTGACTCAATCAGATTTTGTTTGAGAGCTATCTCTCGATTTCGATGAGCTCCAGAAAAGTGGTTAGTAATAAATAACAAACCAAAGCAAATACACTGAGAAAGCGAAAACATAAATTATGGACTACATACAGTATATGGACCACACTAATTATGGTCTATAACAGTTGTCACCAATACGCGATAAATTGTACGCATAATATATCCAGGTCGATCATGCAAATGATTCGGAAATTCGTCTGCTGTTGCACTGTTCAGTTTATACATTGTTCAGAGCATGCAATTGGATTACTTATCATGGTCTATAAGGTGTCAACAACATAGGGAAACTAGTATACATGACATATCCAGGTCGATCATGCAAGTGGTTTGGAAATTCTTCTGCTGTTGCATTGTTGAGTTCACACGAGGCCAAAGCTTGATTATAGTTGAAAGACTTGCATGTGTCATCCAGCCAACAGTACGTGGTACAGACAAAGTGGTCATCAACTTCATACAGTCGATAAGTCACGTGATGCTTTAGGACAAGGAAGGAGGAATGGAACATTGTGCTGGGCGTTTCTGTTAAAAAAATAAATATATTTGGGATATAGCACTTGAATTGCTTTACATCGATAATGGCGTTGTTTTCTTCCTTAGAGGATATTTCTGCTTACCGTTAATATACCCCTCTGCACAGTATCTGGCTTTCCAGGACATATCCAACTTCTTGAGATTGTAGACATAAAACAGGTAACAGTTACGAACATAGATATCTACACTGTAATGGCAACAGTCTCCGTTGCTATGGAAACAGACTTTTCTTCTCACGATACCCTCACTGACAGTCGGTAAAGTTCCTTGCATGTATCCTGGAGCTGTGGCTCCACAACGGTTTGGAGGTACACAGGTGGTTGGTATGCGATAAAATCCATGTTGGTTTTGGAAGATGTACCAGACGGACTCGTTGAGGCTGCTGTCATCGTTGACGTATGATGTTGAAGCAGACGTCAAGCGAGAGCCATCAAATCGAGAATGATATTTGCTGCACACCTCAAAGGAATCTAAAAAGGAAATGAAATTAGTGAATTGTAGAAACCATCAGTTACGCCATGTTTTCACAACATACCTTTGACTTGAAGATAAAGCATCTTGGTATTGGATCCTCGTGCATTGGTTGCAGTACAGTTGTAGAATCCTTGCTGAGCGTGAGTGACGTTGATGAGAGTGAGATCTGTTGAATTGGTGTTACTCTGAAGGAGTTGACCTTTATGCATCCAGGTGACAAGTGATGGGTGTGTCCCCTACTGCTTCACACTTCAACGTAACGTCTTGGTTCTTGTAAACAGTGATGTAATTGGGGCTGTCTTGAATGGTGAAGACGGGAGAGCCAAGGGCTCCTACATAAGAATGACAGATTTCTTTGTTTGACAAACAAACGCTCTGGACAGGTCATTTTGTTTTGTTAAGGCCCGGGGGGGACTCCTATATATAAGAGGACGGGGATGCTGGTCGGAAATTTTGAAACATTCAGTTATCGATGTGCTTTAAAGATTCAATTCAGATCATCAAAATCGTCCCTTTCATGCTTATTTTAGGTAGTTCAGTTATTTACCCCAAAACAGTCCCTAAAAGGTACCAGCTATGTCTCTGGTAGTCCACTTAAGTCTGAGACACCCTAAAAGGTACCAGATTGCAGATTTTGACCCCTAAATTTTGGGGGGAGGGTCCATTTACGATCGGAGTGCCCCCCCCCCCCCCCCCGGGTGTTAAGGTCCGTTTAAACGAATCCAACTTGTTTCGTGTCAGCAGCCAAATTTAGAAGACACTACAAAATCCTCAAAATGCACGGGCGTATTTTATAGAAATTCAGAAAATCCAAAATTGCAAAAGTACTTGTGAAATTTTTCAAAGACAAAGTGCAACGATAGGACAAGATCGTTCAGTAGATGAAAGTGTGTCAAACAAAACTTGGATCAAACGAAGTGCATAAACAAGCATTTTTGAGGGGCTTTTTTATAACCTTACACGTTGATTCATCGTGAATAATGTTTTTGTCATTTTTTAGCAAAAGTATTTTCTTCTTGATGAGAAATGATTAAAACACAGCCAAATCTCCAAGGTTTTCGTACAAAGACAGAACAAGTACGCGTGCGCGTGTCTAACATTGTTGAATGAAGGCGTTCACATCATCAAACGAATCCAACTTGTTTTTACACGGTTTGTCAATCACGAGAACAATAGAAATGCTGGACAATGTTGAATGAAAAGTTTGACCCAAATCGACTTTCATCCAACATCGTTCACCATCGTCCAACAAGGTGCAGTTCAAACGATCCAACATTTTTGGACCTACATTGTTGGTTTCGTTACGTTTAAACGGGCCTTTAAAATTCTTTTATGACTTACCTTTACGACGGCCAATAACTGATGCCCTCAGACAGATGTGAACGTTCCAGGCTATTGGATGGATCCTTATATATCTGGCTTTGATATCTCTATTAAATTCATTTGTTACATACTTGGTTTGGTCTAAATTCCCTGTAAAATTCTAAAAATATACATTTCTTTAATCAGTTAAATGAGTTCTGTAGTGCAAAAATATGTACAATGTCCACACTATCAATTTTTTCCCTTTTTTGCTGCGATTAGTCTATCTGTCCACGCTTTTAAAAATGTTTAAGGAAAACGCCACCTTATAGTGTAGATAGTGTGCCGGCTGAGGTACTCCCTTATATAAGCCATATTATCTATGTGTTGCAGCCTTATGTTGGACTTAAATACTCATCTCCAACCATCCCGTTGGAGCCGATGAGCTAGGACCAATACTCGGCTGGCCTAGTCTTCAATCTCCCAGGGAATACTTAAAGTGCATCTTTGTCTTTAATGTTTATACGGAATGGCGCGCGCCATCGTGCCTATACTGTCAGAATTTAAACATGCTTATGAAATTCATAGGTTTAATACTAGAGGCCGTGATCTGTCGCGCCTGCCGCTTGCTAGAACAGCTAAGTACCAGGGTAGTTTTCGAATAAATGGTGCACACACGGTATGAATGCTCTGCCACGAAATTTAAGGAATATAGAAAAGCTTAAGGAATTTAAGATAAAACTTAAGCATCATCCGGGAGGAGGCGGAAGCATAACAATCAGCCTTTGGTTAATAATATGGGAATGGAGGGAACAGGGTGGACAGCCGGAAGTGGGAAAATATCGTATTATGTATGTATATGTGTAGCTCCATTTATGTTTAGTCAACTTTTTGTAATTCATTATGTTATATCAGGGCTCCATTTAAATTAGCTAAGCTAACCTAAATATTGACTTAAATAAAATAAACAAAAATAAATAAAAACTTTCAAGGAACACCCACACTGGAAAATGTGAAATGGAGCAATTCAAAATATCTGGTATCCAGGTTAATGTGAGAGTAGCCTTAGTACAGCTGTAAAGATTACCTTGATTACAGACCCTTGCTCATCGTTCGTATAAAAAGTCCAATTGCTATTGTCAAGACTGTAAGAGATCTATAAAAATGGTTTTAGTTTTCGTACGTAAATGTTCCAAAAAAGCTGCACAAATTGATGATCGATCAAGGATATAAGAATATTTACCTTGTATGCAGCGACTCGTATGTCATTGCCAGTTCCTCGTGATTGCGTCACAACGCCTGTGACAAGCATTGTGTGACCCAAATCGATCTTAAACCACTGATTAAGATCAAGATGTAATGAACACCATGCCAAGACTATTCCTAATTGATAGTTAAGTCTCCCCATGTAGGAGGCTTGACTTGAATCAAATTCAGAGGAGGCTGTAAGCTGATTGTCTGGAATTTCTTTGCTTTCTATTCCAAGGTCGGTCGGAGAAGCTGAGAAACAAAACACACATTAGACTACGTCCACAGAAGAGAGCATGAATAAGAGAGGGAAACTTCTTAATACCGCGCGCGCCATGATAATTCCCGTAACCGGATGCAGTTTAATTTTCGTCTAACCCTACTCCCGTGCGTCATAAATTTGAACAAGTGGGATTTCAAAGATTTGAGCTCATTTCGCCGATAAGACTCATGTACCTTTTAGGGGTCATTTTCAAAATTTCCGAGCACCCTACCCTTCCATGATCTTCCATATGTAGGAGACCCCTCCTGTTTCAACCCTTGTCAATTTCGTTGTCCATAAATTACTTTTAGTCCTTTTATATCCCGTAGACACATGCTGTATTTTTGTTGTTGTTGTTTTGTTTGTTTGTTTGTTATTTTCGGGGTTTTTTTTTTGGGGGGGGGGGCTATCTTAAAAAGGGCTTATGGCGTTGCGATCATGCAACGTGAAAGTTTAGGTATTTTAAGAAAGTTTCAACTGACGCCATTTCTGCTTTTCGAGGAGAAGCCGTTTGAGGAGCATGCTAAGCGTACCAATAAGCTAATTATAGCTTTGTACGCGATGTAGGAAAAAAGGTGAGGTTAAATAATTTGAAAGATTTATTGGTTACCTCTGTGATGTGAATAATGTTGTCATGCATCGCGCTTGTATACGTACCTCTTCCAAAGGAATACACCTCACATCTCATAACGATCCAAAGGAACCACGTGATAGGATTAAATCTTACAAAGCGTGCGTATATCACCGGTGAGAGTTGGTGACGTACTACAGTACTTACATCTGAATTCCCAGTGAAGTTCTGTGAGAAACAATATCAATAGTAGAGAATAGCAATCAAACAAACTCAATTCATATATGATCCGATTGCCCTAGCCGGGACTCGAGCCCGGACTACAGCGGTGAACTAAAGATCGGAGCTCTCACCACTCGGCCATCCATCTGATGCCACCCACAATGAAATAAGCAAAGTTCCAGCTGGCTGACAGATCGTTTGCAATTTTTGCTGTATCATGGTAATATGTCGTCTCAGTTTTGACTGTTCATCTGAAATTGAGACGTTTTATATTGTCTAACCTTTCTCACTTGATTTTCTTGATACTCATTCCATGTCGCTCCATCGTTGCTGTACGAAAACCAATAGCTTGTTATCCATTGGCCAATGAGTTGTAGTCTTCCCTGTGTTGCTATGGCTGTTACAAACTGCAGTTTACTCAAATCAATCTGTAACCATTGGTTGGCATCAAGGGTTGCAGCAGCCCATACTTGACAAGATCCATGCAAGGTCCAATGTAAACGACCAAAGAAGGGTTTATGGTTACATAAATCAATCCACGTCGACGAAGCTGTAATTGCACTATCAGGTATTTCCCCTTTTGTCATTCCAAGTGGGCGATAAGGAACTGAAGGAAAACGTAACAGTTTATTCATGATCACAACCTTGAAATTCTTATATCTGGTGCAGACTACTTGTGTTAATGCACATAAATATTCAAACTTCGTGTACGGTATTGACAAAATTCTGAAAGCTGATTGGCAGGCCAGCGTGCTGTAATGGAGTTTAAAGCATGACTTTTATTCTGTAATGAGTCTTCATCATGATTCACCATCCCCCCTCCTAGAATAAACTGGGATCAATTCAATAGTCTTGAAGCCGATAGCTGTAAAGAAATAGTTGATTGGCTAGTGATGTCAGGAAAGGACGTGCAGGTAGCTATAGTCTATTAGCTTAGATGAAAGCGAAACCGAATTCATACTTCGCTTCATGGGTAGATTCTATTTCAAATTGTGGAATGAAAAAATCTTTTTCAAATCCAAAATAAAAACGTAACGTTTGAATGTATTTTTATTGATAGGAAAGTGACATTACGAAATAAATTTTGAAGTTTTGAAAACAGGAATTTGTGCTCTGAATTTCTTTTACTTTCATTATACACTGTATTTAATGAAAATTCTTCATACAGCACTCTGCTACCGCCTCGATCGTGCTGTATTTGATTTCTCGTTCGCACTACAGCCAGCGCGTGCGGTATTTGCCGGTAAAGCACTTACATCAGGTCTCTAACCCTTAATTAACAAGAACTATATACTTTTAGTGAAAAAATATACTTTTAGTGAGAAAAAAAAGCAGTAGGGAAAAAGAATTATGTGCGGTTTTAATAGCGCACAGTTCATATTTTATTTAGTCTATCAGTCTAGGTTTATCAAGATCGTTTTGTTTGTTGTTTGTTTGTTTGTTTGTTTGTTTGTTTAGTGTTTGTGTATGAAGTCCATACTTACCTGCATCACATCCATACAATTGAACCTCTTGTGCACACGTGACCAAACCAGGTCTCTGGCATAATGCGAACATATCGGGCAGCAGGTGATGTTATGGAAAGTCTGCTTTGTAACTGTTCCACTATCTGAGTTGCCTTCAAACTGATTTATAGAAAAGGGAATTTTCAGTAACTGAATAACCTTGTTCACATTATATTAACCTATATTTCTCCAAAATTGACATGTGCAACTTACAATATGTTTAGTGCCATTCTCCTGCGAGTATGTCAACCACTGGCCGTCAAGTACTGCATACGATATGCTAAAAGTCTTGATAAACTCATCGTTGTGTGGGATTTCCTTGTATTGCCATGGACTTGATCATCATTACAAGCCCCAAATCTACCACAAGGTGCTGGTCAACACTGGCTGAATTAGCACACCAAGCATTTGTGTTGTGGAGTAAGGCTTGTTGTGGTCCGAAAGTTGCAGATGGAGATCTTGATGAGGTGGATGTTAGGTTAGCATTACCAGGTATGATAAGAGGCTCGTTACAATCTGAAATTAACACCCCCGAGGATTATTCAGTGCACTTATTTTAAAAATCTAAGGTAAATTAAAGTGATAGGTATTTACAAACAAAAATACGTTTCAGTGGTTCTTTTAAATTATATCTGCTAGTCTCGTGTATTGTCTTTTATCAACAAACAAAATTTAAAGTAGTAAAGTGCAAAGCCCCAAACGTCTTTCGCTTATTTTCTAGAGGGCACTAAGCTGAATAAAACGCCTAAGTTGCCTTGAAACAATCGCTTTAATTTTCGTGATATTTGCTTTTAAGGAGACAAAAATAGCCATTTCCGAAAATTTCCGGGTATTTTTTTTCTGTGTGTTTTGTTTTTGTTTTGTTTTTTGTTGGGCGAGGGAGCCTGGATAATTCTTGTGATTTCACACCTGACCAAGTTCTTCCAAACAAATTAGTTTCTTAATTCAAGTGCGTTGTTTGTAGATACTGCAGTGTTTTCAGTCACAATGCTGAATTACGAAAGTGGTAGTAATTCCAATATAAGTACGAGTAGTACTAATTTAAGCAAGAAAGTTTTGGTTTGTGTAATGTGACATTTCCGAAGAGGCTACGAAAGTATGCTGTTTGGTTTTTGGTCTAAACATACATGGAAAGTCATTTCAGGCTTTGCAATTCTATACTTTGATGCAGATGGCTTATTGGCGTTTGGTTATTGTCTAAACTAAACGATCCACGATTTGGAAAACCAATATATTCATATAACTGAACTAAACGCGATTTTGAGACGGCATTAACGGTTCATAATGACGGCTAGTTGGGAGAAAATATAATTATTCGGTATTGGCGGAATCCCGCAGGGACGGAGCCAATACCTGAATATATTTCTCACACTGCCGCTTTTATTTAATAACCGATAATGCCGTCTCAAAATCGCGTTTAGTTTTGTAGTTTTGTATCGCGATTCTCTCTGTATTTTGGAAAAACAAAGAGAAAATTTTTCATTTTTTTAATTGATTGAATGCGAGATTTTGTTTGTCAGTCATATGCACGCGCTATCACGCAATCGCTAGGCCATCCAGCACTCGCTCAAGAAGTTTTTTCTAACTTTTCTCGCTCTTTTCTCCAAAATATGTCATTGTTTTCGATCATTTTATTCACGGATATTATTCAAAAAGTTGTTATATTTTGCTGTTCAATTTAGAATTGATTTTCAGTAGGCTTTTGTGATTTTGAAGAAACCGTGGCCACTTTGATGCAGTCCTCAATGTTTAGGCCAATCACCAACGCTGATTATGAGAAGACATTATCGGAAAATATAAGGACAATCGCGATACTGAACAAAAAAGTGAGTTATAATATGTATTACTTTTACTTGTCATACCTTCATCGCTTGCAATCGCAGTGACAATCATCAGCATCGTCTGCTAAAAGATTTAGTTTTGAAATTACGCGTATTTCATCAAGTGGTAGTATGTGCCACGGTGTGCTACCAAAGGTGTTTTTAATGATCTTTGTAAATCTTTATATAATTATGGATGTACCGAGCGATTAGGTGCAATGGCTGATCTTTACAATACCAACTAGTCTTTAAACTCATTACTTTTGCGAGTGTTTAGGGTCATTCTATTTTAAAAATGCCATTTCAGCAAAAACAATTTCACATAGAATAGAACTTTCTGAGCAAAAAGAAATTGAAAATCAGGGCTTGTAGCCGATTTACATTTTTATGCAGTAGTTAATAGAATTTTGTTTGTTCACGAATTTGATACTTACCTGTATAAAAAGCACCGATGTTATGGTGCTCCACATTTTCAGCAGAAAATTCAGCTTTTCGGTCCAACTTTTACATCGTTTATATTTTGACGATTTTATGGATGAGAAGAGTAAATTCAGGAAGAGTGTTTTCAGAGTCCTAACTGAGGAGGGATCAGCTGTAAATAACTTATTGATTTTTGAACTAAAACGCCGCTTTAGCCACCTTTGACGCGCCCACCCACTAGTCAGATTTAATATAATTTGAAGTTTCATTATATCTTTTCAGTTACTGAAGAATTGCATGCAATTACGATTGTTTAAGTGGCATAGGTCCGTGGTGTGTTTTTATTTTGCTTTTGAATAAATTGAAAAGAATAATTATGTCCACTGAAAAATGAACCTCCCCAACTTCTAATCATGCCACCCAGCGTCTTTTTCAAGTTATATAATTATTTCACATGCTTGGAGTAAAAATGTGTTTATTATTATTTTGTCCTTTTTTTTACCTCAGGAAATCAAAATGCACCGTTTCTTGGAACAACATTTTCTATGAAGGGTTGACGCCTTGAGAGAATTTTGCTACGATCATGATCAGAAACATATTCGTCGTTCCATTCACAAATTGACTAAGTATATTTTGGGCGGAACTCTCCATATTAGAGCCATACATTTAGCAGGTGATTTTACTTTATTGGTATTTTTTACAGTTCACCATTTATTAAAAAAAGACAAAATTTCTAAAAAGAAAATCAAGAAAAATAAAAGAATGATAGTGATCTAAGAGAAATCGTTACAATTCTATTCTAGATAGAACTGAAAGGAAGGAATCTACCCTGGAGATCAGAGGCTTTGACTCTCTCTCTCTCATGCAGGGTTCTCTTGGCTTCTTCTCTTTTTCATTAATTTTTTTTATCTATTATTGTTTTTAGACCAAAGAGTTCTTGACGTCGATCGAGGCTTGACGAACTCTTTGGACAAATAGCCGAGGGAACCCCCAGTGCATCAAGTGAGTTAAAGTTAAAGTCCCCAGGGTAGTACCCTGGGTGGAAAGGTTTCTGTTAGAACTTTTGTTACATCGTTTCTTATTGGTCGACTTGATGAGGTTGACCAATCAGCTGGAAGTATATGTAAACAATTCAAAATATCCGTTAAAAAAGCCGCCATAATGACAACTGACTACTGGAATAGTATAATAAATTTTAATATCTGAATCTTTTATCTGCAATTGAGGTGAGCAACAGAATTTAATGATATCTGTAGGTTCCAGAGGATGCAAACAGCGATGTTCGTCTAATTAAGTTGGAAAGTATTCGTGGAAGAGATTAAACTGAGGCTATACTAAGGTTTGTCCCCATCTTATTTGGGAACCAGTCAGAATGGAATGATTAGAGTGAGATTCCCAGTGCAAATACCCCACATATGACCTAATAAAGCGTGTGAATAGTCGTATTTTAAATGCCATATAGTTATTGAAGATAAACTGTTGCTTGTTCTTAAGACGGTTGGTAAATGATCTAATATGGTCTATTTGGGGGTTCAAAGTGCCTGAAGATGCCGGGATATGATGACCAAAAATTCCTTCGAACAATCTTGTGCTCTAAACATGCTGCCTCCCTATCAATGTATTAGTGAAAGAGTATGTAAATGGTGTTTTCATGCAGAACTGCATGCGCAAAAACATCATTTTTATAACAGTGTTTGCCATTGGAATTCTATAAACCCTTGAAAGAACCCACATAGCATTCATTTGAGGTAATATACTCGTATAAAGATAATGAATAACACAAATATAGGTTAAACGACAATAGCATGCAGTAGATCATGCATGAGTATAGTGCCACGTAAGTTCTTCCATAAGCCCCTATGACATTTCGGGGTCGAAGCAGAATAACGAATAATGAATAACAGTTTGAGAGTGCTTTGGAATAATGAATTATTGCATCTGAAACCTAAGGAATAATGAATAATGACAAGATGAAAAATAATGAATAACAGAAAAACGAAAAAGAATAAGGAATAATGGGAAACAGTTAAATAATGCATTCTTGAGAAAACTTGTTTAGGAATAATGAATAATGGTTGTCCAATTTCTCTGCTTTCACCCACCGTCATGACGTTACATACCTACCCTTCAACAATCACTTTTTTGATAGTTTCTTTTATTATGTTAGTTGTCTTGTGTCCTCAAAGGAGTTTTAACCTTAATTTGAAAGTGAAAAGAAATTTCGAATAGGACTATTAATAGCAAATTAGGTATGTGACGTCACAAGGGTAAGGGTCTGTCAAATCATGCACGTTTCTACACGAAGAATTAGCCAATATTAAATTCATGTAAATAATTGGACTTCTTGAAAATACTGGTAACCCAGTCGAGGATCCATTTCTTTGGGAAATTGATCAGAGGTAGCGTTGTACAGCTCACATGTGGTCAAGACTGGATTATAGCTGAAGGACTTGCACGTGTTTTCAAGCAGACAGTATCTCATACAACTTGTTCCATAAGGGACGTCATAAAGTCGACTGGCGATGTAATCACTTGTGATGACAAATTTGAGTTGTTTTGGAGAGTTGAACATTCTGCTTGGATTTGCTGTTGATCGAAAGATCAAGTTGTGTATCAGTACAGACCTGGAAAATAATCTAAATCCCTTGAAGGCCAGTATTTTATATGTAATCTAATGGGTCAGGTTTATTGAACTCCGGCGGCACACCCCTATCCGAAACGGGGTTGAGTACCCCCCCCCCCCCCCCCCCCCGGCCCAAGACAAAAAAACAAAAAATCAACAGTTCCAAATCGTACTTTTGTTTCTGTTTAAACGGTTGAGTACCCCCCACCCCCCACCCCTCCCCCCCGGGCCAAGAAAACAAACAAACAAAACCATCAACAGTTCCAAATCGTACTTTGTTATTGTTTAAACGGTACTGCTTACAATCTTAGGGCTCCTATTGATAACAAAATACTATGTATTCTGACAGGATTACCCAAATAAAGGTTTACTACTACTACTTCTTGTATACATTTTTTGCAAATTCTCAGCTGGAATAAACCACCGACCGAGTGTCAAAGTGAAGAGCAAATAATCGAATGTAATTTCTAATATTAGCTTAATTATAACCTTAATAAAATCCGCTCGTTTCAAATAAAGAATTGTAAATAATTGTTTTAATATCTCATATGAACATAATGAGCCTAAAAAATTATGAAATGTCCAAAAACACCTCAAAAAAGTATTTTTTGGAGTCCAAAACCAGTGCAAAACTAGCAGTATTTTAAGTGAAGCTGTGAGTGACAATCTTCGATACAGCAAAACTTCAAAAATCACTAAAATTACCTCAAACACCTTTAAAGTCTGTTCATTTCCAATAGAGAATTGTTTCTAAGTCTTGTATGAACATAAAAGCTTTTCAAACATTCAAAAAACTACTTCCAAGAAGTAATTTTGTGGTCCAAAACCAGCAACCTTTCAAGTAAGCTTGTGAGCGATTTTCATTCTTCATTCATGGTACGTATACGAATGTTGCTAGGCGACCCGCGACCAATCGCGTGCAAGTAATTATGCCCCTATACACCAAGGAATAAAGCCCTCCTTGATTAGCCAATCAGAATCAAGTAATTTTGTCCTCTATATTATAAAAGTAGAAAGCATGGTTCCATTTCCTTAGCTAGTTAAATTCGTAGTCCAGTCCCAGACTCTCATTCTTGCCGCTCCAGGACTCGCGGAGAAAGAGAGTCCAGTATAACTTGCATGCGCATGTCAGCTTAGTAACCACGCGATCACCACATTCATGTGGTGATCGCGTGGTTACAAATCCTAAAGTCATCTAATGATTCAAGATGGCTGAAGAAGAAAGTGTTTTGTATACACGATATCAGTCTCATTTCGGAAAGCCATTTGTTGATTCAGTGAGCTCTGCACTTGGAAAAACCAACTATAATCTTTTACCAAAGCTTGAGCAGTTACAGGCCATTTACGGATGGACAGTTGGGAAAGACGTATTTGTGAATTTTCGATACGCATCACTACCACTGCTACCAAACACTGACATTTGCATATTGCAAGCTCGCAAAATACGAATTAATCAATTGATTGGCTCATTTTGCACATGCGCATGCAAGTTATACTGGACTTCTCTTTCTCCGCGAGTCCTGGAGCGGCAAGAAAGAGAGTCTGGGACTGGACTAGTTAAATTCGAAGAAACAACTGCTTCCTCTGTTCCTGTGCTGTGCTGGTTGGCTAACCTACAGAAGTAAGCGACTTACCAATGACATGATCCTCTGCGCAGTATCTGGCTTTCCAGGACATATCCAACTTCTTGAGATTGTAGACATAAAACAGGTAGCAGTTACGTACATTGATGTCTACACTGTAATGGCAACAATCCCCTTTGCTATGGAAACAGACTTTTCTTTTCACGATGCCCTCACTGACAGTCGGTAAAGTTCCTTGCATGTATCCTGGGGCTGTCGCTCCACAACGGTTTGGAGGTACACAGGTGGTTGGTATGCGATGAAATCCATTGTTGGTTTTGGAAGATGTACCAGACGGACTCGTTGAGACTACTGTCATCGTCAACGTATGATGTTGAAGCAGACGTCAAGCGAGAGCCATCAAATCGAGAATGATATTTACTGCACACCTCAAAGGAATCTGAAAAGGAAATGAAATTACTGAATTGTAGCAACCATCAGTTATGCCATGTTTTCACACCATACCTTTGACTTGAAGATAAAGCATCTTGGTATTGGATCCTCGTGTATTGGTTGCAGTACAGTTGTAGAATCCTTGCTGAGCATGCGTGACCTTGATGAGAGTGAGATCTGTTGAACTGGTTTTACTCTGAAGGAGTTGACCTTTATGCATCCAGGTGACAGTGATGGGTGTGTCCCCTACTGCTTCACATTTCAATGTAACGTCTTGGTTCTTGTAAACAATGATGTATATAGGGCTGTCTTGATTGGTGAAGACTGGGGAACCCAGGGATCCTATGCAAAAATATCGAAAAGCCTTTAAAGAGAAACTCATATCTCACTCTTTTAATAAAACGTTGGAGCTACTCTACTTTATAAAATGCATGCACAAGTTTACATTTTTTATATCTTATTATAACATAATTACAGTATTACCTTTTCTCCGACCCATAATTGACATTCTAAAGCAAAAGGAATTGTAGGATGTGTCTGGACCTGTAAGTGGGTGAATCCTGACCACTTTGGCTTTAATGTCTCTGTTGAATGTATTTGTGACATAGCCAGTTTTATCTGAGTTTCCAGTGAATATCTAAAACATTAATTACTATTAGTCAGAGTCTGTTGCTATTATAGTAAAAAATCAGCGATTTGGTATCTTTTAGGGTGTTAAAATTGAACTTTAGGGGGTTAAAGTTTTAGCATTCCTGGTCTCTCATAGGGTATCAAAAGAGCCCATCGCATATTATCTTATTCTCAAATGAAAGAAATTTGCCCAACAAAAGCGTGTCGACCGTTCAATTTTATGTTCATCATAAATAATGTTCATTAGCTTGATATCGCTGGTATCTCTTAGGAGTTAGAAAATGGTCCAGCCACGCCCTTCTTAAAAGACTTCCGGTATCTTTTAGGGGTATTTTTTGAAAATTTCCGACGAGCATACCGGCGATCCTTTTACAATGGAGTCCCCCCCCCCCCCGGGTTGTTAAACTATCACTATTAGATTCCTAAAAATCCTGAAATACTTCTGAAGGAATGTTTGGCAAAATTACCTTATCTACTGATCCTTGCTCGTTGTCCTTATAGAAAACCCAGGTGTTGCAGCAAAGACTGTAAGACAACTATGAATACACAAGTAAAAGTCTTAAGGCGCTGTTACACTGTGCAATTTTCCCCAGCAACTTTCAATATCTTTGACCGAGGCAAGCTGGGAGCGAGATTCAAGATGGCTCCTCAGAGCAAAATGAGAAATTGCGCATGCGCTCGTAGAAAACGTGCCTCAAAAATTGCGAGGAAAGTTGCTGAGAAAATTGCACAGTGTAACAGCGCCTTTACAATGGTTTTCTGAGAGGTGAACTTAGACGATGTGAAATGATATTTAGGTAACAATGCGCGTAAAACTACGAAACGTTCTATTGTTCTGTAGTAATTTCAACTTCCCACATAGAAATTTCTTGGTTTTCAGACTCATAATATATCAACCTATGGAGAACGCATTTTGAACATAAAATGTACAAAAGCTCTGTTTTGAAAGATTGTTTCTTTTGTGCCAGTTAAAGATGTCGTCCAATCATGAGCGCTTACTGGACAATACTAAGAGACCCTTCCATGGTCAATGGCCTTTTGGCAAGTCTTGCGTGAAATTTTAGATTTTAATCCAACAAAAACAAAAATATAATATTTGAAAAGAACACACCAAAATTAGTAAAAGTTGAGATTTTGAAGCAGGTTCGATGAATAGCGCCAAAGTTATGGGCGGCCGAAGCTTGTTGCCCACCACCGAACGTTTCTATAGAAAAAGAACCAACTACGGCCACCGATAACCTTGGCGCCATTTATCGAAACTGCTTCAAAATATCAACTTTTACTAATTTTGGTGTGTTCTTTTCAAATATTATATTTTTGTTTTTGTTGGATTAAAATTTAAAATGTCACGCAAGACTTGCCAAAAGGCCATTTGTCATGTTCCCCAAATAGAAATTCTACCATTCAACTCAGGAAAGCTTACATGAAAAGGAAATCAGATATTAAATAAAATAGGAAAAAAAAGCGTGCCGGATTTTTGAAGTTCTGGCAGATTATCATATTTTAACCAATGAGATGGAAAGTTTAAATAATATACAATTAGCACCTTTCTGTTGCCATTTGCTTGCCTAGTTCTCACTCGGACCATATAGAAATTCCAGGTGCCGCAGCAAAAACTGTATTGAATGCGCACGTAAAAGTTTTATGATGGTTTTCTGAGAGGTGAACTGAGGCGAATGTGAAATATTTAATTACCTTGAACGTAGCCAACCATTGTAATTGCCCATTTCCTCTCGCTTGCGTGACAATGCCTGTGACGAGCATTGTGTAACCCAAATTGACCTTAACCCACTGACCACTGCCAGAGACAACTGGACACCATGCAGCATGATAGTTGAGCCTACTCATATATGCGGCGTTGTTTGAATTGAACTCAGACGAAGCAGTGAAATGACTGTTTGGTAATTCGTTGCTTTCTAATCCAAGATCGGCAGGGGAGGCTGAAAAAACATAAATTTGGTTAGTGGGTTATTGAATAGCCTTCTGAGCGAGAAGTCGTAAGTTCGATCACCTTATCTGTGTGGCCGGCTCTCAGGGAAGGGAGGAGGGGAGGGAAAGATGCGCAGGCTACCAGTCACCTTACACACTTGCTAAAGGAATTACCGACGTCAAACATAATAGCCACTGTAATAGCCCTTTTTCTTATGTTTGCGAGCGCATTTAAGCTTTGGCGTAATAGCCTCGCTTCAAAGCAAAACTATCAGACGTTGACGGACCCCTAAATTCCAAATATCAAAAATATCTTATGGCAAATCTCTCAGGAGGTCGCCAAATAAATAAGTTTTAAAGGAGTTAAAAATCACAAACGTCGACAGTCGAGGAAAAAAGGTTACTGCACTGAAAACCAAGGCAATAAAGGGTGGCATGGTTGGCCGCCGAGCGTTTAGAGCGCTGGCCTTTCACCGCTGTGCACGTGGTCCGGGTTCAAGTCCCAGCTCGAGCGCCTGGATCATATGTGAATTGAGTTTGTCATGCCACGGCGCGAGGGTTTTTTTTTCTGGGTTCTCCGGTTTTTCCTCCCTCAGCAAAAATCAACATGTGAGTCGAGTGATTATTTGGAAAATACTTAATGTGGAGGAAGTCTGTGAGAGAGTACAGTGTCTCCCAATTAGTAGCAAGCGCTAGAACACTTGGACACTTCAGTAAACATTTATCATATAGAACAAAAATTCTGCTTGATTGGGTCGTATAGCTTAGTGGTTGAACTTTCAGCCATTTCAGAAGTTTCAGGTATCTACTTGGACTCCAACTAGAAAACAAAACAATTACAACAACAACAACAACAACAACAACAACAACAACAACAACAACAACAAAACAGAGTTTGGCCAATTCAAAGGACCCTGAGTACAAGCTATGCTTAATACACATTTAACCTTTGGTAATATAAATCACATTCAATATATAACCTGATCTTATGACGATGTGATCACGTGATAGATTAGATATTTCTTCTGAAAGTTCAGCTACGCCATTTCTGTTTGCAGGAGAAGCTTTGACAAGTATGCTAACTCAAGTGATGAGCCAATTAGCTTTGTAAGCGATGTGAAAAAAATGTGAAGAATTAAATGAATACTTGGAAGATTTTTACACTATCACTGCGATATGAATAATGTTTTAATTTCATGCATAATATTTGTATACATACCTCTACCAAAGGAATACACCTCACATCTCATGGCGATCCAATTATGCCACGTGATAGGATTAAATCTCACAAAGCGCGCATACACCACTGATGAGAGTTGGTGACGCACTACCGTAACTCGATCTGAATTCCCGCTGAAGGTCTAGCAGAAACAAACCCAAACAATGAGGTTTGACGTATAAACGAAACTATGCCAAATTTATTGTGTTTGTGTTGCGAGAGAATGAAAAGGCATGAACAAGTAAAAAAAAGCCGTTTGAACTGCGACCGGCGGTCTCGTATTGAGACACAGTTCATGTCGACGCGTTTACTCACCTTTCTTGATTGATTTTCTTGATACTCATTCCATGTCGTTCCATCGTTGCTGTACGAGAACCAGTAACTTGTTACCCACTCACTATGTGCGTGACTATTTCGTCCTTGTGTTGCAATGGCTGTAACAAACTGCAATCTACTCAAATCAATCTTTAGCCATTGGTTGGCATCATTGGATGCAGTAGCCCATGTGTGACATCCTGAATATAAACTCCCGTATAAACGAGCGAGAGCGGGCCAATGTGTACAACTACCACTATAGTATGAAGAAGCTGTAATTGCACCATCACGTATCTCTCCCCTAGTCATTCCAAGTGGGCGATAAGACGCTAAAGAAAATTGCACAGTTAAAAATTAATCATATAACTTAAATTATACCAAAACAAAAGCGCATTGCTGAATCTATTTCAAAACCCATTATTTTGGACCGTTCAACAGAAACATCTTTCTTTACTAGTGAATCAGGCGCCTGCCCTGTTGTACGAAGCCTGGATAAGCGCTTATCCAGCGGATAAAATTTTATATAGCTCTTATCCGCTGGATAACTTATCCAGGCTTCGTGCAACCGACTCCAAAGAACTGCTATTGGCTATCTCAGGCTTTTAAAAAGCTTTTTACAGGCTTTTTCCGAGTGATTTATTAAGCCTGGTTTTCACTAGCTTCAGTAGGAATCGGAATCGGAGTCGGAATCGGAGTCATAAGCAGTTAAGACAAGTGAAAATCGCTTGTCATAAGCAGAATCGGTAGCACTGAGAAGCCTTTCATCAAGAGTCGCCATGTTTAACAGCGGAGAGAGCCTGAAGAAGATTGGCTGTTCGCTTCTGCTTCCGATTCCGATTCCGATATTCTGGTTCTCACTTTGTTTTCACTCATCGTAAGGGTCGGAGTCGGAGTCAGAGTCGGAAGAAAATGGAAACCGTCCGATTCCTGCGATTCAGATTACGACTGAAGTGAAAATCAGGCTTTATAAACATAACTTTCTAAGTAGCGTACTGCTCGTTCTGCCCTCAGCGGGATCCAATGCGGCCTTAGGGCGACTACTGAAACAGTTTGATATATATTGCATGTTTAGTACTGTAATAAACACATACTTGCGTCACATCCATACAATTGTACTCTTGTGCACACGTGACCAAACCAGGTCTGTGGCATAATGCGAACATACCGGGCAGCGGTGATGGTGTTGAAAATCTGTTTCGTTACTCCTCCGCTATTCGTGTTACCTTCAAACTAAATCACAGCGATCAATTAGTACATTTTAGTACTCATTTTTGTGATTTCCGGTCTTTAGGAGTTTGGTGTACTCACAATGCGTCTAGCGCCATTCTCCATATAAGTCAACCAATGACCATCAAGTACTGCATACGATATGCTAAAAGTCTTGATAAACTCATCGTTGTGTGGGTTTCCTTGTATTGCCATGGACTTGATCATCATTACAAGCCCCAAATCTACCACAAGGTGCTGGTCAACACTGGCTGAATTAGCACACCAAGCATTTGTGTTGTGGAGTACGGCTTGTTGTGGTCCGAAAGTTTCAGATGGAGATCTTGATGAGGTGGATGTTAGGTTAGCATTACCAGGTATGATAAGAGGCTCGTTACAATCTGAAAGGAATTCAATTCAACCAAATTAAATTGAACAATTCATGAGGGTTTAAACGATTTAAAGGAACGTCTATCAGCCCTCTAATCAGTAAGCCTATACTGCCCGATACCACTACTACATCAGTAAGTCAAAAGACCAACGCTGAGATGTAACCATTAATCAAATAATTTGTCTTTTGCCTTTGCAGTTGGTTGGGTTTTTGTTGCATGCATTTGAACCATACCTTCATCGGTTGCTACGGCGGAAAAAATCTGTGAAAAAAGAAGATTTCAATGTCCTTATATTAAAAAATAACACTGCTGTGGACTCTGGTGAAAGCGACAGATTTATCAATTGATTTGCGCACAATTTTTTATTGCTTTTCTAAACAGCGCGCCATAATGTGCCTGATTGATGAAATCGCATTTTCTATGTAAATAATCACTAATCAAATTTATTATGAATCATACATATAGAAGCACCTGCCACGTGACGTCACCAGCACTAGAGCAGATTTCGTATGAGTTGAGAAACGGACCGCGCCTTACCGTGACCGTGTCAGTGCCGTGATGTCTATACCGAAATTCCTGCCGTGACCGTGCCGTGACCGTGCGGTGCCGTTTTCACAGCCATACGAAATCTACTCTGGGTATATGACGAAAACACCAATCTAAGGATATCAAAAGAATGTAAGCCATGGCCCAAAAGCCTGTCTTAACCATCTCTCACTTTCGCAAACTTTTGCGGGGAATTATTGTCTTTCTACAGGGATTTACTCTATAATTATTTGATTAAGATTAAATAATCAAGCATTTCAGCCATATCTGCTTTATCAAAATGGACTGAACTGAATAACTTCTTACTGAATAAATTCAGGATATAAAAACAGGACCGGTAGTCATGTTCGGATGAACAAACAATGACGCTAATAAGAAATCTTTTAATTTGTTAAGTTTTCATCCAAGATGGCTGCCGTGACGTCACATGTAGCCCAGCAACGGTATACTTCTAGCAAGAGAAAATGAGGTAAGTAGAGCGAATCCCCGTGGGCCAGCATAACAATAGTCGATCTATTTTTATATCCGGACTTCTATTTCAAGTACTCAATGACTGCTTTAGCTTCGGTAATGCGATCCTTACATCAATATACGTATTTATTATATTTTGAAAATAATTCAAGAGTTTTGATTGGATAAGAGCCACCGGATAAATTACCATAGTCGCCGCTAGCTGCCCAAATTTGAAGTTATGAAAATGTTGAAAACCATTATTCGAAGTTATGACGTAATTTTCTCGAATATGGAATATTAGCTTGCGGTATGACGTCACGCTAATTTATGACTTCAAGATTTGCATGTGTTCTTGTCAACAAAGCACAACTGAGTAAGAATTATTTTCAAAAAATAATAAAACAATTATCAGCCTTCGGCTTCGGCAGATAACACAAACCTCGGCCTTAATAATTCCCCATATCCTACTCGACCTCATCCATGCAATAATTGCTTAGTAAGTTCTCGTTTGCCCATAAATTAGCAAGAACATAACAAATGTTGCTGACGATTTGATTACAATTTGCTTTCTGAAATAGTTTCATTCAAGAGCTATTTCAAGAGGAGTACTTCGATGATACACGGTGAAAATCAAAACTTTCAGCGACTTCTTATAGATCGAAAACTGGTTTAAAAAGCTTTTTTTTCTTTTTACTGTATAAAAATTACTCGAGCACAAATATGAGCAAATATTGTACTCATATTTGGACTCTATTGAGCTCAGATAGATAAACGAATTTAAGCAAATTCTACGTACGGAATTATTTAAAATTGTTTAGAAAAATTTACACTACTTTAGTTCAATTTAGACTACTTTAGTTGAGATCATGTCACTATCAAAGTTCGAAATTTTAAAAATGCGGCTTTAAAAAAGGCGGACTCCAGTCGGTGAAATGTCAAGTTTATCGAGTGGAAACGAACGTCTTTCTCAATCACTTACGATCTAACTAGAAAGGACAAGTTTTTCAATGATGTTTTGGTGGAACTTTGTATTTCGATTAAAAAACTGAAAAAGAATATTATATTAAGATAGCAAGTAAGATTATGTGAGTGCTTAGTGCAGCGAAAACTAAGTTTGTTCAGTTGGATATAACAGGGCAAACTTAACCTACCTGTATTAAAACCAGCAATAAAGCAATTACTCCCCACATTTTCGATAGGAAATTTAACGTTTCTGCATGCTTTAACATCGTAAGCAAAGTTTATTGTTTGTATGCATCTCAAACGGTAGCATTGTAAATTGAGTTAACAAAATGCCTTGACAACTGAATGCAGCTGCAGTTTAATGACATCATTTATTCATTAGTTCACGAGAGCTAACAAGCTGTACCATATAATCAAAGCATCTATTTTGTACAAGTTTCTAACATTTGATTTCATCTTTTTCCTTCTATTTGACTCGGCTCCTTTGGATTCCTGGTTTTATTTCAGATTATCAACTTCAGCCCGGCATAAATTGCATTTCACGAATCCCAGGATTAACCATTATTATTGGTATTTTGGTAACAAACTCTTGCTTTGCAAGCATTCCCAAGGGAGAATGTAGAGACAAAAGACGTGCCCGTCATGTTAGTGGACGTGTTGACAAAATATCAAGATAAAAATACACCAACATGGCTGCCATGTCTTCAGTTCACTCTCCTGGGAATGCTTACAAACCCAAGAATACGACGTCATTGTAGCTCATTAAACAAATTATTATCTTGTTTTTTTAAAAGTCTCTCCATGTCATTGTTCAATATATTACTCAGTGTGCTCACTGTGACATTTTTAGCTGGACAAAATAATATTTTCGAGTTCAGAATTCAACTGAGACTGGATGTTACAAAGTCACTGTTTAAGGTCTCGGTATAGAAAAGTCATTTCTTGGACGTTTTTCACTCGCGAGTAGTACTTCCACATGATCAAATTGAGATTATTAGTGTTCTCTTAGATTATTAGTTATGGCCGATTTTTCCAAGATATTTAGGTATGTCAAGTATCTTAAGCTGCAAAGACTCAATCGTGAAAGGAAAGGGGAGGAGTACTGAAAGGAAGGGAAGGAAAACTGGCTCTTTGCATTCACTCAATACCTCCCTCTATACCCCCTTCACATAGCTAGACACTGTGAAGGTCGTTTCGGCAACTATCTAGTCGAACTTCCCTGGCCTTAATAATAACACAAATGAAAACTTGCAATATTTATTATTATTATTTTTTATTCTAAAAACCAAGCAAAGCTCAACAATTTGCTAAAGTGCAGACGATTTATCAGTAAATTCATACATTTTAATTTAAAACAAATACTTTAAATTTTTATATAGTCTGGCAAATACTAAGTATATACACTCGATTGCAGAAAGGTTGTAGTCTACATTTACACAAATTAAATATCTAATTTATTTAGTATATTTAATGAGATGCAATTTGTAAATACGCGATCACAACAACCAAAATATAGTTCTTGAATATCTGCTAGAGTATATAAAGACTAAAAATATATTTTGACAATCGTTGCATGCAAGCAATGCCGATTTAAGCAGTATTTTGGGTTTTGCATCTCATTAGATATTTGTATATTTGTGTATTTGAAGACTACAACCTTTCTGCAATCGAGTGTATCGGTATCAGATTCTCATCATACTCATGTTTTTGGCTTGTTCGAAATATACTTCTTTGAAAAGAATAATATACAATGGTTTGTTAATTTATTCAAAACAACACTTTTTTATATCTGTTGCAAAATTCCGCACGGGATCCAGACTTTTGGGAATAAAGACAGTAGTTCTCTGAATCCAACTTGCTTCTGAGTCTAAATCCCGTGTGGAATTTTGCAACAGATAGTAAGGTGTTGTTTTGAATAAATTAACAAACCATGGGGGTTTTACCTTGGCAGCTCAAACGTCGACTCGATGTAGTCCCTAACTTTTAAAGCTTACTGAATTATAGCTAGTGCAGCAAAGACAACGACACTTGGCAACAGGTATGTTAACATCTTGTTCTATCCCATACCTAGAAAATTTCAGGAAACAATTCGACAGAATTCAGTGAAGAAGTCGAAGTAATACAAATTCGCAACGTTCACCTCGTGGTCACAAAAATTACTCCCCAAGTTTGCTTGAGGATAACATTGGCGTTTAGCTTCTCATGTCTCCATATTTTGTTCACAAGCAAGTTACAATAGGCATTTGTCTTTCTTATAGAAGATATGGTTCTCGCTGTTTTTGAAATTTTGTTGAGATTTTGGAGGTAGTTTTGACTACATAATTTTGCGTCGTAACAGGCAGCGCAAATTTGTATAGCAACTTCTAAGGATTAAATTAGATTAATCTATGCCTCTATACTGGATTAATAAAATAGGAAAAATATTCACCTTAGATTTTTGGATTTATGACCAATTTTTCTCATAAAGCTACTTTTAAAAATCGTCTGATATCTCGAATTATTTGATCTAATTTGCAGAAAAATCATTTATTTATCGGTACAAATTTCAAAGCTTGTAGACAAATGGCTGCAAATTTCTCAGAAATCGGACAAGGTTTTGATGTAAAAACACGCGATTAAAATTTATGTCTGACAAACAAATCAATAGGTACGGGCCACCTTAAAAAAGCTATAGTGTCCTTATGATGAAAGGCTAGCTATCAAACGTTTTTCCGTCCTGTTCGGCCGTACAAGGCCGCTCATGAAAGCTCAAACTCCTTATTCTTCTGTTGGCATTCCCATCATGACTTTATTTAAAAAAGTTTACTTTTGTTCTAGACCCTTCTGCAGTTTAAACCACGAGGAGGATCTGCATAACGAAACAAAAACCCTTTTAGTATAACAAAGCAGCGAATTTTACCATATATATGTATACAACGATGACTGAAACAACTAAGTCAAAACTGAAGTCGGAACAGAAAATTTCTATAATTTTTGCCGTTTAAAAATATTTTTTATTCAGTTTCTACATAGTATAGCTTTACTCTACAAGGTGCATAAAGTAACGGATCCACCCTTTTCTATTTCGTTGATAATTTTTTAGAGCTCTTTTTTGTCTCTGTAAAGACATTTTTGCTCATAACTTCGCGATTTTAAACCTTTTTAGAAATCTCATCCGTTACTTTGTGGAGCATAATACATAAAACATTTCAAGATAAAAATAATTGTTTTATCTACAAACCTATCGAAGATGATAGAATTTAAAATGAAAAGCAGGGCAGCAGTGTTTTATATGTAATTAATCCAATGGGGCCGTGTAAAATTAAGGATTAATTCACAAGTATTTTCAAAGTTTTCCGTAATTGCCCGAGTCAGGAAGCGACGAAGGCAATTTGAAAACTCAGTTTGACAACACAAGTGAATTAATCCTTAATTTTACAATGAACCATTCGATTACTTGTTTATAATATACGGGAAAAACTTTTCTTTGTGACATTTTCTGGCAGTTTCTGGTATCAGTTGTACGCATAAACATGAAAGTAAACGGATCAATTAAGCTAGAGCGACAACATGCAAAGTCCAACAAATTTAAGCCCAAGAAAACAATAAAAAAACATCAGACAATCGTGTGCTCTAACTGACATACTCCTCCCTATCAATGTATTAGTGAAAGAGTATGTAAATGCTGTTAAATCTAAATCTAAATTTATTGATCTGCAAAGCTTTATTGATCTGCAAAGCTTATCACATCACTGCAGATGATGTTCATGCAGAACTGCAAAAACATCATTTTTATAGTGTTTGCCATTGGAATTCTATAAACCCTTGAAAGATCCCACATAGCATTCATTTGATGTAATATATTCGTAAAAAGATCATGAATAACACAAATAGATCGATTAAACGACAATAGCATGCAGTAGATCATGATCATGAGTATAGTGCCACATAAGTTCTTCCGTAAGCCCCTATCAGACGTTACATATCCTACACTTCAACAATCGTTTTCGATAGTTTCTTTTATTATGCTAGCTAGTTGTCTGGGTGTCCTCAAAGGATTTTTAACATTTCAATGTGAAAAGAAATTTCAAATAGGACTATAGTAAATTAGGCATATGTGACGTCACAAGGGTGAGGCTCTGTTAAATCAGGTGTCACGAAGGAGCCACTAAATTCATATGAATAATTGGACTTCTTGAAAATACTGGTAATCCAGTCGAGGATCCATTTCTTTGGGAAATTGATCTGAGGTAGTGTTGTACAGCTCACATGTGGTCAAGACTGGATTGTGACTGAAGGACTTGCACGTGTTTTCCAGTAAACAGCATCTCATACAACTTGTTCCATCGGGAACGTCATAAAGTCGACTGGTGATGTAATCACTTGGGACGACAAATTTGAGTTGTTTTGGAGAGTTAAACACTTTGCTTGGATTTGCTGTTGATCGAAAGATCAAGTTGTGTAGGTTCAGTAAAGACCTAGAAAATAATCTAAATCCCTTGAAGGGCAGTATTTTATATGTAATCCAATGGGGCCGAGTAAAATTAAGGATTAATTCACGAGTGTTTTCAAAGTTTTCCGTAATTGCCCGAGTCAGGAAGCGGCGAGGGCAATTTGAAAACTTTGAAAAGTGAATCAACAATTCCAAAACTTACTTTATTTCCGTTTTTAACGGTACTGCTTACAATCTTCTTTCATATACTTTTTGCAAATTCTCAGCTGGAATAAACTACCGACCCAGTGTCAAAGTGAAGACTAGCAAAAAATCAAAATTGAATTTCTAATACCTTGAGAATTCGCTCACTTCAAATGAATAATTGTTTTAAAATGTCATATGAACATAATGAACATAAAAGAATTATGAAACGTCCAAAAAAAAAAAAGGATTTTTGGAGTCCAAAACTAGCAGTATTCTAAGTGAAGCTGTGAGTCAGTGACAATCTTCGACACAGCAAAACTTCAAAAATCACTCATAAAATTACCCCAAATACCTTGAAAGTCTGCTAATTTCTAGTAAAGAATTGCTTTCAAGTATTCTATGAACATAAAAGCTTTTGAAACTTTCAAAACCTATTTTGTGGTCCAAAACCAGCAACCTTTCAAGTAAACTTGTGAGCGAGTTTTCATTCTTCATTCATGGTACGAATGTTGCTAGGCGACCAGCGACCAGCGACCAATCACGTGCAAGTAATTATGCCTCTATACATCAAGGAATAAAGCCCTCCTTGATTAGCCAATCAGAATCAAGCAATTTTGTCCTCCATATTATAAAAGTAGAAAGCAGAGCTTCCATTTCCTTAGCTAGTTAAATTCGAGGAAACAACTGCTTCCTCTGTTCCTGTGCTGTGCTGGTTGGCTAACCTACAGAAGTAAGCGACTTACCAATGACATGATCCTCTGCGCAGTATCTGGCTTTCCAAGACATATCCAACTTCTTGAGATTGTAGACATAAAACAGGTAGCAGTTACGTACATTGATGTCTACACTGTAATGGCAACAATCCCCTTTGCTATGGAAACAGACTTTTCTTTTCACGATGCCCTCACTGACAGTCGGTAAAGTTCCTTGCATGTATCCTGGGGCTGTGGCTCCACAACGGTTTAGAGGTACACAGGTGGTTGGTATGCGATAAAATCCTTGTTGATTTTGGAAGATGTACCAGAAGGACTCGTTGAGGCTACTGTCATCGTCAACGTATGATGTTGAAGCAGACGTCAAGCGAGAGCCATCAAATCGAGAATGATATTTACTGCACACCTCAAAAGAATCTGAAAAGGAAAGGAGATTACCGAATTGTAGCAACCATCAGTTATGCCATGTTTTCACAGCATACCTTTGACTTGAAGATAAAGCATCTTGGTATTGGATCCTAGTGTATTGGTTGCAGTACAGTTGTAGAATCCTTGCTTGAGCATGCGTGACGTTGATGAGAGTGAGATCTGTTGAACTAGGTTTTACTCTGAAGGAGTTGACCTTTATGCATCCAGGTGACAGTGATGGGTGTGTCCCCTACTGCTTCACATTTCAATGTAACGTCTTGGTTCTTGTAAACAGGTGATGTAATTAGGGCTTGTCTTGATTGGTAAAGACAGGGGGATCCCAGGGACCCTATACAAAAATATCGAAAAGCCTTTAAAGAGAAACTCATATCTCTCTCTTTTAATAAAGCGTTGAAGCTATTCGAATTCGAATTCACTTTAAAAGGTGCACAAGTTTATCCCGTTTTATATTTTGTTATAACATAATTACGTATTACCTTTTCTGTGTCCCATAATTGACATTCTAAAGCAAAAGGAATTGTAAGATAGTGTCTGGACCTGTAATTGGGTGAATCCTGACCAATTTGGCCTTAATGTCTCTGTTGAATGTATTTGTGACATAGCCAGTTTTATCTGAGTTTCCAGTGAATATCTAAAACATTAATTACTATAAGTCAGAGTCTGTTGCTGCTATTTTATAAGAACTATTCTCTTCTATTTCAAATGAAACTTAATTCATAAACATCACTATTAGATTCGTAAAAATCCTGAAATACTTCTGAGGGAATGTTTGGCAAAATTACCTTATCTACTGATCCTTGCTCGTTGTCCTTATAGAAAACCCAAGGTGTTGCAGCAAAGACTGTAAGACAACTATAAATACGCACGTTAAAGTCTTAAGGCGCTGTTACACTGTGCAATTTTCCCCAGCAACTTGCAATATTTCTGACCGAGGCAAGCTGGGAGCGAGATTCAAGATGGCTCCTCAGAGCGAAATGAGAAATTGCGCATGCGTTCGTAGAAAACGTGCCTCAAAAATTGCAGGAGAGTTGTAAAAAAACTGTATGAATGCGCACGTAAAAGGTTTATGATGGTTTTCTGAGAGGTGAACTGAGGCGATGTGAAATATTTAATTACCTTGAATGTAGCCAACCATTGTAATTGCCCATTTCCTCTCGCTTGCGTGACAATAGCCTGTGACGAGCATTGTGTGACCCAAATTGACCTTAACCCACTGACCACTACCATTGTGCAACTGGACACCATGCAGCAGCATACTAACTGATAGTTAAGTCCTACTCATATATGCGGCGTGGTTTGAATTGAACTCAGACGAAGCAGTGAAATGACTGTTTGGTAATTCGTTGCTTTCTAGTCCAAGATCGGCAGGGGAGGCTGAAAAAACATAAATTGGTTAGTGGATTATTGAAGGGCCTTCTGAGCGAGAAGTCCTGAGTTCAATCATGCACCTTATCTCAGGGTAGTAACGAGGTATATGGGATCAGGGATCAGTGTTATTTTGGGGTCAGGGATCACATCAGCGTTATTTTTTGGCTCAGGGATCAGATTTTTAGCCTTGGGATCGGGATCACTGTCTTTAGAATTTCGAAAACGGGATCACTTTTTTAAGACGGGATCAGGGATCAAAATTGTCCTTATTTTGGGGATCAAGGATTACAATTTTAGCCCTGGGATCGGGATCACTATAAAAAATATATACCTCGTTACTACCCTGTTATCTGTGTGGCCGGCTCTCAGGGAAGGGAGGAGGGGAGGGAAAGATGCGCAGGCTACCAGTCACCTTACACACTTGCTAAAGGAATTACCGACGTTAAACATAATTAAATGAGCCCTTTTTCTTATGTTTGCGTTATAGCCTCGTTTCAAAGCAAAACTATCAGACGTTGACGGACCCCCAAATTCGAAATATCAAAAATATTTTATGGCAAATCTCTCAGGAGGTCGTCAAATAAATTAGTTTCAAAGTTGTTAAAAATCATAAACATCAGTGGAGAAAAAAAGGTTTTTGCACTTGAAACCAAGGCAAAGTAACAATTCTGCTTGATTGGCTCGTAATAGCTTAGTGGTTGAACTGTCAGCCATTTCAGAAGTTTCAGGTGTCTCAGTATTTGGACTCCTACAAGAAAAGAAAACAAAACAAAACAAAGCAGGGTTTGGCCAATTCAACGGAACCTGATCATGAGTACAAGCTATGCTTAATACACATTTAACCTTTGGTAATATAAATCACATTCAATATATATAACCTGATCTTATGACGATGTGATCACGTGATAGATTAGATATTTTTTCTGAAAGTTCATGCAGCTGACGCCATTTTCGGCTGTTTGAAGGAGAAGCTTTGACAAGTATGCTAGCTCATGCGATGAGCCAATTAGCTTTGTAAGCGATGTGAAAAAAAAGTGAAGAATTAAATAATTACTTGGAAGATTTTTACACTATCACTGCGATGTGAATAATGTTTTAATTTCATGTATAATATTTGTATACATACCTCTACCAAAGGAATACACCTCACATCTCATAGAGATCCAATTATGCCATGTGATAGGATTAAACCTCACAAAGCGCGCATACACCACTGATGAGAGTTGGTGACGCACTACCGTATCTTCATCTGAATTCCCGCTGAAGGTCTAGCAGAAACAAACAAACAAACAATAAGGTTTGACGTATAAACGAAACTATGCCAAATTTAATGTGTATATTTTGCGTGAGAATGAAAATGTATGAACAAGTAAAATGAAGCGTTTGAACTGCGACGGTCTCGTTTTGAGACAGTTCATGTCAGCGGTTTACTCGCCTTTCTTGATTGATTTTCTTGATACTCATTCCATGTCGTTCCATCGTTGCTGTACGAGAACCAGTAACTTGTTACCCACTGATGTGAATTCAAATGTCGTCCTTGTGTTGCAATTGCTGTAACAAACTGCAATCTACTCAAATCAATCTGTAGCCATTGGTTGGCATCACTGGTTGCAACAGCCCATGTGTGACATCCTGAATATAATGTCCAGTATAAACGACCAAGACTGGGCCTAAGTATACACCATTGATCACCATGGTATGAAGATGCTGTAATTGCAGCATCACGTATCTCTCCTCTAGTCATTCCAAGTGGGCGATAAGACGCTAAAGAAAATTGCACAGTTAAAAGTTAATCACATAACTTGAATTATACCAAAACCAAAGTGCATTGCTGAATCTATTTCAAAACCCGTTATTTTGGGCCGTTTATTGTTTGCTGTTTTCTTGTTTCGTTCAACAGAAACTATCTTTTTTAGTAGTGAATCAGGCGCCTGCCAACTGAAGTTGGACGAAGCCTGTTAGCTGCATAAGCGCTTATCCAGCGGATAAAATTAATAGCTCTTATCCGCTGGATAACTATCCAGGCTTCGCACAACCGACTCCAGAACTGCTAATGGCTATCTCAGGCTTTTTAAAAGCTTTTACAGGCTTTTTCCGAGTGAATTTATCATAAACATAAGCGCCTAAGTAGCGTACAGCTCGTTCTCCCGTCAACGGGATCCCACGAATGAGGCCTTCATAATTAAGGGCGACTACTGAAACAGTTTGATATACATTGCATGTTTAGTACTGTAATATACACATACTTGCGTCACATCCATACAATTGTAGTCTTGCACACACGTGGACCAAACCAGGTCTCTGGCATAATGCGAACATATCGGGCAGCGGTGATGGTTATGAAAATCTGTTGCCGTTACTCCTCCACTATTCGAAGTTACCTTCAAACTAAATCACAACGATCCATTAGTACATTTTAGTATTCATTTTTGTGATTTCCGGTCTTTAGGAGTTTGGTGTACTCACAATGCGTCTAGCGCCATTCTCCGTATAAGTCAACCAATGGCCGTCAAGTACTGCATACGATATGGTAAAAGTCGTGATAAACTCATCGTTGTGTGGGTTTCCTTGTATTGCCATGGACTTGATCATCATCACAAGCCCCAAATCTACTACAAGGTGCTGGTCAACACTGGCTGAATTAGCACACCAAACATTTGTGTTGTGGAGTAAGGCTTGTTGTGGTCCGAAAGTTTCAGATGGAGATCTTGATGAGGTGGATGTTAGGTTAGCATTACCAGGTATGATAAGAGGCTCGTTACAATCTGAAAGGAATTCAATTCAACCAAATTAAATTGAACAATTCATGAGGGTTCAAACGATTTAAAGGAACGTCTATCAGCCCTCTAATCAATAAGCCTATACTGCCCGATACCACTACTACATCAGTAAGTCAAAATTAAGACCAACGCTGAGATGTAACCATTAATCAAATAATTTGTCTTTTGCCTTTGCAGTTGGTTGGGTTTTTGTTGCATGCATTTGAACCATACCTTCATCGGTTGCTACGGCGGAAAAAATCTGTGGAAAAAGAAAATTTCAATGCCCTTATATTAACACTGCTGTGGACTCTGGTGAAAGCAACAGATTTATCAATTGATTTGCGCACAATTTTTTATTGCTTTTCTAAACAGCGCGCCATAATGTGCCTGATTGATGAAATCGCATTTTCTGTGTAAATAATCAATAATCATAATAATTATTATGAATCATACATATAGAAGCACCTGCCACGTGACGTCACCAGCACTAGAGCAGATTTCGTATGAGTTGAGAAACGGGCCGCGCCTTACCGTGACTTTGTCAGTGCCGTGATGTCTATACCGAAATTCCTGCTGTAGCCGTGCCGTGACCGTGCGGTGCCGTTTTCACAGTCATGCGAAATCCACTCTATGTATATGACGAAAACACCGATCTACAGAATGTAAGGCAAAAGCCATCATGAAAAATCAGAAACTAGCACTAATTGCCCTACGGTTGGATATTCTAAGGAAGGTTTTAACCATCTCTCACTTTCGTAAACTTTTGCGGGGAATTATTGTGCAGTCTTTCTACAGGGATTTACTCTATATTTACTCTACATTTCAGCCATATCTGCTTTATCAAAATGGACTGAACTGAATAACTTCTTACTGAATAAATTCAGGATATAAAAACAGGACCGGTAGTCATGTTCGGATGAACAAACAATTAATGACGCTAATAAGAAATCTTTTGTTAAGTTTTCATCCAAGATGGCTGCCGTGACGTCACATGTAGCCCAGCAACGGTATACTTCTAGCAAGAGAAAATGAGGTAAGAGAGCGAATCCCCGTGGGCCAGCATAACAATAGTCGATCTATTTTTATATCTGGATTCTATTTCAAGTACCCAATGACTGTTTTAGCTTCGGTCATGCGATCCTTACATCAATATACGTATGTAAGTTGAGGAGTAAAATATCCAGTCATACTACACACAAATACTGCCTAATACGTTATCTAGACTGAATAAAGTCTGCAAGCTAGTTCTCAAATGGGGAAAGTTTGCGACCTATTCCAACTTATCGTCCACCAAAATCGTTTTCTTCATAGCAAGCGTGTTGGAAATTGAAAATCCCACCAGCATCAACTAACTTTAGAAAGGAAATGGACTGAATAAAATAAGGAAGTTGACCGAATTTGCCGCATTGAACTTTAGGGCTATTTTGTGGACTTCATAAGTTCAAGTTGCTATTTCCGGATTTGTACTGGGCAATAAGGACAACTTCACGCATCAGGAAAAAAAACTTGAATTTTTAACGAAATAGTTTTGTGTTTTTTCTTTCGTCAAGGTTTTTGGTCAAAAGCCAAATCATCAAGGCATGTCAGCAGTCAGTTTTTACTAATTTGACTGTAAGCTTAATTGTGTTTTTTTTTTTTGTTTTCATTGGTAAAATAGTTCGCTTTAGTTTGTAAAAACTTCTGACTCGTTTGCCCATAAATTAGCAAGAATATAACAAATGTTGCTGAAGATTTGATTACAATTTGCTTTCTGAAATACTGAGTACGTTCCATTCAAGAGCTATTTCAAGAGGAGTACTTCGATGATACATGATGAAAATCAAAACTTTCAGCGACTTCTTTTAGATCGAAAAAATGGTTTAAAAAACTTTATTTCTTTTTACTGTATAAAAATAGCTCGAGCACAAATATGGGCAAATATTGTACTCATATTTGGACTGTATTGAGCTCAGATAGATCAACGAATTTAATCAAATTCTACGCACGGAATTAAAATTGTTTAAAATTGTTTTGAAAAATTTCAGTACACTACTTTAGTTCAACTTAGACTACTTTAGTTGAGATCATCAAAGTTCGAAAAACTAATATTTTTTAAACTGAAAGGCGGCTTTAAAAAAGGCGGACTCCAGTCGGTGAAATATTAAGTTTATCGAGTGGAAACCAACGTCTTTCCCAAATACTTACGATCTAAACTAGAAAGGACAAGTTTTTCAATGATGTTTTGGTGGAACTTTGTATTTCGATTAAAAAACTGAAAAAGGATATTATATTAACATAGCAAGTAAGATTATGTGAGTGCTTAGTGCAGCGAAAACTAAGTTTGTTTGGAGATACTATAGACAGGGCAAACTTAACCTACCTGTATTAAAACCAGCAATAAAGCAATTGCTCTCCACATTTTCGATAGGAAATTTAACGGTTCTGCATACCTTAACATCGTAAGCAAAGTTTATTGTTTGTATGCATCTCAAACGGTAGCATTGTAAATTGAGTTAACAAAATGCCTTGACAACTGAATGCAGCTGCAGTTACGTTAATGACATCATTTATTTATTAGTTCACGAGAGCTAACAAGCCGTACCATATAATCAAAGCATCTATTTTGTACTAGTTTCTGATTTCATCTTTTTCCTTCTATTTGACTCGTCTTCTTTGGATTCCTGGTTTTATTTCAGATTATCAACTTCAGCCCGGCATAAATTGCATTTCACGAATCCCAGGATTAACCATTATTATTGGTATTTTGGTAACAAGTTCTTGTTTTGCAAGCATTCCCAAGAGAGAATGTAGAGACAAAAGACGTGGCCGTCATGTTAGTGGACGTGTTGACAAAATATCAAGATAAAAATACACCAACATGGCTGCCATGTCTTCAATTCACTCTCCTGGCCGTGAATGTTTACAAACCCAAGAATACGACGTCATTGTAGCTCATTAAACAAATTATTATCTTGTTTTCTTTAAAGTCTCTCTATGTCATTGTTCAATGTATTACTCAGTGTGGCATTTTTAGCTGGACAAAATAATATTTTCGAGTTCAGAATTCAACTGAGACTGGATGTTACAAAGTCACTGTTTAAGGACGTTCGCGGGAAAATGCAAATAAATGAAAAATCGCTGCAAGTTAGCATGTTGACAAATCATCATGAAACTCATCAAATAAGGCCAAAAAAGTACATCGCTGAGAAGTTGGCCAATTTTGCACTTTGTGGAGCCTTCTTCACGAAGCATAAAGTAAAGAGAACGAAAATTTGTTTTCCGTGAAAAAATCACCGGACATAGTAAAAAAGGTACAAGAATGCTTCTCCAACTATCCATCTGTTTTAAAAATGTTATTTAGATGCCGTATCAAAAAAGCAAGTTATTTTTCTAGGCAACAACAAGTAATGGTCTCCAACAAAATTGACGCATTCTTTCGAATTCGTGGATCAAAATTATGCAGAAAATGTCGTTTTTCGGTACGAAAAATAAATGTCGATTTTCTAAAAAACTAACAGGATGTTGATATTTGGCATGGTAGCTCTTTAAAATGAGAAAATAAAAAATGGGGGTCACCGTTAATTTTGAAGAGATATTCACCGTCAAAAACTAGATCCGTGATGACCGTGACAAGCCAAGTCCATCACCATCTTGAAAACCGAGTGGAGACTGGGCTTCATGGGATCCTTTTTTATCTTTTTCTTTCTTTTTTCTGCGCTTTTTCAATCCAAATAATTTTTTCCAACCTTGAATTTCCATTATTTCAATTTTTCCTACAAACTTGAACAATTTTTTCTTCAAAAAAAAAAAAAGAAAAAAAGACATTATCGAAAAAAATATTTTTTTACGGCCGCCATCTTGGATTTAGTTGAGCGCGCGCTAGCTTGCGCAGTAACCAGGTGAACGGTGAGCGCGGCGCGCAAAGCAGGATTGGACAAAATGACCGGCCCTGGTTCCCAGGTCCTTTTTCCCTTAATGAGCAAGCAAAATTTCCAAGATATTTAGGTATGTCAAGTATCTTAAGCTGCAAAGACTCAACCGTGAAAGGAAAGGGGAGGAGTGAAAGGAGGGGAAGGAAAACTGGCTCTTTGCATTCACTCAATACCTCCCTCTATACCCCCTTCACATAGCTAGACACTGTGAAGGTCGTTTTGGCAACTATCTAGTCGAACTTCCCTGGCCTTAATAACACAAATGAAAACTTGCAATATTTATTATTATTATTTTATTGTAAAAACGAAGCAAAGCTCAACAATTTGCTTTAATGCAGACGATTTATCAGTAAATTCAAACATTTTTAAAACAAATACTTGAAATTTTATATAGTCCGGCAAATACTATGTATACTATCGGTATCAGATTCCATCATACTCATATTTTTGGCTTGTTGCAAATATGCTTCTTTGAAAAAATAATATACAAAGGTTTTGTAGATTGGACAATATTCATATTGCATTTTTCAACTGATAAATTATTTCAGATGTCTTTGCTCACAATATACAATCATTTACATATTTGTTATTTATAGTAACCGGCTAACTTAACTATAAACAATGATACATATAACTGTATGCAATAAATAATACTTATGATTGAATGGCTTAAAGCCAGTTTAAATAACATTTTTAACAGTATTTCTATATTTTCATAACGATATTTACACATGTTCAGCAATTGGTAACTGTAAAACATACTACTTGTTTTTCTAACACCCAGCCTCCATTTTTCCAGACATAATATTCTTCTGTCTTGCAAACGGTAGAAGAGCACTGAGGTGATCTACGGGTTCGTCTATGTTCTGTAATCAAAGAAGAGATAATTATACTATTTAACGCAATATATACTTTCCTAGTCCTACTCTCCCACTACCACCACAGGTACCCCATTAAGAAAATAACTTTGATAATAAATGTATATTCCTACCGACATCACTTGACTGTCGAACAGTTTCAGCAATCTTTTCTACCCAGTAGATTGAGCTCCGTGCACAACGAATCGCCATTTCATTACTAAGAACAGATCGGTTGTTGAATTGGTCTTTGATAGCCCAGGATGTCTCAATTTCGGAATCTGAATCAACTTCAACATCCTTTGACTTGCGAGTCTGTACAAACATGATGAATAAAAATGATAAGTCGACTTTTTTTGTAAGGTAGTACCCCCCTCCCAGGTTATTTATACGAGAGAGGGTACGATGGACGATAAATATTGAGCATTCGATTCGATATCCATGTGTGGGGGGTCATGTGTGTGTCGGCACACGATATGTTGATTACTTACTTTGCCCAATGCTGGGTTTGTCTCCAGTTTAGATAAATAGCAGACGTGCTTGGATCTGATGTAAATCATTGATAGGTTCTAAAGAAATCAAATAATTATTCGTTAAAAGTTGACAAATAATCTCTAATCTATATCTTAGTCAAAATCATTTTTCCTATGAGTTTAAAGTCCCGCTGTTTAGTGACAATCTGTACGGCCGTACAAAGCTCGTAAAAGCTCCAACTCCTTATTCTTCTTTTGATATTCCAGTCAAGATTTCATTAAAAAAGTTCACTGGAGTGCGTTCGATTCTGACTATAAGGTCTTAAAATTGCTTTCACAAACCTTTTTAAAGTCGTTGATTATCTCAGCATTTTCCTGACTTTCTTCAATCACAAAACCACTTTGAAATGCTGCATCAAGTTTTAGTCTTTGTTGTAAACCCCTCTGAAGTTTAAACCTGGGGAGGATCTGCATAACGAAACCAAAACCTTTTAGAATAACAAAGAAGTCAATCTTTGAAAGTAATTTTAAAAAAGAAGTTATTCTCGTTGCTCCACCATCAAAGACGTGAGTTACAAAGTGTCGAAAATTAAGGTATCAAGTTTACTGAACGTATGTAACACCATTATGTGCTCATCGCTTTCACATAATTTTTAAAAACTCCGTAGGATATGATATTTTCAGGGACGGATCCAGGGGAGGTGCGATGGGTGCGTGGGTGCGGACGCATCCCCTTTTTGGACGTCGGCGAAAGCTTTTCTCAAATATATAAAGGTTTTTCATCAATCGTTTTTGGGTCGGGAAGGCTGTGGTTGTATTTGTGGCGGTCTTTAATCAGCAGTACGTGATCGGATTCCCATAGCTGCATGACTAGGGACCATTTTGCAATTGGCTACCATCAAAAAACGCACCCCCTCTTTAAAAAAGCTGGATCCGCCCCGGATTTTCGATTGACAATGGGTACAAGGGTATAGGTTGCCTGGAGTGTTCCTTCCTTCTCTCTTTGATGATAATCAGTGCTTTGCCTGATTTCACTTTGTTCTTAACAATTCTCTTCTCAGCAAAGTTTCCTTGTTCATAAAAAAAGCTAAGAAAGCATGTGTTTCAAAGTAAAAGCTCTATTTACGCACCTTGGAATCCTGATGAATCTGTGATGGAGCTGAGTTGATAAAATGGAAAAGTGTAACATACAGGAAAACTGTCGTCATCATTGGAGTAGTGGAAGCCTGAAAAAGTGGTTAATAAATGGCAGAGATCAAATTTGAGTAGTAAATTATCATCAATGCATGCTATTTTCTTTTAATCGAATTTAGTATAAATATTATTTTTTTAAATTAAAAATTTAGATACCTATATATTTGCCGGGCTTTTCATGGACAGCCTTAACTTTCAAGGTTTACTAAACCTCCAATCCGAGTATGCGCAATGCGTTTTTCACCCGTGTCGATCAGAGTACATGATTTTGATATCTAATCTGAACTACCGAGAGTTCAGACAGTGGTAGTTGGTTTCATTATGTTCTAATCGAATTATTGAGTATTCAGTTAAATATCTAAAGATTCCGTTATATATATAGATAGTAAGAATTAACTCTGAAACTGTATTACTACTCTTCTAGCTAAAAGCGTACTCAGCCCCCATGTTTTACTTTCATGTTTAACTCGATAAAGACCCGAAACTGACTAGCGGGACCAATTAACAATTTTAAAAAGTTACTCATATGAAATATCATTTCATAACACTGAATTGTGTTTCGACAATCCAGTTTTACTGTGCTACAACTGACGAGTGTGGAATTAAACGTTGCTGCACTCGGCATCGCGTAAAGAAATGAACTACCACAGCTACTTGTAAGCTTACCATTAATTCTGCAAGTTGAATGTATCGAGGATATATAACTGTTCTCTTTATGTTCTGGTCAGCTCTAAACTCTGGAAGCTTTATCCGCTTTATGCTGGACACTGAAATGTGGCGACTTTTTGTAGCTGCCCTGAGCGCTAATTTTAGCAGTACGTTGACGTCACAATATGTTTCCCTCACTTGATAGCAAACAAACGACGTCAATGGGTTTTCCCTGTTTGTGTTAGTTTCAGACTGCTGTAAACGGCAAAGCCTGCGGAACTAAAATGAAAGAGGAAGTCTGAGTATTCTTGGTTTACAGGACGGAATATTTTCCGAGTTAGATAGGTTTGAGTGCGCTTTTCTCTAAAGCATACGTATCGAAAGCGTGTGTGATTCCATCGTATTTGTATTTCGTTGTAGGAGGAAATCAAATGTAACAAACAGTTCAATGTTTGCGCTACTTTGAAGACCCCTACACAAACTTACTATCTAACTTTCTTCTTCCATTTAATATTTTTTCTCTTAGTTTTATGTATCATTGCTCATTGATTATTGCAAGACAGAAACAAACTTCACCAAAGGCTCGTTCACCAATCTTAAAGGTAAATCAAGCAGATTAACTTGAATGCACTCTGCTGAGGGTTTAAACGAAGTTGAACGAGCACGTGAGCCGTCTGATCAGTAACTGGCCTACAATCCGGCTATCACTACACTAAGAGTCAGCCAAAATAACAAGACGCACACCGTAAGAATTAGTCTCTTTTCTATGAATTAGTATTTTACTTCCTCTTTTGATTTGCACTTGTGATTGCATTGGGTCTTGCTTCATAACTAATATATCCAAAATATCTATCAAATCCATCATTTCTTAAAGGGCTAAGAATTAAGAAGAAGAAGAACTTTATTTGCACTCTTTGTTGAAAATATACAGAAAAATATATGTACTGATGCACATATATAATATTTTACAAGATAGAGAAGTATAATTGGTTAGTTGGTGATGAGCACATCTACTTTTAATAGCGAAAAAAAAAGCTTATTTAGGCAAAGTAGCTATGGAGATAAGTAAAGTAGATATGGACAGATTGTTTTTCTTTTATGATATGTAGCACAGTTAATGGAGAGATCCTTGGTTCTTGTGTATCAGAAGCAAGCCATATAATGTGATTGCTATAGAGGAAAAAAACACATGTGAAAAAAGCTAAAGAAAGAAGTTTTTAATACCCTTATTTTGAAAATAAAATTTGCTATGGATTTTCTTGTGAGAGCGACAGATTTATCACTTGTTTTTCTTTCTTTTTTCTTCTTCTTCTTCTTCTTCTTCTTCTTCTTCTTCTTCTTCTTCTTTTTTTTTTTTTGCTTTTTGTTTAATTTTATTAATTTTTCAGTGTAAAACCGTGCGCCAGTGTTCTTGATTGGTTGGACAAGAAATCAGACAAGAAAGAACCTCTGAGACCTTTTTAATGTTTAGTACTTTCGAAACCCGGTAATAGTTTCAAAACTGAAAGATTTTTAATATCTTACTGGAGACGTTTGTCAATTCTTGATCGTGTAGAGCCAACTCACTTGCACGTGATGTCACCAACACTAGGTATGACGACAACACTGAATATCTAAAAATATCTATATTATGTAAGCTAACTGTCATCATGAAAAATTAGAAACAAACACTATAGATGTTTTATGGACCGATGATCCAAGGAGGAATTTAACTATCTCTTGCTTTGGAATTTTTAGCAGGAAAGTGTTAGTCGACGTGGTTTTTTTTTTCACCTTAATTCTTCTTCTTTTTTTTTAATATTTTTTTTTACCGATTTAACGTTACTTGTTTATGAGATGAAATAATCAGGCATTTCAGTCATTATCTGTATAATCAAAATATGGAACTGAGTAACTTCTTCTATTTAAATGTCTGGGTTTCAATCTAATTCCCTCAAAACTAAAACGATAAAGAGCGTTAGCCATGTTGGATGAACTAATGTTTTCGCTTGCAGACGAGCGGGATTATAACGGATGAATATATATTTTATATCAGGGATTTGAATCAAGTATGCATCAATATTAACAGATTACGTCATGCGATCCTGATAACCAGTCCCTGCTCCGTATACAGAACCAACTAGATGACTGCAAGGATGAAATACGAAAGAGTTTATTAGATATACAACAAAGTAAAGTAGATTTCGTATGACTGTGAAAACGGCACCACACGGCCACGGTATCGTACGTTTCGGCAAGAATTGCGAATATTTCTATAGTCTGCAAGGCACTGACAAGGTCACGGTACGGCGCGATCCCTTTCACGCTCATGCAAAATCTGCTCTAATTCTAAAGTAAACGATGTAAACGCTGTGAATCGAAGCGCAAAAATACAAAAGGAGGCTAAATCCAGTGTCCTCTTTTAGTAGGGTACCTGTGGCCAGCATGAAGATATTGACACTTGATTGATTTGCAACACATTTGAAGAAAGAAGAACAGGAACTTTGCTTTGTTAATTAAAACTGAAACGTCATGATACATAGTCAGTCAGGAAGCGCGGTTATTTAGAAGTTTATATAAATCTACATTTGTGCATTTTACATTAGCAATAGAAGGAGATAATAAATAAGCAAAACGTGTAGAATGAATGTATTCAGGTAAATCTTCCTGGCAAATGACTTCACAAACAGTCATGATACATAGTCAATCAGGAAGCGCGGTAATTTAGAAGCCGGTTTATATAAACTACATTTGTGCATTTTACATTAGCAATAGAAGGAGATAATAAATAAGCAAAACGTGTAGAATGAATGTATCCAGGTCAATCTTCCTGGCAAATGACTTCACAAACAGTTCAAAGCATGCATGTAATCCAGTATGTTACTGAATATGTTGCCATCGATACGTTATCGCGTGGCGTATATACGGCAATCTGCTTTAAAATGATTTGAAAAATTCTTCTGCTGTTGTGTGTGTGTGTTTGTTTTACAAAGTTGAGACCATTCAATTGTATTAGTAAGTAATTATGGTGTATAAGTTGTCACCAACATAGGGTAACTGGTATACATGGCATATCCTGGTCGATCATGCAAGTGGTTTGGAAATTCTTCTGCTGTTGCGTTGTTGAGTTCACACGAGGCCAAAGCTTGATTATAGTTGAAAGACTTGCATGTGTCATCCAGCCAACAGAACGTGGTACAGACAAAGTGGTCATCAACTTCATACAGTCGATAAGTCACGTGATGCTTTAGGACAAGGAAGGAGGAATGGAACATTGTGCTGGGCGTTTCTGTTGAAAAATAGAAATCGAATTTTGATATATAGCCCTTTTGGAGAATTGCCTTACACCGGTAATCTCAAACTGTCTGCTTTTGGTGATATTTGGTTGTGGTTTGTTGTTGTTATTATTGTCGTTGTTGTTGATGTCGATGTTGTTCGACTTGTTATCATCGTCGTCGTCGTCTTCATTATCATCATCATCCATATCATCAATGTTATAGGATATTTTTGTTTTTGTTTTTCAGTTACCGTTAGTATGCGCGTCAGCACAGTATCTGGCTTTCCAGGACATATCCAACTTCTTGAGATTGTAGACGTAAAACAGGTAGCAGTTACGAACATAGATATTTACACTGTAATGGCAACAGTCCCCGTTGCTATGGAAGCAGACTTTTCTTTTCACAATGCCCTCACTAACAGTCGGTAAATTTCCTTGCATGTATCCTGGGGCTGTTGCTCCGCAACGGTTTGGAGGTACACAGGTGGTTGGTATGCGATGAAATCCTTGTTGATTTTGGAAGATGTACCAGACGGACTCGTTGAGGCTGCTGTCATCGTTAACGTATGATATTGAAGCAGACGTCAAGCGAGAGCCATCAAAACGAGAATGATATTTGCTACACACCTCAAAGGAATCTGAAAAGGAAATGAAATTACCGAATTGTAGCAACCATCAGTTATCAGTGCCATGTTTTCACAACATACCTTTGACTTGAAGATAAAGCATCTTGGTATTGGATCCTCGTGCATTGGTTGCAGTACAGTTGTAGAATCCTTGCTGAGCGTACGTGACGTTGATGAGTGTGAGATCTGTTGAACCGGTTTTACTCTGAAGGAGTTGACCTTTATGCATCCAGGTGACAGTGATGGGTGTGTCCCCTACTGCTTCACATTTCAATGTAACGTCTTGGTTCTTGTAAACAGTGATGTAATTAGAACTGTTTTGATCAGTGAAGACGGGGGAACCCAGGGATCCTATACAAAAACATCGAGAAACGTTTGAATAGAAATTCATATCTTCTTCTATCTCCGAATAGAGGGTTGCAGCTATCCACCTTAAATAGTGTATCGGTTTACCGTTTACCTTATTTTAGCGTATTTCTGTGCTTTTATTGTAGAGAAAAGACATGGAAAAATGAATTGTATTCGTTGTTTGGTATATAATATCCCAAAATATTTCAACAAATTAGAGCACGCTATATTCTGTGACATCATCCATGTGTCTGTACTGTTACTGCACACGGCTTTCGACTTACCAGAGTGAGTGTTATTTAAGGGTTAGAGATTGATATGAGTGCTTTACAAGCAAATAAACGTACGCATTGGCTGTAGAATGAACAAGAAATCAAATGCAGCACAAAGCGATAGCTGAGTGCTGTATAAAGAATTTCGAGTTCGTTTTACAGTCAGCAAGTGCGTGTATTTGCCGGTAAAGCACGAACAAGAAGCTCTGTAACCGCCCTTTTAATATTCAAACTGAGTGTACAGCATTAAAAAAGTGGCCTTTGATACATACCATTAAATAATAATTGGTATATTACGCGCGCTCTGATTGGTCGAGAACCATGTGTGATTACAGTACACACGCAAAGATGACGTCACTGCAATGAATCTTACGTGCGCTTTGATTGGTAGAAATGTTTCGGTGAATATTATATGATTAACAAATAGATTCTATTTTTCCGTGCGTCTGTACTCTAATCGATGCACAGATGACGTCAAAATGTGGCGAGAACAAAAAAGTACGCCACGAGACGAAGTCGACGAAGACTGTTGTTCTCACCACATTTTGACGTCTTCTGTGCATCGATTAGAGTACAGACGCACGGAAAAATGGAATCTATCTGTATTATATAATATTTATCGAAACATTCCAACCAATCAGAGCGCGCGTAAGATTCGATGACGCTATCTATGTGTGTGTACTCTAATCACACATGTTTGTTCGACCAATCAGAGCGCGCGTAATATGCCAATTATTATATAAAAACAAATAAATTCCATTTTTCCATGGATCTATACTCTAATAGATACACAGAAGACGTCAAAATGTGTCAAAAATCTATTTGTTAAATCATAATACGTATTACCTTTTCTGTGGCCCATAATTGACATTCTAAAGCAAAAGGAATTGTAGGATGTGTCTGGACCTGTAAGCTAAGTGGGTGAATCCTGACCAATTTGGCCTTAACGTCTCTGTTGAATGTATTTGTGACATAACTGGTGTTATCTGAGTTTCCAGTAAAGATCTAAAACAATAATCACTATTAGTCACGGTCTGTTGCTACTATAGTATAAGAACTATTCTCTTCTATTTCAAACGAAACTTAATTCATAAACATCACTATTAGATTCGTAAAAATCCTCAAATACTTCTGAGGGAATGTTTGGCAAAATTACCTTATCTACTGATCCTTGCTCGTTGTCCTTATAGAAAACCCAGGTGTTGCAGCAAAGACTGAAAGACAACTGTGAATACGCACGTAAAAGTTTTACAATGGTTTTCTGAGAAGAGAATTGAGCCGATGTGGAATATTTCATTACCTTGAATGTAGCCATCCATTGATAGAAACCATTTCCTCTCCCTTGCGTGACAATGCCTGTGACGAGCATTGTGTGGCCCAAATTTACCTGTAACCAATGACCACTACCATTGTGAACTGGACACCATGCAGCAGCATACAATTGATAGTTAAGTCTACTCATATATGCGGCGTGGTTTGAATCCCATTCAGACGAAGCAGTGAAATGACTGTTTGGTAATTCGTTGCTTTCTAATCCAAGATCGGCAGGGAGAGGCTGAAAAGATTCATTGAACTGTTATGTCTCCTTCAACTCCAGCAAAACAATAAAAATAAAATAATAAGGTTTGGCCAATTTATCGAAATCCTGTTAAAAATTATGCTAAATACACATATATATACCTCTTCCAAAAGAATACACCTCACATCTCATAGCGATCCAACCATACCACGTAATAGGATTAAATCTCACAAAGCGGGCGTATATCACCAATGAGAGTTGATGACGCACCACAGTATCTCCATCTGAATTCCCAGTGAAAGTCTAGAGTAATGAAAGGAACATTTATATTTACATTAGATTGCTTTTTCCAGTCCCCTTTTTAGAAGTATCTGTCTATTATTCTTCCTCAAAAAACGATTATTTTGCATATGATGTTTGTGTTGAATAAAAAGAGGCAACAAGTGTAAGACGTGGAATCGTTTTATCCTTAAATGACACTCAAAAAAGTCTCATTCTGATTATCCTGAGACGACTTTGATTTTCCTCAAAATTTTTCCAAAATATCCTCTCGGCAGTTTCAGTTTATATTGTGGTGCACCCCTCCTGAAGACGCGGGGTACGGTGCATCCTCTCACGAAGACAATTATCCTGGATCCGCCCATGTGCTACTGACCTTTTGTGATTGGTTTTCTTGAAACGCATTCCATGTCGTTCCACTACTGCTATAGGAAAACCAGTAACTTGTTACCCACTGATTATGAGCATAAAAATGGCGTCCTTGTGTTGCAATGGCTGTAACGAACTGCAATCTACTCAAATCAATCTGTAGCCATTGGTTGGCATCATTGGTTGCAGCAGCCCATGCCTGACATCCTGAATGGAGGGTCCAGTATAAACGACCAAGACTGGGCCTAAGTATACACCATTTATCACCATAGTATGAAGATGCTGTAATTGCACCATCACGTATCTCTCCTCTTGTCATTCCAAGTGGGCGATAGGGCGCTAAAGGAAATTACTCATTTCAAAAATATTTCAAACCAAATGAAACCCTAAAGCCATTGAAAATAAAGCCTGAAAATCAGGCTTTTAACTATAGTTTGGTAAAAAAATTAATGTTATTTTTCGCAGAATACTGAAATTTTAAAAACATACTATTTATACATTTGTGCTTGAACGGAATTGGAATCCACGATCTTTGCGACACCGATGCAACGCTCTACCCGCTAAGTTTTTCATATTTGTTCTATTCAGTTAAGACTAAATTATTCACTATTTCCCTTGAATATTTTTCAGTCAACTTGCTATCGATTCTCTCGAGCCCTAAATATTAACCTTAAGGCTTGGTCCAAGCGACCTTAACATACTGAAGTACAAGCAGCATACGCAGGCGTATCCTTTCCTCGAAAGATTTCACATAAAAGATCTAAAGAGCTTACATTAGAAAGACAACTGAGACAGTTAATATGATATGGCATATTTTAAGTTACTAAAATATACATACTTGCGTCACATCCATACAATTGTATTCTTGCACACACGTGGCCAAACCAGGTTTTTGGAACAATGCGAACATACCGGGCAGCGGTGATGATTTTGAAAATCTGCTTTGTGACTGTTCCACTATCAGAGTTACCTTCAAGCTAAACAACAGCAAATCTATTAGTATGCTTTCTAACATGAACCTGCGATTTGTAGTGTTCTCACAATGCGTTTCGTGATATTCTCCGTATAATTCAACCAATGGCCGTCAAGTACTGCATACGATATGGTAAAAGTCTTGATAAACTCATCGTTGTGTGGGTTTCCTTGTATTGCCATGGACTTGATCATCATTACAAGCCCCAAATCTACCACAAGGTGCTGGTCAACACTGGCTGAATTAGCACACCAAGCATTTGTGTTGTGGAGTAAAGCTTGTTGTGGTCCGAAAGTTTCAGATGGAGATCTTGATGAGGTGGATGTTAGGTTAGCATTACCAGGTATGATAAGAGGCTCGTTACAATCTGAAAGGAATTCAATTCAACCAATTCAACCAATTCAACCACAGTAATTGGTCACACTGTTGTGGTGTCCCTGCCTATATTGTATTTTGTTGTTTGTCTGTTTCTTGTTTGTTATTAGGCGAAGCGAAATAAACATAAACATAAACATAATTAACTTGAACACTTCATGAGGGCTTAAACGATTTTAAACGAACGTCAATAAGCCTTCTAATCAGTAAGCTTACTTCCCGGTACCAAGCTGGTACCACTACCTCATAAGTCAGCCAAAAGACAAAATTAAATTTGAGATGCACTAATTTGATTATTTAAATAAGTTCAAGTAAAGGATGAAAGATGCAGTACTAGAAGAGAAATCCCACCGAAGAACTTTCCCAGCGGTAAAATAACCCTACGGTCTCTTAGTAGTGCCATCCTAAGGCAGAGAAAATCTCTGACCCGTCGAAGGGATACGAAACCACGACCCCTGGATTTGTCCTCCAATGCTCTTCCAACTGAGCTACAAGGTCAACTGTCTTTTCTTGAGACGGTTGTGGGTATAAAGATGTTGGGACGCGCTGTTAGAGTGTAGGAACGGTTGTAATGAAATACTAAATATCGGGTACTTTTCCATTTCCCACTTCTTAGTACATGCATTTAATTTGAACCATACCTTCGTCGGTTGCAATCGTGGAGAAAGTCATCTGTTAAAAAAAGAAGTTTTCATTGCCCTTATTTTAAAACTGTTAAATTAAACTGCGGACTCTCTGGTGAGAGCGACTGATTTAATTTATCAACAGATTTGCACACACTCCCGTTCTGTTTTTCGCTTGTTTTGTTTTGTTTTGTTTCTGGGTTTTTTGTTTGTTTGATTGTTTGTTTGTTTGTTTGTTTGTTTGTTTGTTTGTTTTGTTTTGTTTTGTTTTGTTTTGTTTTGTTTTGTTTTGTTTTGTTTTTGCATTGTTTTTGTTTGGCTTTCAAACGTTTTCTTTTTCTTTTTTCTCCAAACCACGCGCCATTGTGCCTGATATATTGACCAAAAAATGAACAAGAAATAGAGACAAGAAAGGACCGCTCTTATTGAAAGCCTCTGAAATCGTTTTTTTTTTTTAGCTACTGGAGACTTTTCCAATGTATTATCGTGTGAGGCCAGAGCACCTGTCACGTGACGTCATCAACACTAGGAACGACGACAACACTGATCTAAAACTATCTACAGAATGTAAGGCAACAGCCATCTAACGTTTTTACTTTCTCACTATATATTTCTATCTATCTCACTTTTGCAAACTTTGGCGGAAAAGTGTCTTTCATCAGTAGGGATTTACTCAGTTTACTTGATTGTGAGATTACACAGTCACCCGCCTTTCAGTCATTATTTGCCATATCAAAATGGAGTAGAATAATTTTTCTGTCCTTGTGGCTAAATTTCAATCATTCCCAGGGGCGTATCCAGAATATTTCAAAGGGGGGGGGGGGGTCACTTTTTCCATTTGCCACCAAAGGGGGGTCACACTTCCAATTTCTCAATCTTTCTCCAGTCAGATTCTTTTATTTCTATCATCTTTTTGTTTTCAAAGGGGGGTCACGGGCACCCTAGGACCCCCCCTGGATACGCCCCTGATTCCATTGAGAACAAAACGATAGCAAGCAGTTGCTTGGGTGCACAAACAATGACGCTAAAATGAGAAATCTTTTGTTGCGTTAATTGTATCCAAGATGGCTGCCGTGACGTCACATGCAACCCAGCAACTGTATAAACTTCTTAATAAAATTCTAGCTCTCGATAGTTCGTACCCCTTGTGTTTACAACAGTAATAGCTGTTTATTAACCGGCCCTGAATTACCCCAATTCTTGGGAATTCTTTTACGTTGTATCTAATATTCATATGAGGAATTTCAGTAGCTACTACCTCCTTTTTTTATTAGACATTATTTTAATAACCGCGGTTCCAAATGTGATAACTTTTCGTTTGATTTAAATGGCATATTTCACATCTTTTCATGAGTCTAGATCATCTAGACGATCAATCATATCCAAAATAGAAGAATTGGCTGCGCTTCGATTTGGCTAGTATTATAGGAGTAAACGAATTCAATCAATTCCACGCACAGAAATTTAAATTTTACGGCTAAAACTATTTTACTTTAGTTGAGATCATGTCATGGTCAAAGATTGAAAATTCTTTAAAAATAACTCGAGCAGGTGAAACAAAGCAATGGCCAATTTATCGAGTGGATACGACGACTCTTTCTGAAGTACTTAGTATGAAGTACTTGAAATGACAAAGGTTTTGTTTTGATTATAAACAAAAAGAAACAAAACCCGATGTTATGATAAGTCTTGCCATTCCTATAGCTAAAAATTAAATGATATTAATAGGAGATTTTTTTCAATATCGAGTAATAATGGTTAAAAGTGCCAAAAACTAGCCCCTTGTGCAAGTTTCAATATACAATTCCTGTTTAAAGCAGGTTTTTTTGTTGTTGTACAAAGCGGTTGTCCTGTATTTTTATTCAAATTTGGCAACTTTCAAACTGAATGTAGAGCATACGTAATTGAGCGAAATTAAAGAAGGCCTAAACTCATTTTCGATCAGTCAAATTTTCACTTTGGATTAACACTTTTATCCAACCTTTATTAATCAAAACCACTTACAAACAACCTAAACTTTGATAACTTTAGCTTTGTACAACAGTTATTCTTAAGCTGAATAGTTTTTGTTGCCCAATGCTTGAACGCGAAAAAAATGTCTTCAACATAAAAGTAAGAAGGGTGAGAATTGGTTATATATATTAAGTTACCACGATGTTTATACTGGAGAACTTTCAGTTCCCAATATAACAAGGCCGGCAAACTTGACCTACCTGTACTACTACCAGAAATATGATAATTGATCCCCACATTTTCGATAGGAAGTTTAGTTACCGGTATTTTAACATCGTAAGTTTACTCACTGTTTCTATCAGCATTGTAAAATGAGTTAACAAAATTAAATGTCTTGAGAACTGAATGCATATGCTGATCATGACTGTTATTTATTTATAAGTTTGCGAGAGCTCCGGCGACCAATTACCTATAACATGCCATGATTGTAAAACGGTTTCTCAAGCCATTGTTAATACTCAGTATGTCTTTTTTCAAGATGACATGTTTTGAAGTTCACCGCAGTGAATGCTTGATGGTATTCTTGTAACGTCAGCTAATTTCAGATCTCAGAATAGACAAATCAAATCTTTGATGGTTTCACTCTTGAGTACCTATTCCACGTGAGTTGGGCCTATAGACGATTAGTTGTGAATTTTTTCCCGAGATATAAAGACTATTATAAGCGAGTCTTGTTTTTAAGCTGTAAAACAAAAAAAAAAACGTGAAAGGGGAGGGGTGGGTGCGAAACGGAGGGAAAGACAGAAGAGTGAAGGGCTGAAGATGGCTACTACGTATGTACTCAATTTTCCTCCTTCTCTTCCTTCACATAGCAAATACTGTTATCAAGTCCTTTCAGTAACCTCCCATGGACCGAGTAACACGAAAAACTTGTGTCATATTTAATTTTTTATTTTAATACTAAGCAATGCACAACATTTTGATGTGCATGACTACAGACCAGCCGTAAAGGCGCAGTTACACGATGCAATTTTTCTTGCAACTTGCAATGCAATGCTGACAAAAGCAGAACATTGCAAGTTGCTGGCAAGATGTCAGACGCTCGCAATTCTGTTTGCAACTCGCAACGCAACTCTTTCTTGACCTTCGAAAAACCAGATATATCCGTGGTCACTACGTTCTGATTGGTCATTTGCGACAGGGATTGCATTGCAGGTTGCTGGATAGATGTTATACGCTGCAACGTGCTTCGCAACGTTGCGAAAAGTAGAAACTCGTTTAACTTTTTCTGCAACTTGCAACGTTGCATTGCAAGTTGCAGAGAAGGGTGTTACACGCGCAATCTCTTCTGCAACTTGCAACGCAAGGGCGTTGCATTGCAAGTTGTAAGAAAAATTGCACCGTGTAACAGCGCCTTAAGCAAACCTTTAATTTAAATTCTATATAGTTCTGCAATTATTAAGTATATATTTATCCGAGATTCTGCTATAGTTCTTATTTTATAGCTTATTGAGAAAAAAAACTTCTCAGTTATATCATGCATACAAACGTCGTCCATTTTTTAATTGGGCGATATTCACATCGCATATTCACATTTTAATTCAGCGACAATTTCAAATACATAATCAGTTCAAATGTCTTTGCATTGCTCACAATATACAATCATTTACATTGTTAATTATAGAAACTATAAACAGTGATACATATAACTGTATGCAATAAATAATACTTATGACTGAATGGCTTAAAGCCAGTTAAATAACATTTTTGATAGTATTTCTATATTTTCATAACGATATTTACACATGTTCAACAATTGGTAACTGTAAAACATACTACTTGTTTTTCTAACACCCAGCCTCCATTCTTCCAGACGTAATATTCTTCTGTCTTGCAAACGGTAGAAGAGCACTGAGGTGATCTACGGGTTCGTCTATGTCCTGTAATCAAAGAAGGAATAACTATACTATTTAACGCAATATATACTTTCCTAGTTCTATACTCTTTCACTACCACCACAGGTACCCCATCAAGAAAATAACTTTGATAATAAATATAGTCTCACCGATATCACTTGACTGTCGAGCAGTTTCAGCAATCTTTTCTACCCAGTAGATTGAGCTCCGTGCGCAACGAATCGCCATTTCATTACTAAGAACAGATCGATTGTTGAATTGGCCTTTGATAGACCAGGATGTCTCGATTTCAGAATCAAGTTTCTTTGACTTGTCAGTCTAGAAATATGAATCAAAAAATGTCGACTGTTTCTAATTTAAGAAATTAGTACTTAATTAATCTGTGTAGCTTAGTAATAGCTTTACTTGATTCCTTGTCCAAGGCATTTGCATGATGACACCATGCCATACTACTCATTCTCTACTTTCACAATAACCATAATACCTCCTGGTTTTTTTTTGGGGGGAGGGGTAGCTATTGTCATGCATTGTTATTCATATCAAACAAAATTTGTTTCATTTGAATTACAATAGCAATTGAAAGCTACCATCCAAAAGCAGAAGTCATTATGATTGTTGTGAAAGTCAATACCAGAATTCTTAAAGGAAATTTGTAAAGATTGGTAGACGTAGTCAAGTCAGTGTTCCATCATGCAGACTGACCTAAATTAATTCCTATACTGTAATTTAGTCTTGACGAGACAAATAAAGAAATGGTTCACGCTTATCGTGCGTCCATCGTGAAGCACGAAAGAAGCGAAAGAGTCGCACGAGGCATTCTTTTATAACATCCAGTAGCCACAATTGCTGGGTTGCATCCATACCTTCGGGAATCCAAAGACAATGAAGCGGTAGCCATGTTGGATGAACAAACAATACACGCTAATGAGAAATCTTTTGTTGAAGTTCATCCAAGATGGCTGCCGTGACGTCACATGCAACCCAAGAATACTAAAACGCGAATTTGTTGATCAAATACAAAATTCTCATCACACTGCACGATTGACAAAGCGCGCGAAAACAATGTGCCGCCTTTGTGAATGCTGGCGGCGACAACAACTTGCCTTTAGTTCTTTCACTACTCCAGTTTCTACTCTAAAATATACCACTAAATATCATTTAAACCTCATGGCTATAGTATTACAAAGGTTTGTACTTGGAGTCGATCACTCAAGGCTTCAATATATCGACGAAAAAGACGATAATTTAATACATTCAATCAGTAGTTTGGAAACTGAATACGGTCGGACAGTTGGATCAGTGTTGTGTTGTCATTTGTTCAAAACTAGAAGCTGGTCCTGGACTACAAGAAAAACTATTTTGTTAAACCAGAGGTTACAAGAATGGAAAGACAACAGTCTAGAGAAAAACTACACAGACTTTTGGAGATTTTTTTTTTCTTCAACTTTCGATGGTTTGTTGTGCTTCCTGTCACTTAGCTTTAGTTTCTGAAATTCCACGAGTGGAAGAAAACCGAGTAGAGCGACAAATATTTCGCCGAAGCTTACAAATATTGGATCAATATCATTAGCTTGTGGAAGATTTTTTTTCAGTGGTCAAATATTCAAGCATTGTTGAGTGGAATGGAGGAATCCTTTGAAGGTAGATTTACTGTAATTTTCTGCATTTTTGATGTAGCTTCTCATTCAAATTTTGATCGAACTTGTGAGATTTTGTGATGCTTTTCTGGATTTATCTTCTACTTCAGCATACCAAAGTATTTGTCAATCAAAGACAATCAATGAAAAAAGAAAAAACTGTATTTTTGTTTCACATTTGAGCTTACGCCGTAAGATCTTGAATAGTTTTTGTGAAGCTTGCAACTTCAGATTTTCTACTATCGAAAGTAGCTTGATACATTTACACAAAACACTTTTAATTCTAGCTGCTCAAAAAATCACCTGAAGTTAAATTCTTACATCAAAACAACTTACTGTGATACCATTGGTTACTTGGCTTTTAAATGTAGGTTTTTCAAGGTTTGTTTTTGAGTTTTTGTGAGCTTTTGCGACTAAAGCAATGAAAAAACTAAAGCATTTTTTTCGAGAAAAGAGAAACTGACGTGAGCGTGCGTCCATCGTGAAATGGTTCACGGTAAATTAGCCAATCAAAGCGCTCGCTTTATTGTAGCTATGTTATAAAGCTACATTTGTAACTTTTTCATGATACTCGAACACCCAGGGCGTTGCGAAAAAGGGGACTGAGAGGGAAGGACAGGGGAGACCATGGATGTTGTTTTACGTAATCGCCGATCGATTTCTTTCAAGTGACTAGAAAGAAAATATGATATAATTGAAAGAAGGTATGCATAGACAGCAGTCACTTTCGTATCGGAAGGGAAACGGGCTTTAAATATTGAACATTTGAAATTGAAGTCACTTACTTTGCCCAATGCTGGTTTTGCTGGTTTTGTCTCCAGTTTAGATAAATAGCAGACGTGCTTTGATCTGATGTAAATCATTGATAGTTTCTATAGAAATAATCAAATCATTCATTAGAAGTTATTGTACGTAATCTATATCATTTAGTGAAAATCATTTCCCCCTTCAAATTAAGGCTCTACTGATTCAGTGACATTCTGTATCGTTGTACAAGGTCTGAACGCACTATTCTTCCGTTGATATTCTAGTCAATTTTATTAAAAAATGTTCACTGCAGTGCGTTCTGACTATAAGGTCTTAAAATTGGTTTCACAAACCTTTTCAAAGTCGTTGATTATCTCAGCGTTTTCCTGACCTTCTTCAATCACAAAGCCACTTTGAAATGCTGCATCAAGTTTTAGTCTTTGTTGTAAACCCTTCTGAAGTTTAAACCTGGGGAGGATCTGCACAACGAGACAAAACCCTTTTAGTATAACAAAGCAGTGAATTTACCATATATATACAACGATGATTGAAACAATGTCAAAACGTTATCCGTTGCTCCAACATCAAGGACGTGACTTTACAAAGTATCGTAAATTAAGGTATTGACTTAAAAAGTATGCAATCAGTATATTATGGTCATCACTTTCGCATCATTTTTAACTGAAAACTCCTTATATGATATTTTCGATTCATTGTCAATTACAATAGGTTGCCTGGAGTGTTCCTTCCTCCCCTTTTGATGATAATCAGTGCTTTGGCCACCTACTTCACTTTGTTCTTAACAATTCTCTGCTCAGAGTTTCCTCGTTCATGAAACCATGTGAAACCATGTGTTTCAAAGTGAAAGGTTTCTACTTACCGTAGTATTATTCTGGTGAATTTTGGCTGGAGCTGATTTTATAAAATGGAAAAGAGTAACATGCAGGATAACTGTCATCATCATTGGAGTAGTGGAACCCTGAAAAAGCAATAAATGTGGCGAAGATGAAATTTGTGCAGGATTTATCATGATGGTTATTATTTTTTATTAATTTCAATTAGTATTAAATTCATTATTCTTTTTTTAACTCAAAATTTAAAGAGGTATGCATATAATGGCCGCCATATTGGATCGGATTTGTGATCCATCGAGAGTTTAATCAGTAGTAGTTGGTCAATATATATGTTGTAATCGAATTATTGAGTATATTATTCAGTTAAAGATTTCTATTACATAGGTAGAAAAGATAGATAAAATAGTAAAACTGAATCACTCTTCTAGCAAAATGTAGATCAGCCCAAATGGGAGAGGACGAAAACTGCTTGTATTCCCTCAAAGATCTCCTTAATGATGAGAAAGTTTCGAATTGCGGGACCAGCAACATCCCACAACTTTAAAAATGTACTCATAACAATTATAATTTAATAGCAGTGAATTGTATTTCTACAACCAAACACAGTATGCTACAATGATGGTATTTAAAAGTTTCTGCTCTCGCCGTCGATCAACGGTATCGCCGATAAGATAAATGAACTTCTAAAGTAACTTGTGAGCTTACCATTATAATTTCTGGAAGTAACTTTGTCGTGGATATATAACTGTTCGCTTTATGATCTGTTCAGCTCTAAATTCTGGAAGCCTTATGCTGGACAATGAAATGTGGCGACTTTTTGTAGCTGCCCTGAGCGCTAATTTTAGCAGTACGTTTTCGTTACAATACTTTTCCCTACTTTATAGCAAACAAACGACAATCAGAAAGGGTTTTCCCTGTTTGTGTTAGTTTCATGTCCCTGTAAATGGCGAAGCCTGCGGAACTGTAACGGAAGAGGAAGTCCGAGTATTCTTGGTTTACAAGATGGACCATTTTCCGAGTTAGATGAGAATGAGTGGGCTTTTCTCTAGAGCATACAATTGAGAACAACCCAGCAAATGGCTCAACGTATATCGAAAGCGTATGTGATTCCATCACGTTCGAATTTCGTTGTAGCAGGAAAAACTAAATATTGCAGTTCGATGTTTTCGCTATTGAATTAATTTGAAATCCACCGTGACAAAACAACTTGAAAAGCTAGACGTATCTACCTTTCTTCATCCATTTAATGTTTTTCCTATTATTTTATGTAGGTTGACCTTTCGATTATCGCCAGACAGAAACAAACTTCACATAAGGAAGCTAGATAAGAAGTTCGTTACAATCTTAAAGGAACATCAACCAGGTCATGATCAACTTGAATGCACATTGCTGTGGGCTTAAACGACGTAAAACGAACATCAATAGACTATTAATTCAGTAAGCCTCGCCTTCAACCCCGCTACGACACTACGAAGCAGCCAAAAGACAAATATATCTTCTCTATTAGTAATTCGTTTGTATTTTCGCTCCTCTTTTGATTTTCACTTGCTGATTGGGTCTTGCTCTATAACTAAAATTATCAAACTATCTATCTGTCTATTTCTTGAAGGGCTAGTGTTGATTTTTTTAAAGGTAGCTCACTATAGTTTTAAAGATACTTATACCAATAGTTAAAAGCGTATAATAGGTGCTACGGATATATATATTTTGACACCCTTTAGCCAACCATATGATAGTTCATGAATCGGGAACCGTTTGATATGAAACTCATTGTTCGAAAGGTTGCTATAGCAACGTCACGTCAGCTTTAACTAAGGTCATTTTTCCAATAAAATAAATAGAAACGCACGTTTTCCACGGTGCATCATTTAAAATCTTATTATGAGGAAAGTCCACATCTTTCCCCTTCATTTAACAAAGAACGAAAAAATTCCGCACTACAGAACCTAAAATATTTCAAAATTTCGATTTTACGAAATAAAAAAAAAATCTGTAGTGCCAAGTTTTTTCATATTTCCACAGAGCCCCCTAATCAAACAGATTTTTTTAAAAATGAAGGTAATAAAAATGTACCTAAATCGTCGTTGTTTAGTCTTGTTATTTGCGCGTGCATGTGTAATATTCTACTTGGGCTTCTTGTGGAAAGAGCGCGTGCTCTGCTTTTTATAAATTAGTGTTGTCAAGCGCACAAAAACACATCAACGGTCTAGCTTGTTAGGCGCCTTACAATATTTTCCTTTGACAGGGGATGAAACTCCGAGACAGTTTTTGCTCTGAAGCGCAAGAAGGGGCTTATCGGAAGTAGATGAACAGGAAATAGATTAATGGGAAGCGGAAATGATCAATGAAGAGTCGTTTCGAAATGTAAACAAACCTGATAGCACCACAGGCACCCCAAGCTCTGTTTCAGAGAGGGTGTTTTACGCGCGGTGATTATTAGTTTGGGCTACCTGTGTCGTTTGTCAATTTTATTAAGACCATCGGGAAGAAAAACAAATCTCGCTAAAAATCAATAAAATTCTGAAAGCTTGGTTGAACTGTCTCTTTTCTTATTTAGATTAGATTTTTTGGAGTCTTTTGGGCTGGATTTTTGACTCATTTATGCGCGTTTTGTGGGTTTTTGGCGATTCTCCCTTTTCACACTGGCCAGTCTCTCTAGTACTATATTGGCTAAAGGCTGCAACTTCACCTCCTTACAATCACGAACCGTTTTTGAATGTCCGACAAAATATCCCTAGAAATCACTTCTCTCGCCAAAACAATACCACAACCACACTGGCAGATAATCACTCTACCGAGAAACGAAGAAAAAAAGACTACTTTATTCGGACTTTATAGAAAACGAGAGAGGTTTTCAGTCAAGTTTTTTCAAAAATGGCTTTCTGCCGATGCTTGGCGGAAATCACTCGGTCAAAATCCGTTGGCGCTTCAAGTCACTTCAATCTGATTGGTCAGTGGTTACTATGGAGCGAAAGGGCCAAAGTGTAATGACCCTCGGGTGGGAATGGAGGAATGTAAATTTTAGAGGGGTAGGGAAGCCTGACAGTTTCTTACTCTCCCCCTCCACCCTCATGCTCAAGTAATCGTGAATGCTCCTTCGGCAAAAAGGCTGCTTCAAACTTTTAGTTTTTGAAATTGTTTGTGCTCAATTTTTTTTTATTTAATGACTTCAACAATCCTGATTTCGATGACCAAAAGCACAGAAGTCGTGGCTATCTAAAAGTGAGTGAAACAGTCAGTTCTTTTCGCTGAATGTAGACTTTATAAACTCACTGTACGCGCGCATATTAAATACTGAGCTGTCATGAAAAATTAGAAACTGCTGGCACTAATTGTCTACCTGTGATTTGTGGCATGAGGACTGTCTTAGCTACACCTTTCACTTTCGCAAACTTGGATGAGAAAGTATCTTCGATAGGGATCAGTTACTCTATATATTTGATTGTGAAATTTTTTTAAGTAATTAGATATTTAAGTCATTATCAGCGATATCAAAATGGAACTGAATAACTACTTCTGTCCATATGGCTGGGTTTCAATCATTCGGCCTTTGAGAACAAAACTAAAGAACGGTAGCAATGTTGGTGTTGATGGGAGGGAAGAAAAGAGAGATGGCTACTGATCGATATTGATACTCGCAGTACGTCTCCTTCCCTCTGCTCCTTTACACAGCCCTATGACGTACTGTTTTTCAGTAACGAACCTTTGCACCTCCCTGGACTACAGACTCGTACCAAGTCGTCACTTATTTTTTTTTATTCTGCAAAGGAATCTGGGAAAGGGATTGCATTTGGGGCGCGCAAAACGCGAGCTCGCTAAATCCTTCCCATCAACCACTTCGCGAATAAGAAGAAGCGACTGGGTACGAGTCTGCCTGGACTAAATAACACGAAAAACTGCCATATTTAATTTAATATTTTTTATTCTAAAAACTAAGCAATGCACAACATTGTGTTTTGTTAACGATGACGACTTACAAAGTCGAACATTTTAACGCCAACCTTAAAATTTAATTTAAATTTTATATAGTTGAGCACGCAAGTACTATATAAATGTATATTATCAGATTCTATCATACTTCTCGTTGAGATACCTTATCGAAAAAATACTTTTTTTTTGAAAAAATATACAAACGTTTTCTATTTTGGGCGATATTCACATCGCATTTTTCAAATAATTTGTTTGGATTGTCTTTGCTCACAATATACAATCATTTACATATTTGTGAATAATTATAGTAACTATAATCAATGATACATATAGTAACTGTATGCAATAAATAATGATTGAATGGCTTCAAGCCAGTTTAAATAACATTTTTGATAGTATTTGTATATTTTCATAACGATATTTACACATGTTCAACAATCGGTAACTGTAAAACATACTTCTTTTTTTTCTAACACCCAGTCCTCCATTTTTCCAGACTGTAATATTCTTCTGTCTTGCAAACGATAGAAGAGCACTGAGGTGATCTACGGGTTCGTCTATGTTCTGTAATCAAAGAAGAGATAATTATATTATTTAGCGCAATATATACTTTCCTAGTCCTACTCTCCCACTGCCACCACAGGTACCCCATTAAGAAAATAACTTTGATAATAATTATAAATATATAGTCTCACCGATATCACTTGACTGTCGAACAGTTTCAGCAATCTTTTCTACCCAGTAGATTGAGCTTCGTGCGCAACGAATCGCCATTTTCTTACTAAGAACAGATCGATTGTTGAATTGGTCTTTGATAGCCCAGGATGTCTCAATTCCTGAATCAAGTTTCTTTGACTTGTTGGTCTGTACAAATATGAATGAAAATGATAAGTCACTAAGACTGTTTCTACGTGAAAAATTGATACAAATGTTTATAATTAAGGCGCTTCACTATTTCATTTTCTAATATTCATTTTCTAATATTTCCATACTTACACATATCAAACAATTGTATGTCGTTCGTGTGGGATCCCTGTGTTTTTGAGAATCGGGCTCCCTTTATCTACATACGGGGTATTTACAAGATGGCGGTGTTAAGTAGTCTTTTCGCTATCACTTCTGTAAGTTTTGGGCGATTTTGGGCTTTAAAAACCAAGAAAAACACCAAAAAAGAGTTCAAACGTACTTCCAAATAAGGTAAGATTACCATATATGGATGTGAATACGAACGACAGGTTTTTTAAGACAATTGTTTGATATGTCAGAATTTACTGGCCAATAAGACAGGAAGTTGGTAAAGTACTGATATACCATATCAGCTAGTTTGGTAGACTCCCGGTAGACCTAGACAAATGCTCTATCATTTGATGCGAATACTGTAATAGGTCTTGTCGAGAAAATAATAGCTTAATTTGCAGCTTTTTTATGATACTTGGACATCCAGGGGGTGGCGAAAAAAGAACAAAGGCAAAGGGAAGGAGAGATCATTGACAGTGACAAAATCTATTCAGTGAACATAATTGAATACATTCAGTATCTTTTGTTTCCTAGCTGAATATCTTTCTATCTATGAATTACGTACATAGTATCCTTGGCAGCCGTTATTAGTGACTTGGGATTGAAAGGGATATGATGGACAGCTGTCCGTCTTTAGGTATCGGAATTGGAGAATTAAATATTGATCATTTTAGATGTTAGTTACTTACTTTGCTCGATGCTGATTTTGTCTCCAGTTTAGATAAATAGCAGACGTGCTTGGCTCTTATGTAAATCATTGAAAGTTTCTATAGAAATAATCAAATCATTCATTAGAAGTTAACTGAAAAATTTAATTGTGATTTGTGACATTCTGTATGGCCGTACAAGGTTCCATGCAATTCACTCAGTATTCTTTTGTTGATACTACAGTCAAAATTTCATTAGATTTAGTTTACTGGAGCCAGGTGCATGTGCGTTCTTATAATATACGATCTATGCTTTCACAAACCTTCTCAAAGTCGTTGATTATCTCAGCATTATGCTGACTTTCTTCAATTACTAAACCACTATGGAATGCAGCATCAAGTTTTAGTCTTTGTTGTAAACCCTTCTGCAGTTTAAACCTGGGGAGGATCTGCATAACGAAACCAAAACCTCTTTTAGTATATAACAAAACAGTCAATTTCAATACATAATGACGACTGAAACAGTGTACAAAAGTTATTCGTTTCTCTGAAGACTTGAATTAATTAGTAAGTATCGGATGTTTAAGCTTAATTATACACATCACTTTCGCGAATGCATTATACTGACATTCTTTTTATATTTCTGCATATATATACGCCGTCAAGTACAATGGGTTGCCTGGAGTGTTCCCTCCGGGCCCTCTGAATGATAATCAGCTAGTACTTTGACTGACTTCGCTAGTGCTCTAAACAATTGTCTGTACAGAAAATTTTCGTCGTTCATGACCAAAAGAAATCGAAGTGAAAGCTCTATTTACGAACCTTGGAATCCTGGTGAATTTTGGCTGGAGCCGAGTTGATAAAATGGAAAAGAGTAACACACAGGAAAAGTGCCATCATCATTGGAGTAGTGGAAGCCTGAAAGAGCAATAAATGTGTAAGATTATATCATTGTTGCTATTATTTTGTTATTAGCTTAGCCATTAACCACATGCTTTTGGGTTTAAAATATAAAGAAGTATGTCTGCCAGAGTAAACGATAGGAATGTACTGGACTTTTTGGTGCAATCAGTTTGTGATCTGATTACATGATTCGGATACTAGTAATCGAGAGTTTATCAATAGTAATTGTTTCATCTGTTGAAATCAAATGATTAAGTATTATTTAAAGATTCCAATATAGAGGTAGAATAGACAGATAAAACTCTGCATTACACTTCTCGCCAAAAACCTATTCGAAAGATTGCAGCCCCAAATAGGAGAGGACACTGTTGTTGTAGTTTCATCTCCATATAGACCTGAGACTGGCGGGACCAACTAATCAAAAAATGTACTCATATGAAATGTCATTTCATATCTTTGAATTTCATTTCGACAACCAGTTTCACTGTGCTACAATAAGTAGTGGAATTAAAAGTCGCTGCACTCGGCATCGTGATAAGAAGTAAATCTGACAATAAACTACTAGAATTACTTGCAAGCTTACCATAATTTCTGCAAGTGCTTTTCTGTACAAGTTAACTTTGTCGTGGATATATAACTGTTCTCTTTATGATCTGGTCAGCTCTAAACTCTGGAGGCCTTATGCTGGACCCTGAAATGTGGCGACTTTTTGTAGCGGCTGAGCGCTAATTTTAGCAGTACATTGACGTCATAATGCGATTCCTTACTTCACAATGAAGAGACGACAATCGAGGGGTTTTCCCTGTTTGTGTTAGTTTCAGACCCCTGTAAACGGCGAAGCCTGCGGAACTAAACTTGGAAAAGGAAGTCCGAGTATTCTTGGTTTACAAAACGGAACATTTTTCGAGTTAGACAAGATTGAGTTAATGCTTTTCTCTGGAGCATACAGTTTAAGAAAACCCCAGCAAATGGCCAAACGTATCGAAAGCGTGTGTGATTTCGTCGCATTCGTATTTCTTTGTAGGAGGAAAGACAAATATTTGCGCTTCTTTGAAATCCCCTTCATAACAATTTGAAAAGCTTGAATTGATATCTTTTTTCGTCTTTTAATTTTTTTCACTCTTAGTTTTATGTAGGTTGACCTTTGATTACTGATCCTAAGACAGGAACAAACTTCACCCCAAATACATTTTCAATACAAATATGAGCGTTTGTTTTCTTTTTTTGTCAACGTGCTGATGTATCTTACAAAATTAAACAGTGGGCACAAGGGAATATTTCTTAAAAACATGAACACTGCACATTATATTGTTTTCGTACGATGTTTTTTTTTTTGAATATTGTTCACATACCAAAAATACCGCATTACTAGCGTAATGGTTGTATAGATCCGGTTAATTTACTTTAAGCAAATTACTTAAGAACCGCTGCACGTGGCTGGTTTCGATGCCTTGCACCACCTAGTGAGATTTAACATCGACTCAGCGCGTTACATGATTAATATATTACGTTGATTGAGTGTTTTTCATCAGCGATTAAGTCTACAAGGAATATAATCAAAAAGATTTGTTGAGTGAATTTTGTTCCTGAAGACTGCCAACAGCACAGTTACATACTCGCGAAAAAACATCAACAGACCTTAAACATGTTAAAGGAATTTTGAGCTAAAACAATTAATGTCCAAACACTAAACATGACCGTTTAAACGATAATGTCATTATTAAAGGTTATGTTTTGTGAAATGGATTCTACACACCTCAGTTCAAGGCAGTTCTATACAGGGCTGTTGTCAGTAAGCTTTTCATAGTTCGAATGCAAGGCTATCTGGAATATTGTTAACAAAATTACTGCGGCTGAAGCCCACATCAAATAATTTCAGAGAAAGTAAATATTGACATTTTTTTCATTTATATATCTGCTGTCATTAGTCTAGTGTAATCAGGCGATAAGAAATCGATCAGCACCAGTGTCATCACCAAAGAATTCAGTCCGGCGCCGTGAGGTTGCATTCCTAGGTTCTTAAGTATTGGAACGGGCAAAAACCTAACTTATCGTACGAGCTGCCTAAAATCCTTGAAGCTTAAGACCCTTTAACCTTTACTTGAAACAAACACTTGATTTACTTGGAAGCTAAAGAAAAAGTCAACTCGGTTTCTTCCGGTCCATGAAAACTCGGCCATCTCTCTTGGACCTTTCCCCATCTATGTATATTTTGAAATTCTTGATTCGCAGTTGATAAGTTTGTTTTAACATTATATATATTGTCTTTAAGTCTTTTTTTATTTTGTGTATTGAAGACGTAGAAAAACTACAATCGGATCAATCAGTTCGAAAATCCTGTTGACCTGACCTGTGTCTTAAGAACAATCTTTCTAACGAACACTTCCGTGTTGGATGTAGGATTGCCGCTTCTAGGAAAGAACATGATTATTCTAACAAGTGGCAAAAATGCTTTCCTTGACGATCGGGAACTGAAAAAACTAGACGTACTGACAAAAAAAACTTCTGCATGTTTCTTTGTAGTCTCCCTCGCAGCCGTGTTTAGCCTCGTCACGCAACGCTCCCTCGTCACACACGTGTGACGTGACGACTGCTAAATCACGCGTACGGCTGCGAGGGAGACTGGTTTCTTTTTGACACTAAATGAATTCGCAAGTAGAATTTTTAACGATTCCTTTCTAAGTATCAGTTTGAGTTAAAGATGATTAAAAAACAACAAATTGTTTTCCCTTTTACACATGATATAAGACATCATTGTCAACAGATATCAACCGACAGACTGCGTTGCTTGTCTTGTGTGACGCACATATGACGTCACAGAAAATTTTGGGCCGTCTTCAAGTAATAAACAAAATATCAATTAATATGAATATATACAAAGCTCAATATTAGATAACTATACGAATCTAGATCTAAATTACCTCCCTCTACCCAACCCACTCAGTGATAAAACAGTCAGTCGCGATAAAATTAAATTACTGTTGGTAAAAAGTCTTTAATAATAATAATAAACTTTATATTTTTTAGTCTTTATGTTCAAGATATATATTTGAAGTCATAAGGACGTCACTATGACATCACAATAAACTTTTTAAGAGGGTTTCTTCGTCTGTGTTTATTTCCTTTAGAAATCAAATCGTATTTAATACTGAAAAAAAGCAATAATATATTACCTCGACTAACAACTATTAGAAAATACAGGGTAATAGACATCTTGCGCGCTTCTCTGTTAGTCTTAATCTATGTTAGCCTGCGTAGCTAGCTGGCTACTCTTATGTATGATCGGATCCCCTCTAATATGGTCACCCACGAGACATCGACCGACCGTGACAGTGCCAGTAACGTGTTGTCCTGCCCCATGGCCGTGCCGTGGGGTGACCGGTATCGTTTTTCCAGTCAGTCATAAGAAAGCTGTTCTTGACTGGTCGTAATAACGAAGTGGCAGTATTATTAAAAAAATTTCCAAGACATTAAGTGCGCTCTTGACCGCAAAATCTGACGTGGCCACTCGAGAGATTAATGAGCATCAGCAAAGTTTGCTCGTTACAAACATGTACGCGTGCAGCTATAATAGACTAAAAATAAACAATAGATAAATATAGAAATAAGTATTAAATCACCAACAAAGTCGATGAATAATCACAAATTGATATATTATATTAAACATATAAATATTTGTGGCAACTCAATGTTCTATAGCAGATCGAATTACTATGTATATATAGTATAAATATAAGCACAGACGTTAACTTCTAAATCTAACGTCTTTAAAATTTACTTCTAAACTTCTTAATTTCACACATTTAGCTATTTTTCGTAGCAGCATTGCTTTCTGCGAAATTCGATATCATTCACATTGGTTTGTCATGTATTGAAAGCCGCACCTCGGGCGTGGGCGCCGCTGCGTGTCGCATGAAGTCGCCGGAAGTACTTTACCTGAAAAAGTAAACTTGTTGAATTCCGTAAGTGTAAAAGAGTTTCCAAAGAGTATTCTAAAGCTTAAACGATCGGTTGTTTTAAGATGAAATTATCCAAAAATAGTGTCTTTTGGTTTCGCTTAAAGAGAGAAAGAACAAAGAAATGAAGACTATTTTGAAAAGCGTTTGTTGCTAGTGAAATTGAGTAGTAACTTTCTCTAATTGCACTCTGATAACAGTTTTAAATGAAATTTTTAGTTCGCCTTTTCCCATGTAAAGTTATACCAAAAGTATTAGTAATACCTCTCATTTTCCGGGTAGCATTGCCTTATTAACAATAACAATTATTTCAGTTTTTTATTCCGCTTTTTTCTATTTCCGCATTCCCGAAACCAGTTGTACACCGACTCGTGCGTGACCGGTCTTTTACACGCCAAAATTTGTGTCTTGGTCAGAGGAGACATGTTCGTACAGTACTTGAGCTAGGGATTTTCATAGCCAAGTTATTATTCCATATCACTGACTATTGCATTAAGTGAATAAGAAAATTATTTTACATTTTTAGTTTCGTTTTAACTTCCTGCTCAAAAGTCTCGTAACCAGAAAATAATCCGCATGCATTATTTAAAGTTATACTCAGATGTATTTCAAGAAATCACGTCAAGCAAAACATTGGTAGTATATTGTCAATTCTAAAACTCATTAATAATTCATAAGCAAGTAGACCAATTGAAAATTTGATTATTCTTGAGTTAAAATGGATTTTTTTCATAAATTCATTGCTATAATACTTTCAAATGATAGGTTTTAGAAGTCATTTAAAAAACTCGCTGATCGTGCTTTATCGTGGATATAGACACGAGGCCGTAGACCGAGTAGGCCGGCAGTATATTATCAATTCTAAAACTCACTGATAATTCATAAGCAAATAGACCAATTGAAAATTTGATTATTCTGCGCATGTAAATATGGACAATATCTCTGCAAGCAACTACTTTCTACTTTTGGGCTTCCTGTGGTATCCAAGAAGAGACTGGGAAGGAATAGAATTCCTCTGTCGTATCCCCAGTTTTCTCTCTTTCCGTTCGATGCCACAGGAAACCCAAAGAAGTAGTAGCCTGCCGAGGAGGCTAGTTTCTTCCCTGAAACCAAAGAATTGTTATCCACTTTAACAAACTCTAACAATTTTAACAAACTTATTTTAATCTTAACTATCAAAACTGAATAATTGCTATTCAAATCTCAAAGCAAACGACGTCAAATTTCGGCAAAAATGAATCAGGAATCTTCGATGTTTGGGGGTAAGCTTGAGTCGTTTTGACTGTAAATATTGAAGAAACAGTAGCGAAATACTGACATCTTTTCCAATATGAAAAAAGAAAGAAAGAACGAAGTAATAGATTGAAAAATGGGTGGCATGGTTTGAGTGGCATGGTTGGCCGAGCGGAAGCTAAGAGAGAAAGAAAAAGGAAAAAAAGAAAGAAAGTACGAAGTAATAGATTGAAAAATGGGCGGCATGATTTGGGTCTCATGGTTGGCCGAGCGGAGATAGCGCTCAGCCGAAAGAAGTAAAGAAAAAAAGAAAGAAAGGAAGAAAGTAAGTAAGTCAAGTCGTTCCTTGCTCTATTTTATTTTATTTTTTATTTTTCTTTTTTGTTGTTGTTGTTGTTGTTGTTGTTGTTGTTTTGTTTTACTTTCTTTGTTTTTCTTCCCTCCTTTTTTCTCGTCCTTTTTTTCTCTTTTTTTTCTTTCTTTCTATCGTTTTTCTTTCTTGTCGCTCTCTCTCCCCCTTTCCTTTTCTTGCCTTTTCTGTTTTTAATAAAGATCATTGTTTCTCTCATTCTGAAATCAAGAAATTATCATGACGCATTTTAACAAAATTGAAATTTAATTTTAACTATCAAACTGAATGATTAAATTACAATGATAAAATCGGCAAAGAAAAGCCGTGTTTTCTATCTTCTTAGCAGCCTTCAATGACTCTGCAGATACGTTCACGCCAGCATTTCCACTTCGACCTAGTGGGCCGGCAATATATAATGTAACCGCAAATTTTACTGCAAGTATTCCGTTTTTGAGCTTGTGGAAGACGTTCTATTGAATAAAACAGGAGGAATTTAATAAACAGATCGTAAATATCTTAAATAATAATTGAAGAAACATCAGGGAAATACTGACATATTTTCCACCGTGAATAAAGAACGAACGAACGAACAAATGGCTTGAAAAATGTAGACTGCGAGCAGTCCCACTTTTCCCTCCAGATTCAGTAAAGACGAATTTTTTGAATACGCGGACGAGCGGCAGTGGGGACGAGTTAGAGAAGGGAGAAGGGAGAGGAAACTCTTCCCCATTCCTCTCTCGTCCAGGTATTTTCGAAGCACTCGTTTTTACTGATTCTGGAGAGAAAGGCGGGGGGGGGGGAGGGGAGGGGGGAGACTGCTCGCAGTCTAGAGAATGTGTGGCATAATTGGCATTTTTCATGCTTCTGTTCCATTATCTATCATTATCTGTCTGTAGTCACAGCAGATCCGTCTGCCTCCAACATATTAACAGGCCAATTCAAGATACGTTAGTTGAGAGTAAACAAACACCTAACTATCGTTATCTTTAGATTGTCCATATTTACCTTCAGCCTTTTGGATCCAATATACTGGACCATGACGACAAAGTTTCGTCATAGGCTTACTTAGGAGAGATTTATCCTTAAGGGCTTCGGCAACTTTCCAAGATGATGCGTAATTCTGTTTTAGATTTTTAGCCACTGGCCTGGATACAGCCTGTTTGTTCAATACAATAATTTTGTCAAATCATCATCATGGTAGTTTGCCTCCTTCGCAGGCGCCTCCCCTTGGGCTTCCTGTCTCCTATGACCGAGAGAGGACTGAGGTTTCTTGCTGGGGGCCAATCCTCCAACTATTAGGTTGACAAGGGAATCTCACGAAGGTTGCCTGCGAAGGAGGCTACATGATAGTTAAGTCCTGAGTTTTTATTGTCAGTTAGATAAACTAGATAAACAGGACTCGTTTTAACGCGCTCTGCGGAGCAAAACTGCAGGCGAGTGTGTGGACTAGAAAATACAAGTGACTTGCGGGATATTCCACGGTATTGCATACGCGCATACTAATTATGAATTGATGAAGCGGGAATAGCCTCGTTTTTATGTCGAATTGAAACGAGGCTATTCCCACAGCCTATTAAAATTGATGTCCCGAAATATTAAAGGTCGCCAATTGAGAGAGTTTACAGTTTGAATGCGATTTATATGTTTAAAAGCCATAATTTATGATATTTGGAGACTGCAGAATCCAAAATGACGCCAAGGTCAATTCGAAATGCAAATTCCCTCTGAAAATAAGCCCTCCCCCCTCACTTCCCCCACTGTGAATACCACCCCCCCCTCCTCCCACCCAGACACACAAAAAAAGCAAAAAATTAAGCAAAATCAAAAAACATAAACAAAATGCACGCTCAGCAAATATACTCGTACTGAGTTCCACTGGGCTTAATTTTATGGTACATCGGTTGGTTTGTTTTCGCAGGGTGTTAAAGGAGTTACCAATCACGCATGCACCACGCGGCTACTTAAAAGAACGGCCAATCAAGTATCACGCAAGTTCCCGTCACGTATCACACAGTTAAATTTGTCGAAATCACGCTCTGCAGGTTTGCAATAATCACCTTCACGCCAGCTTTTTACCGCCCTAGTTTTGAACTTACCATCTTGAGGTTGATCTTCAGGACACTAGCAGATATCCCAAACATGGGCTCCCTTGAGATGTAACAAACGTTCTTGTCTTCGCTATGCATCACAGAAAGGCCCTGCAAACAAGCAGTCAATTGCCCTATCGCATAATGACGTCACAGTTTGTTTACATTGGGGATAGATGCTCAGAAACAGTGGAAATTGGGACCTATTAATATTCCTTTTCGAAGTAGAACTTCAATGTATCGAGTTTTGATATATATCATGTATCAGTGATTGCTCATCTGCATTTTATTTGATATGCAATCACTCTGATCCCCTCTGGCGACCATAATCCTTAGCGTCAAAACAATAGAATGTTTTGGTGTGACGTCATTATGCGATAGGGCAATTGTTCTAGATTAGATTTACAAAATACGATTTATTGATTTGCCCCAACTAGTCTGGCCAGCTTTGATTCTTTGGCAAACTCGGAATGCATGGAATATTTCAATACAAGGCTTTTCAGTGTTGAGAAGATAGCGAGGCATAAAAGAGTATATTTTGAATCGTTGAAATACTGACAATGTTAGAGTGCACGCACTTAATCCGTGAAACATAAATAGTACAAAATAGTGCTAAATTATGGTAATTCCTTTGTTTCCTATTGTCTAATCAACACTATTTACTACTAATTAGTAGTGTTTGTTTCACGGATTAAGTGCATGCACTCTATGTCTATAATTTACTCTCTTTATTTTGAATTTTCACAAGATTCTCTTTTAACAGGTACCTATATCGGCCTTATTCAGAAAGTGCATCGTATATGATAAAACAGAGGGTGACTCGAAACCTTCGAAATTCCCAGACTAGCCTCGGGGATCTTCGCGCTGATTGGTTAATTCCCTTTCAAGGATTTACCAAGACCCAGGGTACAGAAATATATCTCCAGTAATTACAACGATACGAAATTTCTTACCCTGCTATAGTCCTCAATGATCTCCGCTCCATTGGCATCACCTTGTTTTGGTACAATAAACGTCTCCGTACCTGACTTTGTATTGATGATCACTTTTTCCTTGATCACGTGCCTCTTGTCGATGCCGATACGAAGTTTGTACCTAGAAACAGACTATACAGCCATATACATTAATCAGCTTATAAAATAAAGACATCCCGTGCCAAGAGACCATAATACTAAGAGAGCGAAACTCAGTATTGACGGGTCTGCGATGTTCGCGGCGACTAAGGCCATTTTTAGTAACTTCGCCATCGCGCGCGCAAGGTTCTCAAACAATAGAATTCAAAAGCCGAAAGCAAACGGTCCCGTCCGCCCGCACGTCAAAAATCAAATTCTAATTTTTGAATGCCTTGCGCGTGCGATGGCGAAGTTACTAAAAAATAGCCTTAGCCGCCACGAACATTGCACAGATTAATACTGAGTTTCGCTCTCTTAGTATCATGGTCTCTTGTCTGTGCATAATAACTGAACAAACTCAAAAAAGAGTGGTCAATCTGTAACAGACGATCCATTATAAATCAGTGTTATTAGCAAAATCTCACCTTAGTGACTTTGAATTAAGTAGTAATTATATAACTTATAAGCTTTTATATTATTGCAAAAATATATTGATCATTTATTGATCTTAAATTTCAGATTTCAACTCTCAGTCTAACAAAGGAAAATTAGCTGTGCCTTAACTGTCGCTTCAAAAAAATTGGGGGGGGGGGGGGGGGGAAGGGGGGAGGGGGGCAACAACGCGTCATAATAAAATATTTCAGTTTATGAAGAAAATATTAAAGTAACTTCAAAGTAATTGTAAAATCACAGTGACAAAAGTTTAAAAGATCAAATTTCCTTAAAAGTACATCATAATTAAGATACTTGAAAACAGGGTGCTTGAAAAATGTTTTAAACTGATTTGCATAAATAAAGGTTTCGTTAATATAAATGTCGGTTTTCATTCCTTTCTTTTTCATATTACTTTTTCGAAACTCTTTAGAATGATTCTGTTATTCTATAGATTGTAGTATTGAAGTGGTTTGATATTTGTTTTATTTCTTTATCTAATACTGATAGCACAAAAGTTTTAACAAACGTACTCGGCGGGCTGTTGAGCAGCTGCCAGCGAAGAGTGAAAGTCAAGGTAATCATAAGTGTGATAGAGGTGGTCTTCTCGTAAAAAAACTGAAATGGCGGTCATTCGACTCTGGAAATATTAATTAAAGAGAGCCGAGGAATGAAAGAAATTTAGAATTAACTGATTTGATACTTTTATTTGAACACTCACTTACAAACGTTTTGGATCCGGCATTTTTTAGAAGCCAAAGTGAACGCCTATTGAGCATTCAGTTTCAGACGGAATTCAATTTCCTTAGGTAGAGAAAATGTTTCACAACAAAATGTGTTGCTGACAGGCCTATAAATGAATCAGAATTTTTCAGAAGCCAAAGTGAACGCCCATTAACCTCTTACATAATTCAGTTTTTCTAAGATAGAAAAAAATAATTAAAACAAAATGGGTTGTTCATTGCTTGATAATCAGAATTTCGCACAAACTAACAGTGAACGCCAATTCGTGACAGCTTTCAGGAGGTCTTTTATTCACAAGTGAAAAAATCCAAGCTTCTTGTAAGGAATCAATGACTTATGATATCTAAAGTTCTGGAAGTATTTTGTTTCCGAAAATGTCGTTTCTTTTGACACATTGTGAAAAGAATTATATTCTGCAATGATTATCACTTTTTAATTTTTTTTATCGTTATTTTTCAGGTTCTCGATAATAAATTGTCGATTTTGATTATGTTACATTTTTGAGCATCTTAAATCAGTATCAATCTATTTTAAACCAAATAGATCCAAATATATAATGGCAAAAGTTATTTTTTTCCCACTCATTTGCATCTCAACAATATTGGTATGACAATTTTCCGTGTTTTGAATTATTCTACCTGATTGCTTCCTTTGTGCTTCAAACGCTTATGTAAGCTCAGCCTTGAAGTCGACGACGGGACCAAAGCAATAACGCAAAGCGAGAGTATCAGTATGGATTTAAATTCCTGTATTGAAATACAGAAATAGGAATACTGTTAAGCATGTTAAGCATCATAGTCAAAACTTCTGAAATTTCCGCAATTACTGTATTTATCATAGTTACTAGCTACTGTAGCTATAGGACTCAATCAACAAGCGCAAGTAATGGAAAGCAATTGATTTGTATAGAGCTTACCATTCTGTTGGAGATCTTCACAGTAGAAGTGGTTGAGCTTATTAAAGTGGTATTCTAAGGAAACGTTTCTTCTTTTGCACAAAAAAGAGATACAAAAGAACTTGGAACTAAACGATACCGGAAGACAACTCAACTTTCCTTTTCCTTTCAATAAGGAAGCTTATTATATACTATAGAGACTAATATTAAAAAGTGATTAAATACAACCTACTTGATCATCACATGTAAAGATATTTTGACTTTCCTTTAGTCTCTCATCACTCAAGAGGAAGGCATTAGTTAATAATTGATTACACATATGCTACCGTATTAGATGACAGTTCGACAACCGGTTGTGAAACGTAGTAGAAATATCAATTAAGGTGTCTCAGTAGTCTTATTTCATGTTACTGATACTTGTACTATATTTGAATTAACGAGTCTGTCTTAATGTCTCCTGATGTTCTCTCTGCACTCCCGCTTGAGATGAAATGAAAACAATTTGTGACTTAAAACACAATGGAGGAGAGATTACTGATCCGTAATTTTGCCCTCAAGTGGTCGATTATAACTGTTCGTATTGTTTAACAACCAACAGGTTCAGTCTTGTATTGGTTAAGTCCATTCGCATTTATCTTTTCTTTCTTTTTTCTCTCTATAAAAATTGGTCTTAAAGCTACCTTTACATTCCTTTACATTCTTTCTACATTCAAGACTTTCATTAAAAAAAGAGAAAATTTTTCTTTTCGTTTAATCAAGCTGTTTAAACATTCATGACTTTCATTAACAAAGAGAAAACTTTTCCTTTGATTTAATCAAGTCACACACGAACAATATTGTCACTGTTTTAAAAATTGATTGTCAAAACTGCTGAGTAATCATGGCATAACTCGACCACTGATACCAATCAAGTGTTTTGTTATATTTTCGGATTTGATTTTCAATCTATTTTTGCCTTTCAAATTTTTCTTCAGGAATTGTTTTGATAACAGTTCTTATACATGACTTCCGTTTTGGAGATCTCAGTCACTTGTCAGGTCTCTGTCGCCAGTAGTGATAGTTGTCACTTTGAATGCTATTTTTACTAAGCTGTAACGTACTTTATACCAAACAATGCAACAGTATTCACATAAAGAAAAAGAAACTTTGAGCAACACATTTTCTTTCTTTTTTTCGTTCGTTCGTTGTGTATCTCTTTCTTTCCTTTTTCTTTCTCCTATCCTTTCTTTTCTCTTTCTCTTTCCAGAGGACTCAAAAACTGAAAAAGCTGGACAAAACGAGTGCTTTAGGGTTACTGGTTCGGACTCGATACAAATTGGTGTAAAACCTAGCAAGTTATGAAAGGTAAAGGGGAAATTGATTTATATATAAATAATTTGGTTGAGAAAGTCGATTCTCTGAACATCAAACAACAACATTTTTCAAATGTTTGTGAGACAGTGCATATGGGCGAAAACACGAACAGAACGTTAACCCTGGCAGGTGACTACCCGAAAGACCTCCCGTGTCGATTACTAATTAATACCAGTAATTGACACCACTTTAGTTGAGTGGCGATGAGAGCCATATATATTTCACAATACAGATTGATTTACAGACAATTAAGATTAATAGCTTTCCATTATATCAATAGGATGACATTTTGGAACGTAGACTGATGGCTTTTAAGTTTTGATTTTGAAGATTTTTTAAAGTTATTCACGATTTGTTCAAAATTCACAATAAGGCAGGGATTTCTCAAAGAGCTATATTCCATCGCAAGGCTCCACTTTTAACCGTAAATCTATTGCGCTTCAAAAACTACTTTGTGCATGCAGAAAACACAAAAGGTGGCGGGAAGTTAAATTGAGAATTGCGGATAAATTACCTTTTATGGACACAAAACCCGAGAAAGACTGAATTAGGCTAGTAGGTATATATTGACATCGCTCAAGGATTACAGGATCCTGGCTTGCAACTTAAAAAAAGATATCTTTGTTTATTGGGGAAATATTGTTTTAGAGAAGTAAACGAATGATCCCCCAAAACGAACCAAAAAATAACTCAAAAATTGTTTGGAAAGTCTGGTTTGATCGGCTTGGCCAGAAATTGGTCAGACATTCAGCTGTGCCTACACATCCGCATCTGGATCAATAGTCTTTGATGTTCTGACGCGCAACCATTTATTGGACATATTAAGCTACTTTGTCTGCCATTTGGTGTACCAATTAAGGGATCATAAAAAGATATAATTGATTAAGATAACAAAGTTTCTGTGAACATGTAACTGTTCTTTTCAAGGCTATCATCGTCGATGCCTGTCACTTTGCTTAAACCCCTACAAAGATTTCCCATTTTTTCAAAAAAATGTATTAATTTATATTGCGGAAATATCGTTACAACGCAACCCGTATATCTCTCTATCTTCACCGAAGATCTACTTTCTTCTGAATTCCGTTCATTCGTGCAAAACATGCAATGGTTTGGATAAGCTCCCCAAAACGTATGATTGCCGAAATTGGAAAAAAAATCTCATAAGCCTTTCCTTTTTCTTCTATTAAAGTTAATTAGACGGATCGCGATGCAATAACTTTGACTGAAGGATTCTGAATTAGTAGGAAATGTAAGATGTAATTTTTGGTCCAACCTTTATCATGTAATGAACAGATTTTTGTAGTAGATCAGATTTAAACATGAAAAATGTCGGGACGCAGTACACACACTTAGGGACGGACCATTTAATATTTGTTGGGGGAGGGGGGGGGGGGGGTGAGTCAATTTTCATTGTGCTCGAATTTGTTTTCCCCGATACTTTTTTAATATGCCAAGTTTTGTACGATATTTTTTCAGTCATAGTATATTCTCCCGGTAGTATAATAACATTGAAATTTAATGATTGCATTTCCATGTCATAAAAGACGAAATTATAGTGCCACACCTAATACGTTTCATTACGTATTCAAATCATCACCAAGTCACGTACGTAAACGATGTGTCTCTCGAAGGATAATCTTCACACGTGTACAAACATAATTTGTTTTTAATTAAGAAATATCTAAACTTGAGCTGGTTACATCTTTGATGTATGAGGCGTTTAATTGTACCGAACGTAAGTTACAACCGTTTTGAGTACAGTTCACGCACGAGTCAAAATCTACCAGGCGTTGCTGGTCTATCACAGGAAACCCAAACTCTGTAGTCCAGTTTGTGCGATTACAAATCCCATGAAGGAAGCTAGTTAA